>WEKX01006852.1:189543-235969 GCA_013390025.1 Pitta sordida
CTGTAGTTGTTAGGATCATCTTTCCTGCCCTTCTTGTGGATGGGTGTCACATTGGCCAATTTCCAGTCTTGTGGCACAACACCAGTAAGCCAGGACTGTTGGTAAATTATGGAAAGTGGCTTGGCGAGTTCATCTGCTAGTTCTCTCATGACCCTCGGGTGGATGCCATCTGGTCCCATAGACTTGTGAGGGTCCAAGCCACTCAGCAAGTCTCTGACGACCTCCTCGTGGATTACAAGGGGGTTATCCTGCACCCCAGCCCCCTCCGTGCCACCGCTGGTCCAGTTGTCCTGCGGACAATTTGTTTTGCTATTGAAAACAGAGGCAAAGTGTGCATTAAGTATTTCTGCTTTCTCCTCGTCTTTGGTTACTATATTGCCCTCTGTATCCAATAGGGAGTGGAGGGTGGTACCGCCTTTCTTTTTACTGTTATGTTGGTGAAGTTGTTGCTTTTAGCCCTATGAGGCATCTCATGCCTATTTATCACTGCATTCACATAATTACTTTGAAAATGTAATAAGATTAAAGCTTTATTAACACAATTATGTTTGTTTCATTTCACTCAAGCATACTTTTTCTTTTGGGAGATTATCACGTCTTTTGTTTGCTTAAATTTTATACTTTAATATATGTATTTTTTCAGTATAAGAAAAGGTGTTGAATGGGTGACTCTTTCTATATAGGAATCATAATTTATTTGTGAGAGATGAGGTAATCTGGTAGCAAAGCATGCATGCTAGCATGCAGGAGAGGTGCAGTCTAATCCGTATTGCATAATTGTGTTGTGGACTTGTTTTGATTCCCACTCTGTCTGTCTGCACCCTTCTACGTGTCAATTGGCAGTGTCAACACTCGGTGTACGGATCATCATTGCTGTGTCGCATGCAATGAGATCACAGATGGGATATCTAACCCTAATGTAATTCAGCTAGTTAGAAATAACAATGACATTGGAATATTACATGCACATTAAAAGGCATGTTTCACAGCACTGATACAAGTTGCAGTAAAATATGACTCATTTTACTGAGTAGTAAATCAACATATACGTAGTTAAATGCCTTGTCTGAGGTGACAGGAAGGCCGTGGAGTTTGTGGAGCAGCATCTAGGCCTCTTGACTCCAAAGTTTGTATACCATGATCACAAAATCAAAGTATTGAAGCCCTGAGAACTGTGGTATCAGAAAGTGTAACAGAGTTTGTGTATGTAGAGCGCACAGTCTGTGCTCAGGGGACTGGGTATGATTTTGTTGGTTTTTCTTTACCTTCATCTGCTCCTGCTTGGGCATTCTGGGGCCTAAAAAGTGAGCAGTGGATTTGCCATTTGCTGTGGACATGCTGAGCCCAAACTGAATCAGCTGCAGCTTTGAAAGTTTTCATGAGGGTGAGATGAGGGCACTGAGTATCAAGAGTCTTTTTTTTCCCCTCAGTGAGATGATAGGCATCATCCTTCAAGACAGATAACAGGAGGTAACTGGAAGGACAACACCGAGACACAGGTTCTTAGAAACAAGTTCTGTGTCAAGCCTGCCAATTCTCAATTATTCTGTTTCTACCTTTGTATGAGTTTTAGCCAGTTGAGAGGTGCCACATTGAAGTCTCTGAAGCCTCAACTTCCAAGTCAACTTTAAGGAAAGACTAGTTTGGGGTCAGATTCAGCCAGCGCATAACTAAAGACAACTGCTAATTTTCTGGAATGCCCCTAGTTCCCCAGAATTAAAGCTTTTGTTACAAACATCCTGTTTCTCACACCTTCTCTGATTTCTAGCCTGCAGGATTTCAAAAAACAATTCAGGATGTGACTGAAATAAGTCTTCAGAAATCTCTGGGAAAAACAGTTTTGAGAAACATGAATGGACGCCTTTCTTCTCAGTGGGTAACATTTCTGAACTTAACAGATGAAATAGTTTCATTTTAGTTCGGAATATCACTGAAGAACTGAACTAAAGTGCCACCACAATTTCCCAGTCTGCCTAGAGGCTAAGTAACCCTGAAAAATTACAATTTTAAAATTGATAGTAAAAGTGACAGGAGCAGTAAAAACTGTGCCACTTACATAACCACTTAAATCTAATAATAGATAATGTGTTTATAGACTTGTCAGGAGAGCAGTAATACAATACAAATATATGAAAATAATCAATGAACAATATTTTCAGGACTAATTTTCAAGCACGACAGAATTTGCTAATTAAATTTACCAATGACATAAAATTGGAAGACAATATCAAAACACAGAAGAACTGGAATATCATAAGAGGAACTGCATGACCTTGAGGACTGCAGCAATGGAAATCACGAAGTCATGTACTAGGGACTAAGGGGAAAAAAATCTGGTAGAAGAGAGGAGATTTGCAGAAAAAGTAGAGCATCAAACAGAGGATCTCAGAAATGCCTCCAGTCAGCTCTTGGCAGAATCTTCAGCCAAGAAGATTTTTATTTGGGTCCAATTTCACTTCTGAAAAGTGAAATTGGACCCAAATAGGACAAGGGAAAACTGACTTGTATGTCAGAGGAAAACATAAACTAAAGGTCAGCAAAGGGAGAAAGATGTAATTTTTCTTCCAGAAGTCAACATACCTTAAAAAGACAGAATTTGAAGCTTAAAAGAAATCTTGGTTAGAGAGGATTCTACATCAGGCTTGCAGAAGTGCTCACTGCAGACCAATTCCCCAATCTCAAACCTCTAAACCACCAAGAACAAGAATAACAACAGACACAGACTTATAATGAGCCAATAACTTGTTATTACTACATGGAAGTTGAGTCCTGCTGGTTTTGATGAAAAGAGAGCGTGGGGGAAAAAAATTAAACATGTAGTGTTTTTATGCTAAAGGATGCAATGCATTCAAAACATACTTAAATAATATTCAAAGCATAATAATTATCTGCATGGATACCCTTAAGTGAGGTAGGTATTCAGTAAGCATGTGTGAAAATCTAATTGCCTCTCTTTCTGTTTATAATCTGAGATTAATCTAATGAACTGATGTCAAGAGTCAATATACCATAACATTTCAAAATGCTTCTGAAATGTGACCGATATCTTACCAGAGTAATCATAGCTTGTATGCAGACCATGAAAAAGCATAAATTTCAATAAAAATAATAATTTTCCTTTAATGAGTTGTAATGGGGCCTCTTTGATACTACCTATTTAGTTTAAAATAGTTTTTAGTGTTTTTCAACCAAGGGTCTGTCTTGGGCTGACTAATTCCTACTTCCCCCTGAAATGCCAGCCAGAGCTGTTCAGTCATTTCCCAGTATGAAAAGAGAAAAATAATTTGTTTTTCATTGTTAAAATATCTCAGAAGCTCAGATGCTTTTGTGGATTTTTTGGTGGGTTTTTTTTGTTTTGTTTGTTTGGTTTTTTGGTTTGGTTTTGTTTGTTTGGCAAGAGAATGGATTATTTGTTAGGACTGGGTCTTGTGCCTGTGAAAATTGACCTAAATTGGGCCAAGTCAGAAAGCTTTAAAAAAAATCTCACTTCTCATGTTCTGAGATGTGTTGAATTTATACAGTAAAATAAAACAGTGGGTGGGAGAATGACAGAGACTGGATGAGAAGATGATGGGAGAGAGCGGACGTAAACAGGAAACTAGGACTGGCTTTGTGAAAGTGTTGGATTGGCTGTAGGAGAGTAGAGAAAGATTTACCTAAACAGTCTGGTGTGCGTGGGGACAAATACATTGGACAAACAAAAACAGAGATGACAGATGTATGGGAAGTGAGATGCTGAGACTGAGCAAGAGATGTTCCCTGTAGGACTGGACAGATTACTCCTCCACCAACTAGGATGTTATAAAAATAAGAAAGAAATACTGAGGTTGTATTATGATGAAAATCACATAAAACTCTAGAATAAAGTAATATTTTGTCTTCAGGTTTGGCCAATTTAGAGTGGATATCACTTTGGACCATACATGAAATTAGGAGCAAAAACCAAATTGAGCTGCTGTTGCTTTAAAAGGTGGATTACTTACAGATCTATGACATATCTAAATTACGGTTTTAATGTTCATCATGGTAAGATCTGGTTTGTTTGGTTTTTTTTTTTACTCAAGACTCAGATTACATAAACTTGGTGCATGGAGACAAATGACATCAACCTCCTCCTTAGTGAGGGTTGTTCTTTTTGTGAACCAAATGAGGAAGCAGAGATCTATGGAAAAACATGACCAACTCCGATAATTAAAATCCATTTTAAAGTATTGTGTATGCAAAGGGCCATAATTAAGGTAAGGCAGCTGACGTTCCACTTTGGCATTTTGCAGCCTTGAAATGCTTAGATTTGCAAATTTCATTAGTGTTCTTTTTAGCCTCCTTTGCCTGTGTTTAATTAACATTGTGTATTGTTTGTATAGAGGTAGAGCTTGGAAGCCCTAGGCAAGAATTCTAAAGCTTTGCAATCACAACACAGAATAGCTGTCAGAAGCCTGGATTTTTCAGTTACTACTGACTTAGACTACATTTGAAAAGCTGTGATGTATGAACTTTCTCTGGGGACATTAATAACAGTTGACTTGCATATTTAGACCGTGTGCTTTTCAGAACTGGAGACATGTTGTCTTTGTACAATTTCTACTATCCTTTGTTATCACTGTAGGACACTAAATTCTGTGCTGACAAAGATGGTTAGTAATAATTTGTAATATAAAACTTCCAAAATCCTTAAGCCTTGCTGGTGCATGTCAGAACTCCCCAGCTGGATGTTGCAGGCTGAGTGCTGTTAGACAACAGATAGTAATTTTGTTTTGTTGTAAATGCTTGTGGTTCTGAAGATATCCACTCTTCTTCCCACAGAGCTCAAAGTGAGTTGGGCATGCAGCAGTGACTGTGAAAGTTTCTGGCTTCTATGCATTTCTTACAGTATTAGGTAAGGTGCTTGGTTTTGTCACACATGAACCAGCAAAAATCGTCTTCCCTGAAAATGCTTCTATGACTGTCACTCCTCACCTCAGGCAGGCAGGTGGTCAGGTCAGGGACAGTCTGTCTGTCTTGTTCTTCATCCAGCAGTCCTCATGGGCTGAGCTGGGAGAATAGGGCTTTCCCAGGTCAGGGAACTTGTCTGAGGGGCTCACTCCCTGTGGATGCCAGCCATTGTTCTGCTCCAGCTTTCTTCATGTCTCCAGGTGCAGATCTTGGAAGTTAGTACCGTCTTTGGCAGCTGTGTCTTGCTCTTCTTCAAATTTATTTAAGATATTTAATACAGGGAGCTTGTGTGATACACTAAAGTTTCTGCAGTATCCTAGAAGCCTAGATAAAAGATTTAGTGATAAGGAAGAAAAAGATAACAGTAGGCTAAATTTGTCATGGTCTGCTTGCATGGAAGTCTGTAGGCTTACACCTGGAATGACTCTGGTCTAATGCATGTGGCAAATTTATGACTGACAGGCCTATTTGGCTCGGATTGCAGGCATGAAGATGAATGGCAGGATCAAAACTTTCCATTCTGATTGAAATAACAAGAAAAGTCATCTCATATGCTCAGACAAAGTTTGGTTTCATCAGCTGCCCTCTTTTGATCTGCAGTAAGTACCAGTGATCACACTTTAAATGATTACTTTGTTATATAAGGGAGAAGTGCTAGTGGATGTTCCTAATGACGTCCCCTGTGCCACAGAAGGTGACACCACAGCAAACAAAAATAGTGGGCATAGATAGCAAAACTGCTCTCTTGCAATCAAAGTGTAAATAACACTTTGACATTATGACTTCACTGCTATATGCTTTCTTTGGGATTGCACTGCAAGCAAAAAGGCAGATTACTTTAAAGAAAATCCACATCTCTGTGAAGTGGAGGTCTCGGGTGTGCTAGTTCTTTGTTGGCCATCCTGCAGAGCAACCAGCAAACTTGCAGCTTAGCCAGTAAGCCTCTCAGAACTGCTAATCTGGCCTTGATGAAAGCGGAGGCTTTACAACAAATCTGGAAAGTTTAGACACAAGTGGAGATCAGGTAAAAAAAGTAAAAGGAGATAACCCAATTAGATAGTGTCACAACAACAAGGTGCAAGGGTGCAAGTTTATTTTGTAAAATAAGTGATTATGCCAAGGAAAATGGGATCTCTCAGGACTTGAGTGCAGTAGTTGTTGTGTTGCCACAAAGAAAACTGAGTCAAACAGTTGAAAGTGAGGATTACAGCAAAAATGGTGGCATAAACAGGTGAAATCAAAGTTCCCTACTTATTTGGATTTTGCATGATTGTATCCCGTGAGCCCACTAAACTGGTTGTTTCGTGCCATGTTATCTATGACATACTAACAGGTCATGAGGGAAACACTCATGGAAAACCTGCAGGTGAACAGCAAAGTGGGCAAACTGTATCCTGGTTTTGCCAAGCTCTGTCTGGGTTCACAGCTAGCAGATGTCGGGGTGTTGTCACAGCCTGTGTGTAGGTTGTATATGTTTTTTGAGGCCTGTGTGATTTGCATATGCCAAATTGCCTATGAAGAGGTTGTGCTTCACATGGTCTGCTGGTAAGTCCTAGGCAAGTACAAATTCTCTTCTATATACTGTGTGTAAACCTACAAAAGATACTTTTTGTAGTATTTTATGAAGACTTTTAATTGACTGGACTCAATTAGCTTGTTTGGGAAGTGGTTTGCAGAGTGGGCTTAAAAGGGAAAACTCGTTTCTCAAACCATGCAAAGCAGGAACTTCAGATACATTTCTGAACACTCTGAATACCTTCAAATAACTGTGCTGTTAAAAAAAGACAGAACTAGAAGGCTAAAGAGTAGGAACACTTTGGAAATTGAGGACTTCCTTTATAGTTTTTGAGGATTTTGGTTGCTTGCTGAGCTGATTTATTTTTTAAAAGCACTTAAGGTTGTATATTTAAATTTATTTTCCCTTACTAAGTGGGCCTTACCTTGCTCTTGTGTTTTTGTGATCTTCTTAGTCATCACATTATCGTACAGGGTCTGGGAAAGAAAACAAGGAAAATATATAGCCACTGGCAACCACTGATTTGTTTAATAATAGCATCCTGTTTACCTCTGTTTCATGTTTCCACACAAATCTCCTGTTCTGCAATTACTTATTAAGCCTGACAACTGTCTGCTGAAGGAGATTTAGCCTCTGTAGTAGGAAGGAACCACATGTAGTTCCTGCCTAGGCTAACAAAAGCTTAAGTGGATTTACCAGTAGTGTGAATATAGTAGCATGGACTCTGAAGATAAATTTTTAATAGGTTTAATTTCTGTATGTACACATGGTGCAGAACAAAACTGAGATTACAAAGAGATGTGATGAACTCCTGGAATCCTGCTTCCTGGAATAACACAAATGACCTATGAAGGATACTGAGCAGAGGAGGATCAGGCCCACTCAGCTTATTAAGTCTTCCTGGGAATATGTATTTACGATGCCTGTTTGTTACAGAGATTAGTCATGTATCTGCAATGTTGGATGGTTTTCCTCCATTTGTACACAATGATGTGCTGCTCTCAGTGGAAATAAATAAATAAACACAATAACTCCGGGGGTTTTTTCAGTACTAGTGGGTGGTTTGGATGTGTGTATCCGTGTCATGATGGAGCTGTGAGTTCAGGCTTGGTAAACTATTATTGGATCATTTAGGTTGGAGATTATTACTCACAATTAATGTTACGGTGGTGCCTACAAACCATTGCATTACCAGTGCGGGTACTGATAAAAACATTGAGTAGAAGCCTTGATCTTGGCCTGTATAAGACACATGGTTCAGGTATGATTTTCATTTATGGGCATTTAATGGGATTTTAATGACTGTATGGCCTAGGCTGGATGCATGTTTTGTCTGCTGAGTTTCTAAAATCTGAAATGCATCAGGCAGAGGTTGTGGTATCCCTGGTGACTATGCAGGGTATACACAGACTAAGAGCAGAAAGGCTGATTCCTGTCTTTTTCTGTTCAGGATGAGAGTCAACACAATGAAAAACTAGGATGACTAACAAAATAGGCAGCATTTTCAGCATACAAACTGTTTCTTTGTGGCTGAGCATGAAGGCATCATCCCTAGCCTAAATTTTATTATAGAGGCTGCAGTGCTATTTTTACAGATTTTATAAAGTTCTTCTTGCCAAAGGACAGCATAGGAGAAAACCTTGCTGTTGTTCAGGGAATTCCAGCCTGATGAATCTGAAACGGTGATCCCTGGCAGATTGCCTGTCCCCATTGTTCCACACACACCATTATGCCCTGCTCGAGGGCATTCAGTGAAGCTGGAGATGCTGCAGCTCCTATGGAGAAATTTCTTTGATCCACTTGAACAAGAAAATGTGAGAACCATCCCATAGAGATTATTTTTCTGTAACTGTAACTTATTTAATTTGTTTATTCCAGTGGTGTACTCTGGCAGGAATATGTAAGGATCAAAGTATCAATTTTTAAGAGTAGTCCTACTGGAGTTTAGGTGTGTAGGTTCACAAGCATGGCCCTTCAAAATCACCAGCCCAAGTGATTGTTTTCTGGCTGGCAAAGTTTCTTGCCCTCTGAATTTTTCTTGGCAAGCAGTTCAGCTCCTGTAATGCTCTTAATTCTACTGGGGATTCCTTTGTCTGCATCCACTGAGGGTTGTGGTCTGGATGCTGTGCTCCAGGCACACCTGCCTCACAGCACTGACCTGAACACACATCACAGCACTCACAGCCACTTTCATCAGGAAACAAGTAAATAAATAACCACAGCATTGCAGTTAAGTATTCAAGAGAGCTTGGACCAAGACTAGATCTCCCTTTCCCCTGGGGCATGTGCTAACCCTCAGGCTCCTTGTTTTTGGCATCGCAATTTCTGTAAAGTTCATTGCCCTGTGATAAAATTCCTGTAGAATTTTTCTTGTCCTTATTTCCTTGGGCACTTCCATGATTATTTGCAATGCTACTTTCATCTTCATTTCAGGCCCTGCTGGGTACCCTCTGGTGAGTATTGCTGTGGCAGTTTAAGATGTGACTGCTTGTTCTGCCCCTCTAGTGTGGGCTATTGCTTCACATCACAGCTGTCAGAATGAAGCGGTGCTGAGGCTTCTACCTAACGACAAAGCCAAAACAGTAGATAGTTGATAAAGATTCATCTGAGTTAGGACAGGTGCATTGGGGAGGAGCAGGCAAAACACAGTCACGCATTTCCTTCTGCTGACTTTGCTGGAGGGATCAGGTGCACCCTCAGCAAGTTTGCAGATGACGCAAAGCTGTGTGGTGCAATTGACACTCCTGAAGGATGGAATGTCATCCAGAGGGACCTGGAAAAGCTTGAGGAGTGGGCCTGTGGCAACTTCCTGAGGTTCAACAAGGCCAAGTGCAAAGTACTGCACATGGATCGGGGCAACTCCTGGTGTCATTACAGACTTGGGGATGAAGGGATTGAGAGCAGCCCTGTGAAGAAGGACTTGGAGAGACTGGCGGATGAGAGGCTGGACACCAGCCAGCAATGTGTGCTCACAGCCCAGAAAGAAAATTGTATCATGGGCCACATCAAAAGAAATGTGACCAGCAGGTTGAGGGAGATGATTCTGCCCCTCTTCTCTGGTCTTGTGAGACCTCACCTGGAATCCAGCTCTGTACAAAAAAGACATGGACCTGTTGGAGACAGTCCTGAGTAGTGCCACAAAAATTATCAGAGGGCTGGAGCATCTCTGCTATGGAAACAGTCTCAGAGAGTAGGGGTTGTTGAGCCTCAAGAAGAGAAGGCTCTAGTTAGACCTTCAAGTCTCCTAAAGAGGCAACTTTCAGTACCAGTTTACTGTACCTAGAGTACTAGTACTAGTACCTAGAGGGGCTCCAAGAGAGCTGGAGAGAGATTTTTGACAGGGGCATGGAGTGATAAAAGGGAATGGCTTTAAATGGAAAGAGGTTATCTTTAGATTAGATGTTAGGAAGAAATTCTTTCCTGTGAGAGTGGCGAGTCACCAGCTGTGGCTGCCCCATCCCTGGAAGGGTTCAAAGCCAGGCTGGATGGGGCCCTGAGCAACCTGGTCTAGTGGAAGGTGTCCCTGCCAATAGTAGGGGGGTTGGAACTAGAAGATCTTAGAGGTACTTCCAACCCAAACCATTCTATGAGAGCTCCAGCCTGAGGTGACAGCTAACAGCTGCAGAATGGAAGCGTCTTAAACTGATGCAGCTGTTGCTAAGTGACTGAGCCAAACTTAGCATTTTAATTTAGCAGATTTCACACATTAAAATAGCATACAGGTGTTAATTTATTACACTAACTATAAATATATTTATATTCCATTTTTCCACTTTGCCCTTGAGACTGCCTGGCAATAGTGGGAGGAAATTAATTTGAAACCCTAATGTTGTCTAGCTTCACCATTCTTACCTAGCTGATCTTGTGGTACGGTTGTACCTTGCCATCTGATTCCTTAATTGCAGTTTAAAAATGAAGAAAACCATATAATACTTGAATTGCAAGCTAGCCTCTGTTAGAAGCAAACAAAATAATTATTTGGAAAACCAATCAGGAAGCATTCAAATCTTCCTTGGTGACATGCCTGCTTTAGTTGTACAGCTTGCTTCCTTCTAGATTGCAAGCATCAATGTTAAGATTAGCCCAGCACTGTGAAAGTGCTTACTTGGCATTTCATCATCAGAATGAGTACTGCTGGATTTGTGATACTGCTCCTCTGCCAACGTCAAACGGATTTAGGCATAACAGCCCTCATCACCTCATGCTGAAACATGGCTGGTCCTGAAACAGCATGTTGAAACAAGAGCTAACAGTTTGATGCATGGCTGAGAATTCAGGGACTGATAGAGATACCTTGCAACTGGATACCCATGAGAATAAAGGAGCTGAACTGAAAGAGATTAAGCAGCTCTTTGTACATTCTCCCCTGTGAAGTGTAAAGAACTGAGAGCTTCATTGTTTTGTAACCACTTAAAAATTAAAGGGGAAGAACAATTACTTCAGCATTGTTTTCTTGAATATGGTTTTATTAAATGTGCTCTTCCCAGAAATCTAGGCATACAGGCAAAAATAGGAAATCCTCAATACACAGATTTCACAACAGAGCATTGTCCACCATGGAACTTAAACGTTCACAGACCCAGTTCCCCATCAGCAAGTAGCAAGTAGCTTTCCCACTCTGTTTCAAACACAGTCCTCATACATCAGCAGCTGACTCACTTTCTGCACTGTTCTTTAAAATTATTTACCTTGGGCTTCTAAGCCTTCTTTCTCTATACAGCCGTTTACACCTTCCTCTCTGAGTGGGATAAAGGCAATTGTCAGCAGAGAGTAAGTCTCAGCATCATGTTTTTCTGCAGGGCTGCCCTCTGCTATCCCACAGCCTTTGGACAGATGCCGCCAATCTGATGCAAATGACAATATTAAATGTTTCTTCGCTATAGTTCACCTGCCTGCTGAAGATCAGTTCTCTGTATGACTGCAGAGCCGGGTTACTTCCATGATGTTTATATTTGCTGCATTTGGAACTTTCAGAGGCAGCTTAAAGGATTGATCTAGTCTGAGAGCAGAACTGGTAGGTAGGTAGGAACTCCTGAATTCAAAAGGCATTATTACAGTAGTTTTGCTGCACAGCCTGAGGCTACAGGTTGAGCTCTTAACTCATTCTCCCCATATGTAATACAACTCATAGGGTGGTTTGGTGATTAATTTATGCTGAAATTAATTACTTGGTAAGAATGTAATAATTCGATAAGAATCTTGACATATCCCAGAAAATGTGGCAAAAAGAAAAGCAAAACAGACAGCCCTAAAACTGTTAATTAACAAACCGAGACAAGATTGTGTGACTCAGGATAGAAACCTCATCAGAGGTATTATGGCAGTTACAGCCAGCACAACTTGACATTCCTCTTCTGATTTCAGAAGCACCTTTACAGGAATGTAAAGAGGATGACATGTTCCTGAAACCTCAGTTTTATCCAGTCACTTTTGGAAGATCTATGTGGTATGCTAAAGCAGCCAGTGAAAAAGCTCAGAGGGTTGTATGTTGTTATTTGTTGGTTCCTGAAGGTATATACAAGGAAGGAATTGGAAAGGGTTGTGCAATAAAACTAATTTATGAAGATTTCCCATGTCCTGCAGAACAATCTGTGACTTATCAGTGATTTGGACAGCACTGAGATGTACATCATATCAAAGGAATTCTGCAGGGCCAGCTCTCCTGGCAGGCTTGTTGTGATCTATATCTCCAGTGCAACTTTGGTTATAGTGTGACCAACCAGTATAATTAAATTACCAGTGTCAGTGTCCTCAGACAAATTGCCCCTGAGCTTATACAGCTACCTCTGTTGGATTATCAAAGCTGCTCTTTACCCTCCAAAATGGGTGCTCCATCTCTCCAGCTTTTTGATGAGTTAATAATTTTAATTATCTTGCTGTTTTTACGATATTTTGTCTGCTTCAGGTCAGTTTGGATTATGTTGCTGAAGACCTTTACTTTTCACTTTAACAGAATTTAACTGCATTGATGTTTGAAGCTGCTATGAAATCTCTCAAATTCAATGTATTTCCTTTTCAAAATATTTGAAGCCAACTAGTCTATAAATTTTTGGTATGAACTCCTTAGTTGCACCTGGACACAATGCAAATAGGTAGAAATGAAAGATAGTTGTTTCATATTTTCACAACTTGCTTGTGAAACATCTGAAATGCCCAGAGACCCCATGTCTGTCAGCGCTCTGCAGTTTTTGGTTGCTATTCATGTAATCCAGTGAGGCAGAATAGCAGAGATAAGGGAAAGAACAGAGGAAGATTTCTTTCTGCAGTTTATTCTCCAGGGGTTTGTTCAGTCCAGTTTTAAATGGCTCAAGCTACTGAAGTGATTCAAGCTATGACATTTTGGCAGGGTGTGAAACAAAATCTGGCAGAGGGGCTATGACTGAAGGGCTGGTTTTGTTCTCTCTGAAATGTGTGGTAAATCTCTCACTGGCTTCAGTCAGAACAGGATCAGATCTTCAGAGTCATTCAGTTTGAATAAGCTCAGCAAAACCAGCAAAAGAATCCAATTTCGTTGTACCATTACACTGTTACAATCTCTTTCAGGCTCACTCTCCTCTGTTTACAGTGTCCTCCTATGCAACTAAGACTTTCTCTGCAGAAAAAATTTGCTGCTTTTATTAGGTTTTGAGTAATAAATAGCCCTGGATTAGGAGTCTCTGTCTGATGTCTCATTCAGACTGTCTTTTGCATTACCTAGCTTTGTTTTTAAGCTCTGATACTGGAAGTGAAAGCTCTCCGGAGGCATACTTTAAAAAATCAATAGACAGGAAAAGCTAATTGATTTTAAAATTATTTTTACTATTATTTTCTTTATAAGATAGCCTGTTAAACTTGGGGAGTCCCTAATGAAAAGTAAGTTCCCCGCAGTCTTGGTTTTTTCACACTTCCGGAGTCATCTTCCCTTGATGTAACAGCTTTCTTTTTTATTTCTTCCCAGTTATAGGTAAAAGGAAACTTTTAAAAATAACACAGTTCAGAATGATTTGGATTAATCTCGGTTTCAGAAGTGCTATTCTGGTTTTCTTGCTGGTTTAGCAGGAACTTTTGAGCTCAAGTTATGTGTAAATCCATTTCTGTGTTACTCCACACGCTCACAGAGGATTTGATCTCATAATAGGTCTACAGTAACCCACAATACAATAAATGGAAAAGTGATTCTGAGTGTCTGTTGCAACCATTGCAACTCTATAGGCTGAATCCTGGAAGGAAAGCCTGCCACAGCCTTGTCTGTTGGGAAACCTGTTTTAGGCAGCAAATTTACATTTCGAGAAATGTTATGTTTTTCTGTATTCTTTGTATTGAGAAGATAAGTTTAGACTAACGAGACAGTCCAGAGAACCTGTACACTCCTGAGGCCAGGCCAGGCACCCAAACAGTTCTAAGAATGCTGCCACACAATGCTGCAGGCCAGGACCACTTACTTTTACTGGTGGCTGAACAAGAACCAGCAACTATAGACAGTTCTGTGATTTGTGCAGGTACTTTCCCAGTCAGGAGACAGGCTCTCATGTGCTTGAGATGTTTGTCTGCTGTTACTATGCCACTTTCCACATTTCCTTCACTGTCAGCAATTCCTTCATGCTCCAAAGGCCCAAGTGAATAAGCAGCATTTACGACGCCCCCCTTCCCCCACACCTCTCAGCAGTGCCTCTCTTGCTCTCCCTGGGTGCCTCGTTCTTTGTCTGCAGCTGCCTGTGTTTTGTAAAGCAGAGCTGCTGTCACGATTCTTCACCATGAGAGTGGTGAGGCACTGGAACGTGTTGCTCAGGAAAGCTGTGGATGACCCATTCCTAGAAGTATTCGAGGTCAGATTGGATGGGACTTTGAGCAACCTGCTTTAATAGAAGGTGTCCCTGTGTATGGCAGAGGGTTGGAACAAGGTGATCTTTAAGGTCCAGTCTAAACCTTTCAAGGATGCTGTGATTTCCACTTGAGATGAAGCACTGATCACTAATTCAGCGTTTCTAAACCATATTTGCATCCTCACCTTAGGCTGGCTGGCAGGATGAGGAAGAGAAGAGACTATCAAAAGTGAGGTGAATGATTAAATAAGACTGGGGGGTGGAAAGAAGAGGAAGTAAGCCTAGATGTTTCAAGAAACAGCTGGAGAAGAATAGAGGCAGGGATGGATAGGGACTTTTGGGGCCACTGGCAGAGGGAAGTTCTGATGCAGGGAAGTATAGGTACAACTGCAGTTGGAGACTGAAAGAGGAAATTCTGAGTCTGGTTCCTGCTTTTGGTGCACATCAATACTGCCTTTAATATCTGAAAACAGACTTCCCTTTTATGGCACTCATTTCCACAGATTCTTGTGCAATGTAGGATTAACATACAAATGGGCAGCCCCTGGAATTTGCACAGCTCCAGTGACTGACCCAACATGTTTGAAGCTTATACCCTCAACCACAAAAAAGAGCTTATGGCATTCAAATTTGTTGTTTGCCTAAGATTACCAGTGGCTAGTCAATTAAAAAAAAAAAACCACAAACCAACAACCCAAACTATTTAGATCATTGAGAAAACATACAAAATCTAAGCCAAAACTAGGGTCCTTTACAGCTCCAAAGAAACTCACAGTACAGGGTAAAACTCCCCAGATGTTTTTAAGCTTGAACTAGCAGCATGCCTCAAAACTCAGATATATGTGTTTAAATTCAGCTGTTAGCTAATGAACCAAAGACTGACCTCACTGTTAAGCCATTGCCCATCTGTATTTTATGACTTCCAGAGATACACAAGGCTTCCAGAATCAAATTTTGTGGCTTCCCTAGTATTCTCCCTGACTTGCTGACTGCTCACCAAAGCTCTTAGCTGGCTCTGTGCAATTTCCTGGCTAAAGGAGATCTGGAATGTAAAAGTGCATTCATCACCAGAGGTTTTGCAACATTCCAGGCCTTCAGTGAAGTGGTAAGAGATGCTTTAAAATTGGAATGGCAGGAAGGTTCCTCTGAGTTTTCAATCAGCTATGGGGTAACTTTACCAACATGAAAGTAACCCTTAGGAAAAACCTGAATTATTTGGGATTTAAGCATTGAAAAAAATGTACCAGGTTGTAATAACTGTTGTAACTGTACCAGACAGATCCTGCCCCTTTACTGTGAGCCTCTCACTACAGAAATGGAGGACTAAGTGGCAAGTGGGAACATGTGCAGTATGAGTATGACATTCTAACCATTTATCCAGAGTGAAACAACTGCATGTAGTGAAAAACTGAGAAATGGTAGTGCATAAGCTAGATTTTTGACTTCAGTGCTAAGATCACACAAGTGTAACCCAGAGTCAGCTTTGTTACAATGGTGACCCCAGTGCTTACTCCAGTATTTGAACTCATTCTAGGCCAAGAAATCTTTACAAACCTTTCTCCAGGGTGGTAGGAGGTGCATGTCCATGTTACATACACTTCAGATGTAATGTGCTACTTGTATACAATTTGGAACTGATTTTAACTTCTTTTGTGGTGGGTATTACATACCATCTAACATCAGGATGTGTAAAATAGGAACCAGATGCTGCTCGCTGCTAGTCAGGTGTTCTGGTCCTTTTGTTATTTTTTACTTTGCTTTTCTGGCACTAAAATACCCTAAAACTTATTGAGGAAATGAAAGATTGTTGCTGACGTGCTTTTGTGTGTTTGTTTAGCAACAACATTTGTGCATCACAGATTTGTGTCCAGAAACACATTCCTCACTGCTATACTCTGTTGTAATATCTGGACAAAATGAAAAAAAGATAGTTGTTAGCTGAAAATGTTTTACATGCATTTTGCAGAGCTGTACAAGCTTATATGATATGTAGGGCAGTGATGAATCATGGTCTGTCTTCTTCATCAGTTCACATCACTATAACAACATTACTTTGCTGGATTGACTTCTGATTTACCGGGTGAGAAACCTCCAGGCAGTAGTATGCTGACCTACCATCACCTTCAATTTTTCTTGCTGGTGCTTGCTGTTTCTGCATCTTTGCAGGGAGATCTTTGGCTGAGGAACTTTGTAATTGTGTATTGTATAACTGTAGGGCTCTTTTTTTCTTTTTTGTCTCTTTCCTTTCCCAGCTACTAAGACTTAGAGACTTGTTACTAGTTTTCAAGTCATTCATGATTTCTGTTTTTTTTCCTTGTAGGTTGCAGCCAATTTGTCTCTATTTGCTAGAGCAGATTAGAGTGGACAGGTTACTGCAGATGACTAAATTTGTACATCCTAACAAGTTACTCAGATAAGTTTTAGTTTCTGTGATTACACATGTGCTTGTGTTTCCCCTGATTGTGTCAGTCAAGATATTTTGGGATTTGATCTGTCTGAAAAACACCCAGGAAAAATCTAAGGTGGACCAGTTCCTTGATCCCTTCCATTACATAGCTGCACAAATAGCTGTGCTGGCACAGTGCAGGGAATAGCTCAGGAACAGAGATGCACAGCAGAGTAAGACCTATTGATACTTCGTACTGCTGACAAAGAAGAAATCATCAGGCTATGCCCTATGGCAGCTGTACTGCTTGTTCTGCTGTGAGTCTGAAGGAGAGGAAAATGCGTTTCCTACGTGATCACTGTAAAATTGATTGTTCAGTAGAGTTGGTCTTTGAGGCCAGGCTTCTTCCCACAGAACACTTTCCAGGTGTAAGAAATCTCCTTTTTCACCCATAATGGAAAAGGGACATCTGACTTTAACCTGAGTACAAAGCAGGATGGATCCTTTCCCTGAACCCTGCACCCCCTCCCCAACACTTTGCTCTGACTGCTTAAAAATGCATTCATTCCTTTCTCAAGTACCAAATTCTGGTTTGCGGTGGTAACTTTATATCCCATTCTTATGCTTCCTACTTTTGTTTGGAAACTCCCTCTGAAATACCCAGCAATAGCTTCAGACAAAGGAGTCTCAACATTTGGGTAACTTCAGGAAACTGTAAGTATTATCATAATCCCAGATTATCCCTTCAGGATACCTCTTTAGGATTCCACATTACTACAGAGTTATATACTAGCAAAATGTAAGAATACAGTTCTGAAAGTTTTGGTGAAGTCCCTTGGCAGTGAAAGGCTTAATTGAAAGAATTTCTGAACTGTGTCAACCTGTGTATTGATTGTCCTTTCTCAGCTTCCTGTGGCTTTAAAATCACCTGTAATTGAAGTCCTGGTTATTTCATGCTGCTTTAAGTACCTTTATACAGATACAGCTACAGCAAGGCCTCTTAGAGCCACAGAGTCCAGAAGGGGTAAGGTTGGAAGGGATCACAGTTGGGTCATCTGGTCCAACCTTCCTGCTCAAGCAGAGTTATCCTTGAGCACATTGCATAGAATTGCATCCAGATGGTTCTTAAATATCTCTAGTGAGGGAGACTCCACAACCTCTCTGGGCAGCCAGGTCCAGCACGTGGTCACCTGCACAGTAAAGATGTTCTTCCTGATATTCAGGTGGAACTTCCCGTGCATCAGTTTTCATAGTCAAGTGGAACTTCCTGTGCATCATTTTCTGCCCATTTTCTCTCGTCCTGTTACTTGGCACCACTGAGAAGAGCCTGGCTCTATCCTCTTGGCATACTCCCTTCAGATACTTACAGACATTGATGAAGTTTGTTTTCAGTCATCTCTTCTTGAGGATTGAACTCCTTCAGCCTTTCCTCCTAAGAGAGATGCTCCAGTCCTTTTAATCATCTTTGTAGCTTTCCGTGGACCTACTCCATGAGCTCCGTGTGTCTCATATATTGAGGAGTCCGAAACTGGACACAGTACTCAGATGTATCCTCACTAAGGCTGAGTGCAGTGCACCATGTATATACGGACCAGACCTTAGGTCAACCCCTGCAATTAACATTACTAGTCCATTCTCCATGTGGTTAAAGAGATGTAGTTGGCAAAATAACTTGCCAAACAGGGCATGCTTATGAGAATTTGGGACTGATCTCTTGCCTGGCTTTGAAATTTATTTTTAAAAATGATCAGGGTTTATTTCTGGAAAGGCTTTGGGATTTCAAGTGTGGTACAAAAGGAAGGTACAAAAGGAAGTTACTCTTGAGGTCTCAGTTCAGGGCTGAAGGGTAACTGTTGGGTTTTAACGCCAGCTTTGATGGTGCCCCCTTTATGGATGTGGAATTCAAGCTGAGCTGCATGGTTTTTGTAGTTCCCCCCTAGCAGTAATCCTGTAAGCTCCCATGTAACTGTGGGATTCTCGATACAGGCTGATCCTGTGGCTGTCTTTGAAGTGGAGTGATTGATATGCTGGACTGACATAAACACCTTATTGTTGCAGCCATCGGACAGACTACAGCCTGACAGCGCTTGGGGAAGCCCATGCTTGTGTCCATGAATTTGAACCCAATTTTAAATGTATCCAAAAGAGGGAAGCGATTCCAAGTGTTCAATTCCACAGCGTTCCACAGCAGTTCAATTCTGCTGGTTGAAATCAGTCCCAATCTCCCTTTCAGTCCCAGACTCGCATTCTCCTGTCCTCCGTTTACTTAACCGATGTTAATTTTCTGGTTTAGCTCCCAAACAAACTTATCACTGTAATTTATAAATGTTGGTACAAGGGGGGAGGGCAAGACTGTGGCAGCTGCCTTAATCTGTCCTAAAATACAGAGGCATGCCGTCTCTGTACAAAAGGCAGGTCTGAGGTGGTGACTTGTATTATTTGTCTGTGTTTCGCGTGTATCTACCTGATTCACTTAACATTTCACTTTTGTACATCTAGAGAGCGTGTTCCAAGAGCGCAACTTTACCATGCCCGTGCTCAGTTCTCGAGAGTGGTGCAGCTGTAGTGCAGCCAAATCCCTCCTCTTTTTCTCTCTCGGCAGAGCACAAGGGCTGAGCCGAAAACTAGGGTGACAAGTTTACAGCAAGCTTTGGATCACGGAGACAGGGAACACCCGGATCCCGGCAATATAAGGTATAGATAGACGCCTCGGCTTGTGCAACACAGCGGCAAGGCAGAGCCCATGTTATTCTTGCCTTTTTTGGATCTGCACGCACACAGTCCCCAGCACAATGGAGCCGGCTCGGCGATAGCACAGCGCGATACGAGGAACAGAAATAAAGTCATTGCAGCGCTGCCCGCCAAGGGCGTGATTGCCGGCGATCCACTCCCGGCGTGGCAGCTCCGCGGCTGGCGTGATCACCAAAGACATTCACGTCCCAGCCCAGCGCAGCTCCCGCCCTCTGCCCTGCGGGGCCGCGGGGCTCCGGCAGCCGCAGCACCCGAGGGACCACCGAGGCGAAGCCCCACCGGGAGCCCCGATCCGCCGCACCAGGAAGGTACCGCTCCTCTCCCCCTTAAAAAAACTTTCCACCCTGCGCTGCTCGGCTGCGACGCCGCGCCCCAGGCGCCGAGGGGAGCGAGAAGGACCTGCCCCCCGAGCCGGCTCCTGCCCGGCTGCCCACCTTGGCAGGGCGGGCCCCCNAAGCCTGCCTTCCACCTCCTACCGCCCCCCCTCCTGTCTCCCCCCGTCCTGCCCCCGGGCTCATTCATTTGGCAAAGAGAGTTGTCCTCGGCCCCCGGGCTCTGCCCGCATGCTCGGGGTCCCGGGACAGAGGTTGGGGTGGGAATCGAGGCTCAGCTCAGAGTTTCTGCCGAGCACCCCCGTCCAGGCTTCGGCTGGAGGGGCGGGCGCTTCTGGCAAACACAAAGAGTTGAGGAGCTGGACCCACGCTGGGCGATGAGGTGATGAAGCCGCGGGCTTTGTGTGTGTCTGGTGCGGAGGGATGGAGAGGTGGGAGCTTGTCTTTGACCCCTCCGCCCGCGCGTGTGTGTACCAAACCGTGGCTGTTTGCTACTAAAGTACTTAAAAGCAAAGCTGAACTTAGGATCGTGGGATCGCTCAGATTGGTAGGGGCCTCAGGAGCTCTGTAATCCAGCCGCCTTCAAAGCGGAGGCTTCTGCCAGGGGAGTGGGGAGCAGTGACGGGACATCGGAGATGGGTGACAGCTCTGGGCGCTCTTGAATGCCCCTGGGAGCCCGGAGGAGAGGCCGCACCAGCAGGACGAGTCCCCAGGGGCAGTAGCGCTTCTGTCTTCCAGTGTGCATGCAAATGCCCCAATCCACATCTCCTGCATGCCTGCAATCCCTGTTGTTGCTGCTTTTGTTATCCAGAGGGCTTAAAATTCATGATTGTTGGGAATAGCTGCCTCCATCCGTATGTGTGTCACGGTGCATCTGCTCCTGCTGAGCATTACTTGAGCCTTATTCCGACATTGCCTCCAGGAGATTTTTTTCTTCAGCAACAAGATTTATAAATAGGTGTTAAAACCTGGCTCTTTCCTTGGGACCTATTACCGGCTGTAAGGCGTGTACTTCATGTAGTAATTAAGTATGAGATACGTGTGTGTGTGTGTAAGAACAACTGTAAAAGCTGTTTAGTTAGCCAAGCTTTTCATTTTCAAAGTGAAAGCAGGTATTGTAGTTGGGTGAAATGGCTGTATCAGGTTCAGAGGGAAGAATGTTTGTTTTCTTTGCTTGCAATTACTCTTTGTACAGTGGCTCACGGATGCCCTTCACTGAACTACCTTCCCTTTCTCCATACCTGGAGTTTCCTGGTACTGCGCACATTCCCTGGCCGAGCAGGGAGCATCTTCCTACTCTAGTATCTTTTCGTGTGGATGTGTTCATCTTGCTCTCAGCTTTTCAGGGTAAGGCTGGAAAAACTACTTGTGAACTGGTTTGTGTATGTCCACTGGATGCTTGGAATGGCATTTCCCTGTGTGTTTTCTGTGGGCAAGTCAGAGAAATGAAATTCATCTCAGAAGGTATGGTGGGAATTTAAATGTCTAAATACTGATTCTGTTTAACTCTGGATTGCCCATCTTGTGCCATGGGACAGATTTTGTTCTCGGCTGTACTGTATAACAAAGCTGGAGACTAAAACTGGAGGCTGACAAGCCAGGTGATTTTTTTTTAGCCTTTTTGAGTCCTGTGGTGGGGGGAACCAGCTTCTCTAAATGGGATGATCTAACTACTGTTCTTTGATTTGGAAATGAAAGCCAAAAATAAAACTGAAGAGGAAAATGTTCTTGCAGCATGACAGCAAGAATGCTTTTATTGGTTTTAGGGAGTATTATGGACTCTGGATGTTGCTCAGAGAAAAAAGAATAGGGGTAAGTGATGCTTGTAGTTCATACTTTTCTGTGTGTCATGGGGATGTTGGAAGAATTCGGTGACAAATCCAGTATAACTGCCACAAGTGAAAATATATTGCTTGCTGTGTTTCTGACTGCCTTGCTTGCACTGGATTGAAAACTGATGCTAGCTCTTTTTGCCTGAGATGTCAAAGAACTGTTTAATTATCTTTTTCCAGGTCTGTGGAGGAAGTCTTTTTCTCTCAGCTTTGACTCCAATGCATGAATTTCACCTAGTTTGCTAGTTAGTGTTTTGTCTTTTTTTTAAAGAGTGAGCTGCATTCTTTCTCCCCTTTGTGCACCTGTCTCACTTCCTCAGTGTGAGAATTTTTTGTAATTTCAAAAGCTAGTTGTTATGGTCCAGTTCCTATATATTCATAAGTAAAGAACTAACTATAGCTGAAGCAAACTTTTCTCTGTAGCAAAATACAGAAATGATCCAGAGCTCCACCCTTGAAGTGCACATGTTTTACAATTCATCCTGTCAACAGCAGATAACAGAAGCAAATAAACTTTAAAGGAACTGACCAGTCTTGGTGAGGAGGTGCATGACACAGACTGAAACCAGGCAACTAAAAATAAAAATCATATTTCTTTAAAGCCTGGTAAGTCATTAGCCCTTTGACAGTAGAAGGATAGTTCTTTTTAGCTTTTTCCCTCTGTGGTAAGGCAAAAGAGTATTGTGTGATGGAATTGTCTTGTGTGAAAGAACCTTTTTCTATACCTGGCAAGGAGCTGAACTAATTTTCTCAGCCAAATGTCTTCGCCTTTGCAGGAATTAGAGAGGATGTCAGTATGTTCTGCCTGATGCTGAGGGTGTCCTCTTATGGAGAAAGCAGTCTGTCTAGTGTGTGACTCTTATGAACTTGCACAGCTCTGAGCTGCGAGGAACTGCTTTGCACCCTTGTTCCTAGAGATGGCCATCGCTGGGTCCATTCCCTTTGATGGCAGTCGAACTGGCGCTGTCAGCAGATGCTCACTGATGTGGCATGTAAGTCACTGGGATCAAATCTTCCCTTCTGAGCTTAAAGCCCATGGTGCTCTTTAGGAGTGAATAGGTTAAAAGTACCTGATGCTGCTTGTGTTATTCAGGTTTTTACTCAGGCTGAAGTTCGAGTTTGAAATTCCTGCACTTGGGTGCAGCTGTGCGCAGCACGTGTAGATGTGGATATTATGGCTGCGAGGGGTAACGCTCAGTGCTGCCAGTGGTGATAATGACTGCTCCTGGCTTGGTGCAGGAGAGGAAGCTTACTTTTGTCCCATCCCTCAGGCACATCCTCAGAGCTGTGGATGGGAGTCTTTGGATGGTCTGTCTCTTTTGGCATGTGACAGTGAGATGTATGTCACGGTTTAAGAGCCCTTCCTGTGTTTCACTTGAGAGAAATGTGGATGCTCAGAGCAGAACAAGTCTCCCCAGGCTCCCAGCATGGTAAGCAGAGAGGAAAAGGGCCTTTTAGGTTGTGCTTTGTATTGTCCTCAAGTAGATATTTTTAAAATAGGTCAGGGACTTGCACTCTGAAGGTGCTGATTCCTCTTGTAGTCACCCTGGTTTCCTCTGTCTCCCGCGTGTTGTGTTGTATGTGGCAGCAGGTAGCTGAGAGGAGTTTCAGCTACTCCCCTCACTGTGGGATGCTGGTGTGCAGCACAACTCACAAATCCACCGACAACAACCCTGTAGTAGCACAGCTTTCACCAGTTCCCTTCCTTTTAGCACTTGTTTGTTGGGATGGGGGAAGAGGAAACAAACAAACAAAAGCCATATGGTAAGTGCATTTCCAGGGGAACTTAAAGGAAAATCCAAGTATTCAGTTCTGGTTTGCGTACTGGCAATCCAAGTGTTCCAGGTTCCATTAGTATACTATCAATCTCTTGCATATAGTCTGAGAAGCAGGTTAAACAATAATCTCCCTTCCATGACTCCTTTCCCTTTTGTGATCTGTACTCTTTGGACCTGCTATATAGCTACTTTAGTTTACTCCTAAGCTGGTACTGTATAACTGCCTCAAAGCCATTCTATTTCCTACTTCCTGCCTATAATCAGTGAAGTGACAGTCAATCAGGCATCCTTTTACCATAGGTTTAAAAACAGGAGGAGAAAGAAAGTTAATGGTACAGAAAAAAGGTCATAATTTGGGAAAACCAGGGCAAAGCATAAGGCTGCAGAAGCAGTAACTAAACGTACTTTCTGCAGAGAAATAATTTCTGCCAGAGTAGCTCTTTGTGATTTCAATTGCCATGTACACATAATATATTGTAGCTGCCTTGAAGTATATGACATCTAGCTGCAAACAATTCCTTGACCTAGGTGGGCCTGCAGATGTGGGACTGTAGGAAAATCAAGTGGTGAGTACATGCTGCATGCAGGTGGGGCTTAAAGCCTTGTTTCGTGCCTTGTTTTAATTTCCTTTTCCATAAAGTTTGTCCACCTGTAATCTGAAAGGAAAATAATTGCTCTTCATATTGTATGTGGTTTTGGAATGGAGGAGTCATCCAAGTTTACCTTAAGGCATTGTCAGTTACAGCGTGTCAGTCTGTGGTTTGCAGCTGATGTCTCAGGATGACTTTACAGATGGCAGCAGAGAGAAGGAAAATCAAATACAAAAGGTTAGGATGCAATTTGACAAACAGCCTTGCTACGATGTCACAGCATCACTTTGAGTTACTTTCTCTAAGCATCGCTAGGGCTTTGAAGTATTAACTTTCTTAATGACTTTAGTGACACACCAGTATTGCAGACTACAAGACAAAGCCTGTTTGTTGGGGCATGTGTTGTATTCATGAAATAAGAACTGGAGTGAGAATTATTTTTATTTGAACTTACTTCAGGTGCTTTTTCTCTTCTTTTAGATGTAGTGTACTGTGAAATACCTTAGCATTTGTTTAGCATAAAGAAATTCTGAGATAGATGGTTTGTACCCACATAGTCACAAGCGCACGTTCTCTGCCGATCTTACAATAAGAGTGCGTTGGCCACTGAACCCAAACTGTTCTGTAGAAAGAGTAGAGAGGTGATTCCTTTTGTAAAACTTTTGTAAGACTCTGATTTAATTTCCCCAGCTATCTGTAAGTGAACATTTTGGAGTTCCACCAAAAAGTTCAACTTGAAGGCATTGTGCCAGGATGATTTGCCTCTAGTAGGTATTTCAAGAATGTCTTATTTTAACCATGCTTTGGAAAGGCTAGAAGTCACAGCTGAATGTGGAGTTCATGAGCCTCTGGAGTTCAAACTTATTCAGGATGAAGGAAAAGCTGATTTCCTTCAGCAGCAGAAAGGCAGAGGTAGTTGGGGAACATTCCAACTCCCCTTTCCTGATTCTGTGTATCCTACTGAAGCCGTTAGAGTCACTGAGCTCAAGGCCCTGTGCCGGCCTCTGTGTAAGGTGCAGTGCATGTTTGAGGCTGTTACTGAGCTCTCTAATGTCAGTGTGTGTGGAGGTAGAGGGAGGAAAAAAAGGGCCGGGCTCATAACCTATCATTGGCTTTTCTAGTTCCTTACACTGGTCACTGGAGTCTGAACTCTGGTGCTCCTTCACAATAGGAGGTAGATTTGTCAGGTGGCAGCTGCAAAGACCAGGGAGTGCCTAGCACAGAGATTAGCAGCAAATGGACACATCAGGATTCGAAATCCAATATTGATTAGCTCATTAAAAGTAATAAGACACTCAATTATAGAAGTTCCATTACATTCTGCAGTTCTTCTGGAAATAGAATGATAGAACAATGTCCTTATCCTTTCAGGAATACGTCACTCAAGACAAATTTTAATGTAATTTTTACTTCTTAAGCCACAGAATGTATTAACTCTTACTGGGGCCTGAGTTCGTCAGTGTTTTGTTTAGTAAAACTGTTTTTAATAGACTACTGTTTTTAGTAGGCTGGAAGATGTAGTCATAGTATTGTGTCCTAAATGGTTGTTTGAATAGAGAGTGATCCAAATTAGTGTATGATTGGACTGATGTTGCACACAGAGGGAAAACCCTTTGATTCAAGATCAGGAACTGAAGGAAAAATATGTGAAAAGGAATGTTGTTCCTAAAAGGAAAATGTTGACACTTTTCCTAATTCTTTAGAAATATGTACATGGCATTCGTAATACATAAATGTGATTTTTCAGGCTACAGATTTAATTGCCTTGTGAAATCTTTAATGAGTTAAAGCTGGATTTCCAATGTGACTTCCTATGCTATACTGATCATTGTGATTTTTAATTTTTAATATCTTTAATGAAGGCTTTGCTTGAGGTTTGAGCCACTTGACTCATAGCAACTCTTGCTGAAATGAGAAATTGCTCTAGGAATACTCAGTTTTCATGCAAGAGGGAGGCTGAAGGAAGATTAAGCCATAAAATGAAGATCTTGGAATGATTGTTAAGTGGATAACACTTCTCATGGATGTGATCACTGCTATTTCTTTTTAACACAGAGGTTTGATTGAATTTCCTTGCCACACTGCCCTGGAGTGCTAACTCTCCTCTTTAACCACATTATGTTAACCACCAGCTTATAACTCGCATTTCGGTTTTGCCCTGCCGTTTGTGCTCTTCTTCAGTCCCACTTTGGAATAAGATGTGCCTTCAATTTCAGTGTTGCTTCTCTGACATCATTATCGCAGCAGATCAGAGAAGATGACAGAAAAGCTTTGGGAGCTGAGTACAAAGGAGAGGCCTAGAAATGAATGGTGATAATGCCACAGAGCCCTTCATCAAAGCTATCCCCTTGCTGATAATCGAAGTAATTGGTAAGGTAAAATGTATGCATGTTGTGGGTGTGTGTAAAGGTGTTTGATGCTTTCTGTAAAGCTCCATGATTCTGGAGATGTGAAAGCTATGCAAAAATATGTGTCATATGAAAGAGACTTCTCCCACTCCTATCTGTTGAGAAGAAATGACAGAATTTGATCCAAATGTGCCTTGAAGACTTAAATACACAGAGGCTTTGGTTTGAGCTTCCTGTTTCTAATTTTGGGTGAGGAAGTGAGGGTATCTGCTACATCATAATGGTACGTTACTAGCATTATAACTTAATTCTCTAGGATCACTGAAATCTTCACCTTAAAGAAAACTAGAGAAGTTACAAGGGGAGGAAGGCGAGGGAACTGCAACACGAGTGAAAAATATTGTCTCACAGTTATGTTAATCTAATACAAAATTCTGTATTTTAATTTCTAGCTCATCAAATTTCCTGGTTGTTGCATCAGCCTATGTGTCTTGATAATAAGGTATCTGGGAAAAAATGCAGTCTTTTACATTTGTGTGTGTTAGAAATTCTTCTGTGCAGTTTTGTCTCCATTGGTAGCAGAGAGAATGAGTGAAAACATTTTACCAAATTCACAAGAAGCAGCAGGAGTTTTATCCACTACCATTGGATGTGCCAAAAGACTATGAAAAAGTGAGACTGAAAGTACTTTTCCAGGCCTACTTTAATCTCTTGGTTATGTTCCTAAACCAGATTTTGAAGAGTATGAATAAAATTAGATTGAAGCTATCTTGATGAAGCTGTAACCTCCAGTGTCAGACTACTGTCTCCCTTGCCATTTCTGGGAGCCCTGACAACCATACTGAACATAACTTTTGTATTCTCCCTGTTTGTTTGTTTCTTTTCTCTGTTTGCATTCCCTGCTTATGTATCTCTTAAAGCCTCATATGTTAGTTTGTTTTTCCTTTTGCTTTTCTACGGAAACCTTGTTCATCTGCCTATCTTTACCTTCCATGGCCACTCCTAAGACTGATGAGAAACAGAATCCTCATATGTCTGTGATCCCAAAGATACTGGGCCAACACTGATGAACAGCTGGGAGGTAATATACATTCTCCTCCACCCCAGTAAGAAGCATCTTCTTCAGGGCTCGGGAGGAGGATGAAGACTGGATAGGGGAATATACCGTACATGCATGAGTCATCTAGAAATAGTTGGGTCTCCTATACCACAGTACCGCAGATCTTGTTCATGTCCCACGAAGCCCTCCGTCTGTGTCGAATGGCAGCTCATTAATATGCAGATTTGTCCTGAACCCTCACATGGCCCTCTGGCGCTGTTTCAGCGCTACCTTGCTGTGTATGGATGTTTGTGTCGGTGCTTCCCAGCGCCCATGGCCACCCCACACCAGGAAAAAGCCCTTTTCCACTCAGCTGGGGACACAGGTGCGGGGAGCTGCCCATGCCACTATCCTGGTGGCCCCGAGGGGAGCAGGGGGAGCCGGCATGGCCCCGAGCAGAGCCAAGAGGAGAGGGGGGGCTGGCGTGGCCTGGAGCGGAGGGGCAGAGCGGGGCCTACGTGGCTTGCCATGGGCAGAGCAGTGCAGTACAGAGCAGTGCGGCACAGTGAGGGGGTTGATTTGAATATTCATGACTGCCTAATTGAATATTTGTGTGTCAAGTCGCGCATGCGCAATTCCGAAGCAGGCCTCCTTATTTGCTGAAAAATCGCGCTGCAGAGATGTGAAGGATCTGTGGGGCACGAAGTGGAAAAGGGCTGACTGTATTTAAATGTGTAGATTTCTTTTAGAAAGACTGAGGAGGTGAGGATAGGGCTATGAATGACAAAAATCAAAGTTTCAAGAAGAGAAAGCAAACAATTCAAGATTCCTTCAAGTCTCTCCTGCAGGCTAGAAAGTAGAATACAACAGTCTATTTCCCTGTGTAGGCTGCCTTTAAATGGAGGTAGACGGTCACAGGCGGTGTTTGAATTCTAGGTTCAATAAAGGCACATCCTTCAGTTAGAGGAGACAAAACAGTGTCACTTGTTAGAATTCAAAATCAGTTTCTAAATGCCTCAATGACTTGTCATGAGTGACTCACTGCACTGTCATAGTAGGGCTTCTGGCTTTCACATCAAAGTTCTACTTGCTGAAACAGTGTCCTGCCAGCTCATATTAACAGTCCCACCTCCCAGACTTGTCTCCAATTTACTCATGGTGAAGAGGGAATTTGGGGGGGACAGGGCAGAAGGCTGCAAGGATAGATCAGAAATCTCGTTGCCTTGTAGACTTCAGTGTGCCAGCTTTTTTGTTTGTTTTGTGTGCCTCTGAAAGGAATCCTTGAGTTGCAAAAGGAAAACATTCAGTAGTGATGAGCTGGAAAAATTTGTAAGAATTTAGTCATTTAGTTGATCCGACCAAAAATGTCTTTTCTTTTGTGGAATGTCTTATTAAAAAGTTATTTGCTACTATGGAAAAATGCCAGTGTTGAAATGATTTCAGCTTGATTTCCTTTATCTCCTACAGTTCAGTAGGGGATCATCAGGATAATTTTTTTTCTTTGTGTAATTCACATCATTAATTTTATTCCAGCCCATCTTTGTTTTTTTAAGAGCCAATCCTTTTTTACACTAGGTACATCCTGCAGGAGCCCATCCTGCCTTCTGATCCAATACTTACTCATCCTAGGACCTAGTCCAAATGCCACCAACAATGTTTTTGTGGGCTTCTTTTGATTGTTTCAAGAACATTTCATCACATGCTGACATGGTGACATGTGGCACCATTAAATGCGTAAATGTGTGGATCAGGATGAAGGTCATGGAGATGAAAAGAATCTCACCTGAGCAGCAAATGGCTTTTGGCATTTAACACCATGCCTGCTTCTGTCATCCGCTTTAAATTTAGATTTACAGTGGATACCTTGTGTTTCTGATGATGTTCAGTTGCTCGTTGAATGCCACCCTGTTATTTTGGCTCAGTGTCAAGGGACAGTGACTTCAATAAGGCGATCTCATCCAGTGTCTGGTGTAGTTGTGTTTGATTTTGAAGTCTTGAGATTGTGTTCCATCTGCCCTTCCTGTAGCTATAGGTAAATCATCTGAAATCCAATAGAATGAGCATTAGTGTCCTCTGTGGTCTATCTTTCTCGTTTCTCATGAATTCTTGTGCTTTTCTTCTGTGGTGGGACTCTTGTGAGGTGTGAATGGGGTGAGCAATGAAAGACTTATCTTTATAAAGCCTAGTCTGTGCTAGTTTCAGCATGAAAACTCTTTGACATATCTATGAGGGTTCTGATCGTAAATTCCTAATAAACTAACTACAAATTTGGGAGGAAAGAGTTTGTGGTTGACTTGGCATTCTTCTTAACTAACAGATGAGAAGCCTGTTTTTTCTTTTTTCTCAAAACCAGTCCCCCCTCACACCCAGACTATAAAGCAAGGATGTGGCTGTTGGCAGCTGTCTTCCTTTTGATGTGGTCAACTCAAAATTAAGCTTAAAAATATTATTCTGATCTTGCATTTTCTTGTAGACTGAGTGCATGATGAAAGGACAGGAGGGATCTCTCTCCACCTGCTGGGAGTGTGCTCTTCGCTTGAGATTTTTAGAAGCTGTGATTGGAGGATGAAGTTTGACACAGCTGAGCTCATCATGGCACACAGCCATCCAAAGGCAAGGTTGTTTTTCCCTTTCAGCACTTGGCTGTGAGCTGACCTGGCAGGAAACTTAGCAAAGTGGTATGAGTGAAGATAGCTGTGGTTTAGTATTAAAAATCACAGAGCTGCCTGTAGGTTTCAAAGCTAGAAGTAATGACTGTAAGACATATGGTGAGATCTGGTGGCTTCTCAGAACTGACCCTCAAGTAAGTGCATTTTTTTCTCAATAATTGTAGTACTCACTGTGTACAGCTTTTTATTTTGGTTATTTTGTTCTTACAGTCCTCTGTCCCCAAGCACTCTGAACCTCCAGCATCTGACCAGACAGCTCCTGCTGAACTGTTTATGCTGCATATCTGAAAGCCCTTGGTACAGAATGGATTTTATAGAATCACAGAAACACAAAATGGTTTGAGTTGGAAGGGACCTTAAAAATCATCTAGTTCCAACCCTTCCCTGCCATGGGCAGGGACCCTCTACTAGACTGGCTGATTCAAAGTCTCATCCAGCCTGGCCTTGAACACTTCCATGGGTGAGGAGTTTGCAACCTCTCTGGGAAACCTGTTTCAGTGCCTCACCACCTTCACAGTAAAGAATTTCTTCCTAATATCTAATGTAAACCTACCCTCCTACAGCTTAAGGGCATTCCCTCTTGTCCTATTACTCTATGCCCTTGTGAAAAGTGCCTCTAGCCTTTCTGCTGGCCCCCATTCAGTATTGGAAGTGGCTCCAAGGTCTCTCTGGAGCCTTATCTTTTCCAGGCCAAACAGTTTCAACTCTCCTAGCCTGTTGATTTTTACTGATCTTACTGATTTACTGATTTTACCTTTAATAAAGGCATTTGTGAGAAAGAGCTTGACAAAAAATCACAGTTGGATGATGTATTTCTCCCCACTCTTATTGTTGTGCTGCTCTGTGTCTTTTGATTCTGTATGGAGGCATAATGCCTGTAATCCCTGCCGTGCTGTAGGGACTTCCATGCTTTGCCTAGTCGGTTTATTTGTTAGTGTAGCAGAGCACTTTTGGGGTTTTCCATCACCTACCTGCATAATGACTTACATCGTGTGTTATGCATATTCTTGAATCTTGAACAGATTGTTCAGAATTGAGAGTGTTTTCCTCAGGAGGTTATAAACTGGGCCCAGACTTTTTACTGGTGTCCAGATGGAACTGTAGTTTTAATCCAAGACAGAATTAAGTTGCTAATGCTGCTGCCAGTCGTACTAACTTTATTAAATAGTCCTACCATTTTGCTGTTCTACTTCTGCCTTGCAGTCCTCCACTTCATAGCCAGAGTGCTACAGTGAAGGAGTCATGTCCTGTACAAATGTTTGATGTCTTTTTCATGGAGATGCTGAAATGGCTTGTCACCTTCCACCTAAACACTGCCCAGAAGGGCTCATAGTGAGCTGTGATGGAGATATAATATGCTTAATTCTGTCATGTGACTATCAAGAAATAAGAAAACACTTCTGGTATAGCAAATGTCACTTTATCTTTGAATACCCTCTCATGTCCAGAAAGACTTTGGCTACATCTATGCCTCAGAATTCATAGCCAAGAGGAAAATGAAACTCTCATCTGGCAGGGACCATGGAGCAGGTATTTGGCAAAATCTGCTGGGCATGTAAGAACAAACAGCTGTGGAGGGTTTTTTTTTCTTTTTTCCCTTTTCCCCCCCCCCCCCCCCCCCTAACCAGAGGATATCACTCTCTCAGGAGCCTATGAATTTCAGTGGGAACATTCAGGGGCTGTGTCTTAGCTGCACTTGAGAGCGTAACCTTGAGAAAAAAAGTAGTGTTTCATGTGGTTATGTACTGAAAGATGTGGGTAGGCATCTAGTGGGAATCCAGAAAGCGCGTGGGCGCTTGATTCCCTCGGAAACTGTTGGGATTTGGCACCTAAGCTGGTAAAGTATTTTTAAAAACTCTTGAATATCTTTCTGAAAATTTGGTCTGATGTTGCTAATCAGTGTGAGGGGTGAGGGATGATTTTTTTTTTCTGATGTAATGGTACCTTTGATCTTTGTTACTTTCTAGCAGATAAACAGGAGATAATTGAAGGAAAGCAACAGAAGTGACTTTGGGATTGGAGGGATTGACGCAAAAGGAAGATAAAAGCTATATACTTGTGTAGTTTTTATAAAATGAGGAGGAGGGCAGGACTGCTGTGGGCTTCTGAAGGGTATAAATGCCAAGGAATGGAGGGTGTGGAAGAAGGAAACTGTATGAGTCTCCACTCTGCAGGTGGCTTCACACACTTCCTCGTCCAAAAGGAGTATTTTCACAGAACCTCGGAATTGTTATAGGGATGTGCTGGTGAGGAACAGAAGCACTTTATGTGGCAGCAAGGAAGGTACCTACTTTAGTACTTCAGTCAGTGTAAAACATTAAGGTCTGCAGTTGTCTGCACCTTGAATTTCTTGGCATCTATCAGTGACACAAAACTCTTCCTGGTCGGGAAGAGCCCAGGCCTCGATAGCTCTTGTCCCAGACTTGCATTGTAAGTGCTTGGCTCTCCACCCTTTGCTACAGCTGGCTTCTGTGGTGACACAGTTTAATCTTGCTGATCTCTTCTGGTATCGGAAACCTTGACCAGGAAGGAAAAGCGGAGCAATAGCAATGCCAGGGCACAGGTTGGTATGAGGAGGACAGAAGGGACTGCAAGTTTGGCGCAATAGTCTGCCTTGGGATTGCTCTGCTGAGGTCTTGGGACATCACTTTTTATAACCACTGAGACATAAATACTATATACATGAGGATGTGATCCATTAAGATTAGGATATCTTGGTGAATGCTTAATGTCAAAGGTATGAAAAAGGTTACTTGGAGTTGATAAAGCATTAGCAGACAACATTAGGTCTCAACTGCTGGAAGTATTGGGGATGATCCCATGTCAAGTGGACTTTTTGTAGCCAATAGATTGAGAAACTAATTTGAGTTGATAAATACAGGAGGAAAAAATGAGACCAAATAGACAAGTTTAATGTTAATAAGTGACCAGAGTTGGATGGCGTTCAACAAAGAGTCCTGAGGAGCTTGAATGTGAAACTGCAGAACTGCTGGCCAAGCTGTATAATTTATCACTACAGATGGTTGCTGTGCCAGAGGACTGGGGAGCTGCCAATGTGATTCCCATCTATAAAGAGGGCTCTAGAGGGAATCCTGGGAACAGTATGCCAGAGAATCGTGCTACTAGGATTGGAAAGGTCTGTAATAAAGATCTTTGAATATATAGATAAATAAATTAACTGTTGGGAAAGAGTCAATGTGGCTTCTGAAAATGAAAATCCTACTGTCCAACTCCATGTGGTTCTGTGGGGTGACAGTAAGAAAGGGTTCAAGTAGATGTAATATATTTGGGTTTTCAGGAAACTTTTGTCAAGATCTTAAGATCCTACAAGTTTGGAGGAAAGGCTGTTTTATGGTTTGAAAGCCACATGAATAATACAAAATAAAAAATTGGGGTTGATGTACATTTTTAGAGTGGGGAGGGAAACATTACTGCAGCAGCAACCAAAAAAGCTACCGTCTTCATCAACAGGGATGAACGATGTAATTTTGCCTCGGTATAAATGCTCAATGGACCTGTATCTTGTGGCTGATCTCCACATCTCTTGGAGGACACAGTGGCACTGCAGAAAGACAGCTAAAAGGGTCAAAGAAATGGGCTGCCTTCCAAGAAGAACTTGAAATGATTGAGGCTCTTCCTTATGGGAAGGAGGGGAGTAACACAAGTTAGGTGGAAGTCATAAATTCAGCAGGTAAAGCTGAATATGAAACATCCATCAGCTCTCATGCTATTACAACTGGAGAACTTTTGATTAAACAAGATGGGCTTGATTATAAAATAGATAAAAGACCATACTAGTGGTGTGGAGAATTGATTATCATGGCCTCTGAATAGATGGATTTTGGTGACAGGCTTTCTAATGCTCACCTATGCAGGGCAAATTTCACTTGCACTTTGCAAGACTCTTGCCTTTGCAGGAGTCTCTGTGACCCTTCCTTTCCCCAGGGCTCTCTTCTGCACTTTTCATAGGAAGCAATTATCCAGGTGGCTGGCAAGTGTTCGACACTCCCTTGTGTACACAATGATATTTTTTTTTAATTATAAGTGACTTATTCCTCATAAAAGTAATTTTTAATGCTGCCTTCAGCAGGTTATGCATGTGAACTTTATTTTAATTAAGGGTGAGTAATCTTTTTTACATAACTATATTCCAGATTCTCATGAGAGAGTGAAAACAGCCCTGAGGGACTGATGAAGAGGCCAGTGGAATCAGTTGTCTCACCAGTGGGAGGCCTGATTTCTATCTCTCTTAGGTTCTGTCTACCTGTGGGACTTGTTCTGAGTTGGCTGACAGCCGGAGGAATTGAACCAATGCAAAGGCACTGGCTCCTTACAGCTTTGTTTAGGGACACTGTTCTGAGCAGATGCAGGGTTGGCTATTGCAGCTCTGCCTGAGGTTGTTGTCCCTGCAGTGGGACAACAATAATAAATAATAACCTGCTTCCAAGCCCTTTTGGCCGTGTCCTGATGGTGGCTAGCTCAGACACTTTGCCTGGTGGCAACTTATTATGTTGCAACGCTTGGTTAACCTGTCTCCTTGGAGCAGGGGTGCCTGTTGTGATGAAAATGTACTCCCAGCTAGCCAGTTGAGTTGCTAATTTAATACTACTAATAATACATTTATATACCGTACTTAATACTACTAGTAACACAGGAACACATTTAATACTAATGAGATCGGGTCAAAGTCGTTCTCTGAATCTTCAAGAAAGGAAACAAATGGCACTGGAAATCACAAAGGAATGCTATCAACTAAAATTTAATTTTAGTTGTAAAACCTGGAAGGGACAGGCAGTAGATGAGTAAAATGGTTCTGTACTGTTAATGAGGGAAAAACAAGGGTGTTAGTTTTTTTCTTAAGAAGAAAGAAGTGATAATGGTGTTAGAACTCAGATTGTTGTAGTATTGTAAATGTGGCATACAGATAAAAGAACATCTCTTTTACTGTGTGCAAAGCAAAACGTGGAAAACAAACCACAAACTCTGTAAAGAGACTGATGAAATTTATGAGTCAAACCTGGCATGTTCTTAGCGTCTGCTGCTTGTCTCCAGTGACTGAAGCGACCATCCCTTTCAGAAAGTCTCATGTAGTGGAGATAGTTTTACTACCTCTTTATCAGAACCTCAGTGTGGTGTTGAAGAAGTCAAACTGCTGATGAACTGCACAGTTGTGACCTCATGGTGTCCTGCTGAACCTGGTGGTGGCTGGCAATAATTTTTTCTGAAACCAAAAGCCTAGAGAGGTTTGGTGTGCTTGCCCTACAGAGGGCGGATACATTTCCTTTTTACTGTGTTAAGCTAGGCTCTGATGCCCCTGCATGAGGGTCACATTGCTTTTGTTCTGTTTCTGCTTCTGCCTTGAGAGCTGTCTCTAGAGGATGTCTAGAAATTTGGCTTCTCTCATCAGTATAAGTAGTCTGGTGAATCAAAGGAGGGTTTTGATGCTTAGCTCTTAATGTTTTATTGAAGTGGCAATTCATGCCATCATTCTGAAAAGTCTTCAGGATTTAAAATTGGTGGGAAATACAGTCGGGTCTCCTATATCATGCACCTGCAATCTTAATCAGGATCCGCGCAGCCCTACTTCTGCGTTGAATGGCCTGTGCCGCCTCCACTGCCGCCTGTGCCACCACCACCGCCGCCGCCGCAGGTCGTGCATGCACAGTTGCGAAATGGGTCTCCTACATCGCTAAAAAATAATGCTGCTAAGATCTGAAGCCACAATTTGGGGGGCACGAAGTGCAAGAGGGCCGACTGTAATTGGTGATTCAGGGGCTTTGCAGCTCTAAATGGGCATCTGCCATCAGTCTGTTGTGAAAGGAGGAAACACTTTGGAGGAGCAGATCAGCAAGGAAGTGGGGCAAAGTTAAGCTGGTTGTAATAGGTGTCCTTCAGCTGTTCAGCAGAGCATTGTAAATGAGTGCACTTTAGACAGAAAGGAATCTGATGGTCATGTCACAGCTTGGATGTGCTTTGCTTTGGGGTGAGTTCGTAGGTTCGAGCATGTGCTTTGAGTGGAGGTCAACAGATTCAGCCAGCAGTGTCAGATGAGAGAATTGGGGAAAAAAGTACAGTGTCAGTCATGTCAGTCTGAGAGGATGTGCTGAGGGCTCACCCTGAGCCTTCAGAGTGCAGAAATTGTAGAGAAATTTCTGATGGTGAAATATTTTTCCAGGGAGTGAGGCCTGAACATTTCCATCGTTTTAACAGGACAAGAGAAAGTGGCCTCAAGATGTGCCAGGGGAGATTTAGATTAGATGTTACGAATTTTTTTTCATGGAAACGGTTGTAAAGCATTAGAACAGACTGCCTAGGGAATTGGTGGAGTCACCATCCCTGCTAGTGTTTAGAAAACATGCGGATATGGTACTTGACGAGATAGTTTAATGGTGAATGTGGTGATGGTGTTAGGTTGATGGTTGGACTTGATGATTTTAAAGTCTTTTCCAACCTTACTTAGTCTGTGATTCTATGAAATGGAAATCCTATCCCTGACATAGGTGATCAGAACAAGAACACTGTAAGCTGTGCCAGGAGCAGTGATCCAAATTTCTTCTTCATGCCACTTGTGCCTATAGGGAGTAGGATAAAGTGTTGTAATCACTTGGTAGCTTGAACCAGGAACAAGTCTGTGAGGCTCATTCAGATGGAAAGAAAAAAGATGGTAAGCAGTGCTAATGTCTCTGGTCAGAGAAGCTGCACAGGAGATGGATGAGGATGGCAAACAGTGCCAGTTCCTCCTGCTCTCTGAGCTATTTCTATTCTGAGTGTAGTACCAGCCTCAGCAGCTTCTGCCTGGCAGCCTGCTCTAGCAGCAGATCCCCGCTCTGTGCCTTGCTCTGGAGTCACTTGCAAAATAGCAGAGGGCTGGAGGGTGGAAGCAGAAGACAGAACTAGACCAGGACAGAAGTCTGGAAACTCCCAGGAAGTGTATCTCATCTGCTGTAAACTTGTGTGAACTTTCTCAACTCACTTCAACTGTGTCCTCAGTTTATACAAGGGTAGCAGAGCTGTAGTACATTCAGGTGTTCTGTGTTACCAGCAGACATTTTTCTTTCACCCAGATTAGTAGCATTTTACCACTGAGTAGTGTGTTATTGAGGAATGGTTTTCTGTGCATTCTATGCTTAAAATTGAGAAAAAATCCTGAAATTTTATGAGCCTACAGTACAGGCGGATTTAGCAAAGAGGGTGGGGGAAAGCAGAGTATTACCATTTTCTGCAGAAACTCTTGCTCATTTTTCCTTCTGAAACAGTTTCAGGCTGTTTCTTTATACCCAGCCTTCATTAATTCATCATGAAGCGAAACAGCAGATAGTTGGCTCTTCTTGAAAGTTACATAGATTAGAAGATGCTTCAGTACATCAGCCATAAGTGAAGAAATAAGAGCATCCTAAAGAAGAATATGAAGTGTGATACTTTCTTGGACTGCTAGACAGCTGCAAAGAGATGAGAGTAGTTAGATTTTGCCCACACAGGTCTCCTAAGCTTCAGTACCTTGAGTTTTACTTTGCTTGCTTTGGCTTCTGAGGCAGCCAGTGTCTGGAGCTGAGGCACTCCAGTACTTTGCTCAGTGTCCCCAAAAGACCTGCAGACTTAGCCAAGCTTTTGGGCTTGGGAGAGATGAGCTGCGTAGCTTAAATTGCAACTGGGTGCCTCTAGTTCTCAGAGTCTGTAATGACCGCGAGCTTTTGAAATCTTGTTCAAACTGTTTTTGTTGCACTCAGACAGGAATGTTATGTTCTTTGTTCCGCCTCCTAAAAGACCAACCTTTTTGTGTAGGCCACTTGCGGCTTTTATAGTTTGATATATATGGGTCAAGGGAGGAAGCAGGACTGTTGGATGTTTTCATGCTGCTGAAAAGTCCTTCTGAGTGCATAAAGAAGGTTTTAAGATCCCAGCTGAATTTTTGCAAATAACCTCTGTCTTGATTAAGAACAGAAATAAGGCCCCAAATTTGAATTGCTTCCAACTTCCATGCACACAAGTGAGTGGGTGACTTTTCTCTGAGACAGATTTGTGTGGTGAAGGGTTACGTGTTTAATTGTGAACCCCACCTTCTCCTGGAAGGAAGCATGCAACATCTCAGCCACCATTACTGAAATGTCAATATTTTACAAGCAGAATAAAAATGTACATTCAGGAGTTAAAATTAAGATAAAGGTTTATATTGCCCCTTGAAACCATTGGAAGGGTTCTTCTTGGTGCCGGTATACCTTTAGGTACACAACTTCACAGAGTCACAGGCTGGCTGAGTTTGGAAGGGAGCTTCAGAGGTCTTTGGGCCAACCCACTCTGCTCAAGCAAGGCTACCCACAGCCAGTTGCCCAGGACCATGCCCAGACAGATTATGAGTATTTTCAAGGATGATGACTCCACCTTTCTGGGCCGCCTGTGCCAGCGCTTGGTCACCCTGACAATAAAAAAGTGTTTCCTAATGTTCTTGTGTATCAGTCTGTGCTCATGGCCTCTGGTCTTGGCACTGGGCACCACCATTGAGAACTTGGCTCTGTCTTCTGTGCACACACCCTTCAGGTATACATTGATGAGATCCCCCTGAGCCTTCATTTCTCTCAGTCGAATAGTCCCAGCTCCATCAACCTTTCATCACAGAATAGATGCTCCAGTACCATCAGCATCTTCATGGTCCTTTGCTGGACTCTCTCCAGTCGTTCTTTCTTCCCTTTTTCCTCTCTCCATTGCCATAGTTCAGTCCTCAATTACTGCAAGAGGCTCTACACTCGCATGACAAGCCTATTGTGTTCTTGGCTTTCAATTTAAAGCCTATGGGTAATGTGGCTTTAAAGCCAGGACACCTGTTCTGCAAAGGTTCTTTTGTGTGATGCTTATTGTGAGGTTGTGGTGGTGTCATACACATACACAATTTGGTGCATGTCTGCTGTGCAATGCGTTTTCCGTTTATGCCTGGCTGAGGTAGGGAGTCTAGCACAAGGACTAACTGCGCAACTTCAGCTTAAACTGCCTTAAGTCGCACTATTTACTTTGGAAATTACAGTGTCAATTGCTGCTGATAATGCAACTGATTGTTATGGTGTACATTTAGCACTGGTTTTTTTTTTAGGTCTTTCCTTAATTACTTATGTAAATAGTTTTAGAAGACTTAGCCTTAATTTTGGAGAAGCTGGCGTATCAAAGGCTGTGAGGCTAGCAGCAGGTGCTGTAAGTAATCACTCTTCTAAATTAGGCAACACTTTCCCAGGCAGTAGGTTAATTTCTGGGTAAGCAGCCTGCATACAGATTCTTGGAATCAGCTCTGTCATGACCCAGCAAATGACTCAAGGCTTTGTGTAGTTTTAATTGCATGAGATATCACACTGAAGCCTTTCATTTTTATAGGAAACTAAGGCTGTACTTGAGCGTCTGTTGTATTTGTGCTGTCACATTGAAATCTCTCTGTGTCACTTGGGTCTGTGCTTGTCTTTGTAGCTCAGTCATTGAGCACTGCCACTGGAGGTGTATTTGGAGCATGGGCAGTGTCATGGTTTAACCACGTCAAGCTTCCTGGAGGCTGGGGTGTGTATCATAAAATCATAGAGTGGTTTGGGTTGGAAGGACCTTAAAGATCATGTTGTTCCAACCCTCTGCTGTGCGCGGGGACACCTTTCACTAGACTGGGTTGCTCAAAGCTGCATCCGGCCTGGCCTTGAACACTTCCAGGGAGGGAGCAACCACAGCCTCCCTGGGAAATCTATTCTGGTATCTCACCACACTCATAGTGAAGTTTCTTCATAAGCCTGCTTTCTTCCAATGTGAAGCAACTCTGTCTTGTCCTGTTACTACATGCCCTTATCACAGTATCACAGTATTTGCAAGAGTGGAAGAGACCTTGGAGATCATCGAGTCCAACCTGTAACCCAACACCAACCCATTGTCTAAACCATGGCACTAATTGCCTCATCCAGCCTACTCTTAAACACCTCCAGGGATGGCGACTCCACCACCTCCCTGGGCAGCCCATTCCANGTCCCTCTGAAGGGCCGTCCCACCCTCCAGCAGTTCAACATTTGCCCCCAGCTTGGTATCATCCACAGACTTGCTGATGATGGACTCAATTCCCTCGTCCATATCATCAATAAAGGTGTTGAACAGTTATGAACAGTTCCTCTCCATATTTCTTGTAAGTACCATTCAGGTACTGAGAGGCCACTGTGTACATCAGTGGCTCATGTTCGTTCTGAAGTCTGTGCTGCTGTGTATTTCTGTAACTGGTAGAAGAGCAAGCCAAATAGTGCTTGAGAACTTTGTACCATTTCTTTCCACCTTTGCAAGTAGATTTCTGCAAAAAGATTTCCTGTAATCTAGTGGAGTTCTCTTGGGGTCTGTAAGAAGTAACTACAGTCAGCCCTCTTACGCTTCGCGCCCTCCATATTGCAGCCTCATATCTTAGCAGCATGATTTTTTAGCGATGAGGGAGGCCCGTCTTCGCAACTGCGCATGCGCGACTTGCTGCGGTGGCAGTGGCACGGCCGCCTGTGCTGATCCGCTGGCGGCGGTGGTGGCTCCTCTTCGCCGCCACCCCTGGGCTCCGCCGCTTCCCCGCTGATCCGGGCACCCCAAGATGGGGTGGGGGGCAGCCGGGGTCTGTCCCCCGCTGGGGCTGTCTGCAGGAGCACGGGCGACTAGCGGCTGTGCAGGGTGAAAAGAGCTGGTGGCTCTGTGATCTGCTCTTGCAGTGGCTCCTAAGATGTGCAAGGCAGGGACGAACAGGAGCCGGCACAGCACCAGAGCACAGATATGTTCCATGCCAGGAGAGCCGGAACTTCTCCCTGTGCCTGCTGCCCAACTGCAGCTCTCCTCTTCCCTCTCCTACCCTCCCTCCACCCCACACATCCTACAAGGGAACTTTTTATTTTATTTTGGGCAGTGAGGGGGGTTCTGATGCCAGCACTCTGACGTCAGCAGTCCGCCTTGCTGGCATCAGGACACGCTGGACTATGCTCTCCATGTTCCACCGGTTCTGGCAAAGCTGAAACACGTTGCCGAGTTGGTGGCTCCGCTCCTGTCCACCTGGGTTTAAATCTCCCGTCCACTGCCAGTCCAAGGTCGGCATTGGCAGCGGCAACCGTACCCTGCTGTCCGCCGATTCGCAGCTGTGCTGCGCTCCGTTCCGGAAGTGCTGGCATGGCGCTGCTCCCGTTGTGCCGGCAGTGTGTTAGCGTGGCAGCGCCCCTGGCTTCACAGAGATGGGACCGGCTCCTCTTTCTCCTAAGCGCTGAGAATGAAGCATGTATGGCAAGTCTGGTGGATGGTGACGGCAGGGGTGACCAATTATACATTCATAACTTCATTATATATTCACGAGCTGATGGGTTCGCAGTATGTTCTGCGCATGTGCTGAGGTCACACAGCTTGCTGAAAAATCACACGCAACTATTGGATCTTGCAAATAACGGATCGCGACTACGCGGAGGATCACTGTACTTGCTAAATAAATTTCAAGCCACTTACCACATTCTTAACTTGATCTTTTGCTATGGTCAATCATGGTCTGCCCAGGGAGGTGGTGGAGTCGCCATCCCTGGAGGTGTTTAAGAAAAGACTGGATGAGGAACTCATTGGCATGGTCTAGATAATGGGATGATGGAATGGGGAGTTGGTTATAAAAAAAATTTTAAGTGATGACGTGACCCTGAGATTAGTTCAGATAGATAAAACATTGTGCTCATGGCACCAGGGTTGTGGGTTCAATCCCTGTATGGGCATTCTCTTAGGAGTTGGACTTGATGATCCTTGTGGGTCCCTTCCAACTTGGAATATTCTGGGATTCTATGATCTTCAGACCAAAATGCTCTTAGGCTTGAAGGTCAGTGTTGGGATACAACCTTTTCATGTTAAAAAAATTAGTACTGTAATCCCTCACCTCTTCATGCCTCAAGTTTTGTGGCTTCACCTCTTTGTGGGTCTTTTTACAGGGAAGGCTCCTTAGACTTCCCTCGATTGTTCATGACGTTTTTCTGTGTGCACACGAGCAGAGTGCCTTTGCCATGCCAGAGTGTGGGACCAACCCACACCAGGAAGGGTCGGAGGGCACTGCATCTCCACTTATGCCAGGTACAGCCCCGGTGCCCCCCCCGCCATGCTGCTTGTGCCCAGCACAGCCCTGGAGCCGGTGCTGCCATGCTGCTTGTGCCCATGCAGCCCTGGGGTGGTCCCATTTCCCTGTGCCCTCCCACGCTGTGGGGAGAGACAGAGAAGATCCCCTTCGCTACCCTGTCCTGTCACATGGCACAGAGAGGTGCTGGGAATGCCCCCCATTGCGCCAGGGCTTGGGCTGGGGCGATGAACATGGCTTATGTGCATATACATGATCTGCTGCCTTTTGTGGAATTTGGCTTTTGTGGCATGCATGCAAAATTTGAGGGATTACTGTAATCCAAATTACAGGCTTCTAAAGATTGAGCTCAATTCTTATGAGCAGTGTTATAGAATGACATGGCTCTTGTAATTGGTTGAGAGGTCTGTAATGTCTTTAATTAAGTCTCTCTTTCTAGATTAGAACTTTCCTCATTTGTTTGCTCTAAAATCTTGAAGAGGCACCTCTTCACGTGTGTGGAGTCTAACAAACAATATTTCAGTTTCTGCCTTATGACAGAAACCTGCCAGGGAGACAGTGTTAAGAGTTAGACTCGATGATCCTTGTGGGTCCCTTCCAACTCAGAAGATTCTGTGATTCTGTGTATAAGTAGCTTGTTTTTTTGATAGCTCAGCTCTCCTCTGAAACCTGAATTCTCATGTAGCTCTGTGAGCAAATGGTTCTCTTTAAGTAACATTCCAATTCTGTATGAATTGGGACCAAACTATCTTTTCAGAGAAATGGTAAAGAGGAAATCATACACATTGACTGTCTACTCTTTATGGATCTTCTGACAGTGGGTCCCTTGAGGGTTGAACAGGTGATCTGAATGCATATTGGTGTGCTGAGATTGTGCTGCAAGATGGCTGCAAGGCTTGGAAGTGGAGAGGTACACTGGGATAGAGCTGGGGGCACATGCTGATCTTGGGCAATCTTTTCAGAAGGGCTCAGAATTTGAACTCTTTTAAATACTGTGAAGTAGGAGGCACGGAAATCTTGTTTCCTGGTTGATTTGGCTGTTTGTGGGCTGGAAGAATTGAAAGCATCAGGTCATGTAGTGACCAGATACTCAACAAGTGTCTTGAAGGCCAACCTTCTGAATGGACTCCTGAAGAGAAAGCAGAGGACCAAACATTCTCTGCTCTGGATTTGTGGATTTTGGGAAGGAGTAGGTGATTTAAGAATAATGCTTTGCATCTTTCTCACTGACTGCCTTGAATTCAATCTATCTGAATATTTTTTCAAGACTACACGAAGAATTTGTAATGCTTTCTGCTATCAAAAGCAGAATTCGAAGGAATCCTGTCCCTTGCCAAAGACATGAATGCTGTTTTAGGGAACCTGGACATATTAATAAAAACAAAATATTACTCTACCAGTCTACCTCCTGAAATTAAACATATCAAGCAAATTGCTGAAACATTAGACTGAAACTTGTCAATTATGTTTGTATGGCAATTTGATTCTGTTCTTCTAAAATACCTCTGGATAGCATCCAACTGTAGCTCTGCTGTGATCCCAAAACTACCCTGTGAATGCCCTGAACACAAACACATAAGCAGCAAGCTCTGATGGCATGGTCTGTGTGCCTTTGTAGTTGCTAGAAAGCTTCAAAATCTGGTTTTGTCTCAGAGGGCTTTCCATTTGGGAAAGGGGAACCGATACCTTTCCAATTTTAACTCTGGAAAAGGAAGGGAAAATACAAAAGCTTCAGAGAAGCAAATTTTTGTCTCGCCTATGGAGCCAGCTGGGTATCTTGCTGTGGCTTGTCACGCTGCCTTCTTGTATGGGGCTCTTTCTGAGTGGTTGACAACTGCATTAATTCAGTGAAAATAAAACCACTTTTGGTGTGGCCTGTGAACCCTGGTCTCCCATGACTATCCTCAGCCACAGTTTTCTCAATGAATGCCTTACTGGCCCATTTAAATGCACACTCTTCCCTCTTTGTCCTTTCGCAATCATTATTTGAAAAGCTTTCCTCTGCTTTTGCTTCAAAAATTACTTTTGAAATGAAAGGTCCCTTTAGTTCCATTGACTATGAAGTGTGCATGATTAATTACAGGACAGTTACTGTGTTAACTGGGATACTGCAGTATTTTTTCAGGACAGAACCTTGCTCCAAGCAGAAGCAGTTCAGCTTCTCTCACTCAAACCCCATGGACCAGGGATGAGGAATTTCCTAGGTTTTCTGCTTAGCAGTGACAGTGGTATTGGTGTGGGTACTATTTATTGTGCTGTAAGTAGTAGTTTAATGGACTTGAATGTGATAAAATGCTATTTTGTGCTGATGTGTGGTTTTCAATCGTATGTCAGAAAATTACTTACATCTTTTAATTTACATAATTCCAGAAAACAATATTTTTAAAATGTGATTATGATATCAAGGGTTTATGAAGGGTAGACAGGCTTTTGCTTGCTTCAGAGCTTTCCTGTCTAACGAATTTAAGCCATAAACATGACAACTATGGGATTTTTTTTGCTGGTTTTTCCCCCCCTCTTTTCAGTCAGGCTTCTTTCCTTCTCCTGCCTTTGGATCATCTTAAAAACGACTAGTTTCAGGGCAAAAGGCAAGCATACCAACCAATCTGTGGATAACAGTCTGTCATTTGGTAACTAAGTGCTGCTTTTAAAGTGGAACCTGTCTTGTCTCTTCAGCAGTGTGTCTGCTTAGTTGTAATCAAATGAGTAATGTTTCAGCCCTTGAAAGACTGACTGTCCTTTACTATCTTTTAAATTTGGTTTTGGTTTTTGGGAGGGGGGTTTAATTATATATTTGGTTTATTTTTTGTTGGCTGTCATCAGCGAGTTGCTGTGATAGCTAAAGAGGCTGTACATCTTACCTATTGTGTCCCAGTTGCTGCATTGATTATTTACAGGAATACTATCTGACTTGCACTGTAGGTGTTGATCCTGTTGTGTGCAAGCCCCTGCTGCCTCCAGGGGTCCTAGTAAAGGGTCTTCTCAGGAGTTAGATGCCCCAGACTCTCTGCTGATGTCTGTGATATTAGTGACTTCAGTTTGGGCAGGATCCAGGCTCCCCAGTCAGAGCAGTGATACTGTATGAAGCCTTTGGATCATGGAATACATAGACTAGTTATTGCCTAGCTCCTCAGGATAAAGGTCAGATTGGGTTGAACAGGGCTCATAGACATGTTTTATTTGGGGTAAATGCTCAGCTCTAGCACATACAGTCAGCACTCAAATACCACAGTACTGTGGGTCTTGCCCTCCCCCCCCGCCACTGTGCAGCCCTCCATCAGTGTAGAGCGGCAGCTTATTAATATGCAAATTTGCCCCGCCCCCTCACACCACCCCCCGATGCTGTTTTGGCACTGCCCTGCTGTGTGTTGGTGTTTGTGTCGGCGCTTCCTGGCACTTGTGGCCACCTGACACTGGGAAAAACCCCTTCTCCACTCGGCCAGGGACACCGGTGCAAGGAGTCACCCGCGCTGCTGTCCCAGTGTCTCCCTGGGTGGGTAGACATGGTCTCTCCATACTCAGGGTAGACGTCTACCCCGAGAAAGTTTCAGACACCACGTCTAACCTGAGAGTGTGTAAATCTTTCATAACTGCATACAGCCTCTGTGCTCCGAGCAGAGTGGGGAGGGTGTGGCATGGGCAGAGCAGTGCACCTGTGGTCCATGCGGCATGGCGTGGGGGTTGATTTGACTCTTCATGACTGTCTAATTTGAATATGCATGACTGGTAGTGCAGGCACAGTCACAAAACAGGCCTCCTTAATCGCTGAAAAATCACGCCGCTTAGAGTTGAGGCCGCTGTCTAGGAGGCGTGAAGTGGAGAGGGCTTACTGTACTTATCTGGTCAATTTTTACTTGTTACTAGTGTGGAACAGGGATGGGAAAGATGGTCAACCCGTAGTAAATCGGTTTCCTGAGCACCCATGTAATTAGATTTGGTCCTGAAGGCACTGCGTGGGCAGTGATTGACCTCTCAGACTTCGGTGCTTCCTGACTGTAAACCCATCCACCTTGGCCTGGTTTGTACTAGAGTTGAAAATACTTTAGGGCAATTTTGGAGGTATCTGTGGGAAGAGATGAAGAGGTGAATGGTGCTGGAAAGAGGTTCTAGAAAAGCATCTGTTTGGTCCATGTTACTTACCTAATCATGAATAACAGCAGGGAACTCCAGGTGGGGGAATTATTGCACAACTAATGTCCTGCAACTGCTTTGTGGGTTTTTTTGCTTTCCAAAGTCTGGTTTCTTTGGCATTGAATAGGTTTCAGGGAGGTGTTTTTAACCACTGTGCTTTTGAAATCCCCATGCTAAACGCTATATGTGCATATACAGAAAGGTATTGCTTGGATTCAATTGTTCCGAAATACACCCTTGGAAACCT
>WEKX01006852.1:235977-259517 GCA_013390025.1 Pitta sordida
CCCCCCGATGCTGTTTTGGCACTGCCCTGCTGTGTGTCGGTGTTTGTGTCGGCGCTTCCTGGCACTTGTGGCCACCTGACACTGGGAAAAACCCCTTCTCCACTCGGCCAGGGACACCGGTGCAGGGAGTCACCCGCGCTGCTGTCCCAGTGTCTCCCTGGGTGGGTAGACATGGTCTCTCCATACTCAGGGTAGACGTCTACCCCGAGAAAGTTTCAGACACCACGTCTAACCTGAGAGTGTGTAAATCTTTCATAACTGCATACAGCCTCTGTGCTCCGAGCAGAGTGGGGAGGGTGTGGCATGGGCAGAGCAGTGCACCTGTGGTCCATGCGGCATGGCGTGGGGGTTGATTTGACTATTCATGACTGTCTAATTTGAATATGCATGACTGGTAGTGCAGGCACAGTCACAAAACAGGCCTCCTTAATCGCTGAAAAATCACGCCGCTTAGAGTTGAGGCCGCTGTCTAGGAGGCGTGAAGTGGAGAGGGCTTACTGTACTTATCTGGTCAATTTTTACTTGTTACTAGTGTGGAACAGGGATGGGAAAGATGGTCAACCCGTAGTAAATCGGTTTCCTGAGCACCCATGTAATTAGATTTGGTCCTGAAGGCACTGCGTGGGCAGTGATTGACCTCTCAGACTTCGGTGCTTCCTGACTGTAAACCCATCCACCTTGGCCTGGTTCGTACTAGAGTTGAAAATAGTTACTTTAGGGCAATTTTGGAGGTATCTGTGGGAAGAGATGAAGAGGTGAATGGTGCTGGAAAGAGGTTCTAGAAAAGCATCTGTTTGGTCCATGTTACTTACCTAATCATGAATAACAGCAGGGAACTCCAGGTGGGGGAATTATTGCACAACTAATGTCCTGCAACTGCTTTGTGGGTTTTTTTGCTTTCCAAAGTCTGGTTTCTTTGGCATTGAATAGGTTTCAGGGAGGTGTTTTTAACCACTGTGCTTTTGAAATCCCCATGCTAAACGCTATATGTGCATATACAGAAAGGTATTGCTTGGATTCAATTGTTCCGAAATACACCCTTGGAAACCTCATCTCTGATGGTGTCAGCATGTCCCTCAGATGTTGCCAATTTTCAGAAGCTGTCAGGTAGTATTGTGTGGGAAGTGTTCTAGGGCATTATGGGATAAATCCTGAAATCCTAATTCGGGCCAAACTCCCGCTGTTTTCAGTGGGTGGCTTTGCTGGCATTAAGGCCAAGTACCCCTTAGCTATCACAGGTGACTTTTCTGTCTTTTTCTAGTCAAGTAGGCTGAGACTTGGTGCCTGTATCTTGTATTAGAGATCAGACTGCAGGATTGTAGCCCTTACAATTTATACGTGTGCTAAAGTTTGTGAACAAGAAGTTGGTTAACTAAAAACATTTCAAGTAATTCTCAGCAATTCTCAGGAATTCTGGTGAAATGCCAGAGATCTGGAAACAGAAATTAGCTGGTGATTTAGAGCAGGGGATGAAGAAGACTCTCATTCTGTAGGAAGCATTAATGTAGAGAATATAACCCTTTTATTTTAAAATTGAAACTTCAGATTCTTTCAAGATATTGCTCAGATAACTGATTTAGTTTTTTATTTTAGGAAAATGTTTCTATGAAATGCCTGCAATTTTTGTCACTTTCCAGTAAAATTGAATTCAGTGTATATTAGAAGTTAATAGTTTGAAGTTAGGTACCTGTTAGATACCTGAAGTTCCTAACTGTCAACAAATAGTTGATATTGTTCACTGTTCTGGCCTCTTCTGTGTGCAAGAAAGGGGGAAGATGTACCAGTGTTGGGAGTGATTAAAAAAACAAACAACAGTAAAAAAAGAAAAAGGCTTTTATTTTCTGAAAATGTTGCTGTGCAAACCTTGTCCAGGAGGAAGCCTTCCCAGCTGAAATAGGAGCTCCGCTCCTGTCTCATCATCTGGACTACCAGGGGGAAGAGGAGTTTTCACATTCCTCCATACCCCCCTTTACCCTCTGCTGTGGGATTTGCAGTCAGGATTGCATACACAGTTCTCTCTTTTTTTTTTTTTTTAACTGAGAATGTGTTTCTTGTGCTAACTGAAGGAGGAGAAGTACCTCTAAAGGAATTTTTTCATGCTGTGTGCTCTGTGACTACCTGAATTGCCTTTCCTTTAACGAGATGTTTGACTGATTGGAGGAGGGCAGAGCGAACAAGTACTTGCACTTTCTCCCCTTCCTGTGCCTCCAAGATCACAAATGAGGTCTGTTGAGAACTAGGACAAGAACATCTCCCAGGTACTAGTCCTGTACTCTACATACTGAAATTCATAACAAGGGTGTTGTAGTACTGATTTAAACTCTTACACTGATTTTCTGCTCAAGGTTGTCACCACCTCTTTTAATTTGTCTTTATCACTAAACCAGGGCCTTGGATGCTGAGTAGTAAAACCACTTGCTTCAGACAAGTAATTTGAGTGATGTTGCATATCTCTTTCCTTTAAAACCTCCCTGAGACTTTGTGTGGCTTATAATTTCAGAATTGGGAGGTTGGCGGGAAGCTCTCTGGGTAGTCTAGTTCAATCCCCCACTTAAAGTTGGTGGTAGCTGGAACAATTTGCTCAGGGGCAATTCCAGTGGAATTTTGTGCATCCCTAAGGATGGAAACTATATTATTTTTCTGTGCATCTTGTTCTATGGTTTTGTATCTGTCACTTGTTCCCCTTTCCCCCACCCCCTCCCCCCAAAAAAGTGTGTCCTAGTTGTGGGGTTTGATGCTCTTACATTGAAATGGAATTTCCTATGTTTCAGTTTGTGCCCATTGACTCTTGTCCTGTTGCTGGATACCAAAAAGAGGAGCCTGGTTCCACCTTCTTTACGCCTCCATCAGGTATTTATGCACATTGATAAGATCCCCCTGAACTTTTTCTTCTGCAGACTTAAGAGTCTTTTAAACTCTTTCAGCCTTTCCCCATATGCCAGATACTCCAATCCCTGAATCATCTTTGTGAACCTTTGCTCGACTCTCACCAGTATGTCCGTTTCCCTCTTGTACTGGGAAGACAAGCACTTGTCCCAGCACTCCAGATGTGTCAGCACTGAGCAGAGGGGAAGGATCCCCTCTCTTGACCTGCTGTCATTTGTTTTTTCTAATGAAGCTGTTGACCTTTTTTGCTACAAAGCTGCTTTGGAGGCTCATGGTCAGCTTGATGTCCACCAGGAATCTCAGATTTTCTCTGCTTTTTTTCTTCCTTTCTGCCAGTTGGCTCCCAGTCCGTGCTCCCAAGCAGCAGAGCTTTGCATTTTCCTTTGTTGAACTTCACAAGGTTGTTGTTGGCCCATTTCTACACCCTGTCCATATTCCTCTGAGTGGCAGCACACCCATCTGGTCCGTCAACTAGAGCTTTCAGTACTGTATCATCTTCAACTTTCCTGAAAGTGCATTCTTTGCTGTCACCCGTAATATTTCCTTTAGGAAGAATTCAGAGCCCTGAGTGAAGCGTTTAATGAATCAAATCTCTCAACAGTTCTTGAAGGTATATTGCTGTGTGCTTGGGAAAGTCACACAGAGATGAGGTAGCTTCACTAGCCCTAAAAGAACATTAGATATTGTGCCTTGTAGTGAAGGACTTCATTAGTATTATTTAGGACTTTAATTCCTTGAATCTCTGGTACTTCCTGCAATATCAGCTCATGGCCTTTGCTAAAACCATAGCAACCTTCTGTAAATGTCATGATATAATGTGGCTTGTTGACCAAAAGCTGGACAAGGGGATGCTTTCTAGGGTGAGAAATCTCTGGGGTCAGTAAGAAAAGTGCAACAGAATGAGAGAAAAATCATATTGTCACTTAATAGTAACTGTTGCAAAGGGATTTTTTTCCTCACGGAAACTGTGCCCCAGAGGAAATAGGGGTGTCCGTGCTTTATCTGTATCCCCCTCCCCCAAAATCTAGTGGTAGGCACAGTGTAAACCTCTGGGCTAACAGATGGTGGTGAGAGGAGGAGGGAGGGAGAACAATTTGCATCTAAATAGCTGAAATAAAAAGGGTCATGTCCCACAGACCAACCCCACTCACCTGCTGTTTAAATCCCCCTGAGAAACAGGCAAACATGCTTAGTTTTTTAATGTCTGTGTCCGCTGTACTTACTGTCTCAAGCTTTCTGCCTTAAAAGTGCTGCAGTCCTCTGCATCTTGCTGTATGGATTCTGTTGTGGCACCAGAATGATGAATTTTTAAGGATTTGCTTCTTTGAATGTAGTTGACAGCTGTGTCGCTGTTGTTCAGCCCCCCATAATTAGCACAAGCACTAATGATACAGAAAAGATTCAAACCAAATCGTACCTCTTGTGTCAGCTTTGTACTCGTATGGCTGCCTGAGTCCATCTTCAGACGTATTCTTGACATACAGTCCTGTGGCCTCCTGCTGCAACATTCTGTGCTGGGTTTGTGTGTGTAGGTAAGATGGGGTTTGGCTTTAGCGAACACCAACCTGGAGCCCAGCAGTGATCCTGATCCTACAGGACTGTGACATGGCTTGGTATTGGATGGCCTTGCTTAATCCTGCAGGCATGCAAAGCCAAGTTGCTCTGGTTTTCTGACTGTGTCCTGTAAAATTTTGGCAGGTTAACTTAGACCTTGCTGTTCTGTAATGATCTTGTTCTGGAGTGTAAAGGTCACTCCCCCATCACTTCCACACATTTTTTGAGAGTTCTCTGGACCTACCCCGTCCTAGCAGCAAGGAGTAAGCTTTTGTCTTTTCAGGCAGACTTTTTCAAAGTTGAGGGCTGTGGAAAACCTGTAATAAGGAAAATCTTCCCAGTTCTTTATAATCATGTACACATTCGGCACTCTGAAATCATTCTGTCTTGTCTCCCAATGGTATTTGAGGGATGCAGGCAGTAGCAGAGGCAAGAGGGATTGACAGATGAAGTTCATTTGTAGTACAAAACACCAGGATGAGCAAAACCTCTTTCTACCCGCCAGTTCCTTGAACTTTTACATTCAAATGCTAAAAATAAACAACATGAAGATAGTCCAAATGGTTCAGGAACTTCATTATTTGTTTGTTGGCATCTTTTCCACCTCCCAATAAGCAAGAGGCATTGGTAGTTTGACTGTGGCAGACTGGAAGGCTCAGTAGGATAAGGAGTGGTGAAGATGATGTCTGGGGACCCACCACTGTCTTCTGTGTGTTGACATGGTAGAATAAAATGTCTGCAGATGAGGATTTCTGTTTCTGGAGTTGCAAGACCTTGATCTCTTTTTTCTTCAGCACAAGCGTGAAGGGAAATTGTGAAGTTAGCCTTTTCTGAGCTGCTCAGCCGTCCCTCCCACAAGTCTCTTGGAAGAGGAAATGGGCTCAAGAAATGTCTTCATTTTCTTAATTCCCAAGTGTATTTCAGTATAGTGAGTGGTAGTGGTTGAATAGCCTGTGTGCATGAGGTCAACATGGATTTGGGCAACAACCTTATTTATATGCCTCTGGGAAATTGGTTTATTTATTTTATAATTTAATATAGATTTCAGTTAATAGAACCAAGATCCGGTGTGTGGATACTTACAGAAGTAATTGGGAAATGTACAATACCAAATTAAATGAATTCAGAACTGTTGTACTTTATAACTTTCTACAACTTTTTTTTTTCTTTTTAGGACTTTATATCACTCAAGGGTAATAATGTTTTTACGTGGTCGTATGATGCATATTCACTGTCTGGGAATAAACAAAATAAGTGAGTAACTTAGCTGTGCTGCTGTTTCCAATGAATAAAATGCTTTTTATGCAGCAGCGCCCCACAGACCATGTAAGAGCAAAACCAAAAATAAAAGATTATGTTTGAAATATTTTTTTCTCTGTTTTTAAAAACAAAACCTTATAAATTGTGGAGTTTTAGAAAAGATGTGTATTACTTTTTGACAAAGGAGGCTAAAGGGGTAAATATGAGGTAATAAGAAGTGCTCTCTGATGCAATGTTTGCAGGTAAGTGAGGTGAAGAGTGGGAAAACTGGATTTCATAGAATCCTAGAATGGTTTGTATTGGAAGGGGCCCTTAAAGATCATCTAGTTTCAACCCCTGCTGTAGTGACTACCTTGCACTAGATCAGGTTGCTCAACGCCCCATCCATCCTGGCTTTGACCACTTCCACAGCTCTTGGGCAGCCTGTGTGACCACCCTCACAGGAAAGGATTTCTTCCTGATATGTAATCTAAACTTGCTTTCCTTCAGTTTAAGGCCCTTCCCCCTTACCCTTTCACTACATGACCTTGTCAGAAGTCCTTCTCCAGCTCTCTTGTAGCCCCTTTAGGTACTAGAAGTGGCTTTGAGGTCTCCCCGGAGTTGAGTCTTCTCCAGGCTGAACAACACCAGCCCTCTCAGCCTAGCCTATAGCAGAGGTGCTCCAGCCCTCTGAGCATCTTCATGGCCTCCTCAGGACTTGCTCCTTATGCTGAGGACCCGAGCTGAATGCGGCCCTCCAGGTTAGGTCTCACTAGAGTGAAGTAGAGGGGGAGAATCACCTTCCTTCACCTGTTGACCGCACTGGCCTGACATGTATGCTGCTTTTATTTTATTAGTTTTCCTTTTTGTTTCTTTTATTAAGTGGCTTACTTTAAGTGGATGATTGACATTGCAACATTTATTTCTGTATCTTTCAAAACTCTCATCTGGGAGAGGAACTTGCTGTACAAAAAGGACCATTTTGGTAGTTTGCAGTGTTTTTTCATTCAATTTCTGTATGTGGAACTAAAATATTAAAAAAAGATGTACTCGGTTGGAATCACACCTAAAGCAGTCATCAACATAATAGGATTATTTGACTGATTTTTAATTAAAATATAATTCTACTAGATTGTTCTGAGCAAACAAACAGCTCTAGTTTGTTGTTGTTGGTCTAATTGCCTCCTAAATTAGAGATACCAATATTCTAATCCATCCTCTCCCTTGGGATACTGGCATTAAATGCAGGTATGAAATGCTATGTAAATGATTTACAGGCATGCCAGATAGAAAATGGTCTTTAAAGACCCTAGCCAGAACTTAGGTATTCTCTTGACCTGCAATGACTTGACAATGATAAATTGTTATTTTTCTATATTTATTTATTTTTCTGTCCTGACAGGCCTTTTAAATGCTTAGAAATGTAGTCCGAGAAAAATGCTGGTAATCTCAGCCTTTGAGGAGGGAGTGGTTAACTGATCTCCAGGGAAATATCCAAACTACAAATGCTCCATGGGGAAGAAAAGGTTAGGAGCCAGCGGAGCTGGGGTTGGAGACAATACATCATCTCAGATCTGAGATGGAAGCCATCTGCTGGAAACATCAGATACTAAAATGACAGAATTGTGAGTGTATTTGCTCAGGTCTCCTTTTTGAAAGCCCATTTCAATAAGTCGTGGTTTGGGGTGTAACTACTTCTGTTTAAGTTATCTTGATTCAGCTTCATCACTAATGAAGCATTATTTCTTGCAGACTTTGAATTGTCTCTAACAACTGAAACCCTTTGGGGATGTTTCACTTGTGGGTATGTAAATTCAAACCATATTGGAAGTTTAAAGAATACATATTAGGCTCAAATCCAACTTCTATTTTTAAGGCTAAAAGATGACTAAAAGGCCTTACAAGGTCACAAGTTTAAATACTGTAATGTTTTATAATATTTTAATAGAGCAACAGAGACTGATAAAACTTTGGGTCTTTTTGTCAAAGTAGAATATTTGAAGTCCTCAGGTAAAACTTGAAGAGTGTTAACAGAAAAACAGGAGTTATTTCCAGCCTGAAAAGACTTAAAAATAAAAGCAGCCAAACATGTATCTTGGGAGGCTGTGAATCAGCACCTGTAAATACCAGCAGTACAAGAATAATCAGGAATGGAGGAAAGGTTGGATGGGACCCTGAGCAACCTGATCTAGTGGGTGGAATCACTGCCCTGGCAGGGGAATTGCAACTAGGTGACTTTTAAGGTCCCGTACAACCCAAGCCTTTTCTATAATTCTATGAAAACCCAAAGGAAACAACTGGAAAGAAAGAGTGGAAGAAGCCATACTAAGAAAGGAGATACTTCAATTAAGCCATATGGTCTTGCTTTGTTCTGGATTGATTTGGGGGTCTCCTTTCCTGCAGGAAGTGTATTTCAGTTCACTGCATCCCTCTGCATGGAGTGTAAGAACAGGAAGGGGGGAGGTAGGATATTGTGCCATGATGTGTGCCACAAATGTTAGTGTTAGGAAAGAGGAAGGCAGCACTTACATGAGGTAGGTGTAAATGCCCCAAAGTGAGGGCACAGAATTGTTTTGGGAAGCACAGGCCCCATGCATTTCTCTTGGGTTTGCTCAGGGACCAATCCTGAGATTTCTTGTTTCCAAAACTGACTTCTCTGTTTGTATCTTTGATTTTTTAGTGAATAGATCTGTTGCTGTAAAGGTGAGAGGTGAATTACAGTGTGCTGGGTACAGAATTTAAAGTACAGTCTTGCACTTCACGCCCCTCCATATTGCGGCTTCACATCTTAGCGGCATAATTTTTTAGCAATGTAGGAGGCCCCTTTTTGCAACTGCGCATGCACAACCTGCTGCAGCGGCGAAGGCAGTGGCACAGCTGCCCATGCCGTTCTGCCACCAGCGGCGGCGGCTCTGCTTTGCCACCCCCCCACCCAGGCTCCGCTGCTTCCCCACCCCCCCAGGCACAGTCGGGGCTCCGCCGCTTCCCCCCCCACCCCCGGCACGGCCACCATGGCAACTGATACACAGCAACACGGTGCTGAAACAGTGCCGGGGATCGTCTGAGGGTGTGCGGCAAATTTGCATATTAATGAGCTGCCACTCAATGCAGAAGTAGCGCTTTGTGGAACCCAAATAAGACTGCAGGTCCACAGTATAGGAGACCTGACTGTATCACATTTGACACTCTCTTACCTTGGATTTACAGTAGGAGAGGGAGGGAGCCTGGTCAGGTAACCTGAGGTGGGTGCTGAAATGAGAATTGGTTTGGGTACTTGAGGAAGTTTGAGTACTGAGGAAGCTTTGTGAGGAGTCTTAACCTATGGATAGGTGGCAGAAACCCCTATGAGAGTTTGCTGGTAGTGAGGATCCTTGAATCTTAATAACTGGAATTAGGGGAGGATGGTCAGAAATCTGCATCTGGGTGTGCTGCATGCTCTCATAGGGAGGCTGATTCATATGCAGATAACCTTACAGGGAAGTAACTGTGGGAGTTGAGCAAGGTGACTTAGAGCAATGGGAGGGAGTGCTGTACTGAACAAAATGTCTTGGCTCCTATGGCTTCCTAGAACATTTGTTTTCGGTTGTTGTCTGCCTTTTGGAAGTCTGGTGAGTTTTGGCTAGTACTTAGCAAAATATCACGTTGTCTACAGAGGTTCTTGGGTTCTCAGTAGTGACCATAAATGGTTTTTTGCAGTTTAAGTACACGGAGGATATAAAACCAACCTGACAAAGCAGTCTTGACATGAATAAAATATGCATGCCGGTCATCCATCCATCAGTGAAATCCCAATTCTGCCAAATTTGCAGTTCATATTATTGCTAAGTGTACGATGTAGATACTTATCCACTGGGAACTGGATTGAAAGAAGCAAGTCACTTGCTGCAGATGCTGACAGGGCTGTGTATGGGAGCTCAATTAGTCTCTGCTGTGTTGAGTTCCGTGCCTGCAGTCGATGTTGCTGTTTCATGAGGAAGAATGAGTTTTAAATGGGTATCAGTGAAGATCCATGAATCCTACTTAGAGTTGCTTGGGTCATTGTAGCAAGAACACGGGCTAAGAAGAGCAATGCCCCAGAAAGACTTGCACAAAGATGTTGAGGAAAACCTTGCCTGCTATATCTGGTCTTGTAATTAACTCCTACTCCTAATCACAAAGTGCCTTAAAATGGGCCTGCCACTGTAATAAGTGATGTTTTTATATTTCCTTTTGTTCAGTGGAGTAAAAATAGTTCACTTGGCTCATGGGCTTTATTTAACTGTGTGCTAATGCAGACTTGGTTGTAATACATTGCAGAAACAGCAGTTCCTTTGTGCCAGTCCTATAGAGCTTTCTTTTCTCTACTGACATACAGTAAGTATGATTGGAATCTGAGTAAATGATGTGATAAAAGGCTTGATGGTTCTTCATAAAAACAAACTCATTAAGTTAAACGATCATGATTCTTAATGGACTAGTGAATGCTCTGCAGTCCATTTAGTATAAGTGAGGAAGTCTAGGAACGGGAGACCTTGCCACAGTATACTCACTATGGTTACTCATGTATGTTCTGGAATTATAAAGTAGGTACAATTAGACATTTTGCTAGATAGCATTTAGTTAGAAACACAGAGCTGGTGTTCTACCAGCAAAGAAAACTCTACTGTGAAAGTTCAATTAGGGGGAAACCCTAAACTACCCTAGGCTTTTTCATTTTGACTCGTAAGTGTACTGCTCTCAGAGCATTGCATGTATCACGCTTGAAGGAGTAATCATTGCAAACCTGAAGCAGATTTGTGTGCAGTTCTCAGATTGCTTTCTTTATTGATCCTAAATTAGGTCTTAGCAGTTCTGGGTATTTGACAGAGCTTTCCTTGTCTCTTAGTTCCATTTGTCTACAAAAAATCTCGTATTTGATGCAGAGCTCATTCTGTCTTGGGAAAAATATTCGTTCTTCCTATTTCCCCAACTTTGAAAACCCAAAATTTTAATGAAGTAAAATGAAACTGAACCAATCTTTATGATTTCCTTTAATTGAAAACTACTACCAGTATGAAAATCCTGGCTAGCAATTAAGGGAATGTGACAGCTTTGCCAGTCATTACATAAATACCATGAAACACTGGATTTCCTAATGACATTAGCTGCAGTGAACACAATGGAGCTATACACAGGAGCAAACGCTACTCTGATGATAAATATTTGCGTTTCCAATTAGTGCTGAACTGTTGTGGCATTTTCCGCTCTAATTGAGGCTCTTGGATGGCTTCATCCACTAATGATAATTGGTTTGTCTTCTTGTTCTTTACTTTCCCAGTGACAAAGGAGTTGAATGAGTTTTGCTCTTAAGGACATTGGTTTCCTCTTTGCAGGTCTCCATCTTGGTGTTTCTTCACCTCAGAAAAAACTCACCATTTACGGGTTAATGCAAACTTTAAGCTATTAATGTACTATGGCTGTTAGCTAGCCACTGCATTGCAGTGTCCTCTGTGCCTCTGGGATGTTGTTGGCTTGGTCTGAAAATGGTCTAGTTTTCTGACATGTTTCTTACACTCATCTCCATTACTAAATGGCAAATCTCTGCATTTCACAAGATGCAGTTTTTGTAAATATGTATATGTTCTTGGAATGTGAATACATTGTACTGGGAATTATTCCACATTAGTGGATAGTAGGGCTTATTTCTGTACTCTGTGCTCTAGGTTTGTCTTCTGCATTGGAAACTTCTGAATGGAAGAAGGATTAATGATTCAGCTGCTTTCAGTTGCTGTTGCTAATGTGTAGTTAGGTCTCAGAGCCAAGTAACTTAGGCACAGAGTAGTGGGGGTGTGTTTAACTGTGCATTAATATATTTTCTTTATGCTACATCTAGTCATTTCCTCTGGAACACAGATTTCCCCTAGGAAACCTGCTTATATGGGGTTTGGGTATGCTTTAACATAAGAGAGGCGCCTTTATTTTTCCCTCCCTGCTTAGCAAGCTCCAACTCTAGTGACTCCTTTGAGTTGTGTGGTTGAAGCCCTGCCTTCCTGTGAGCAAAAGCAGAACCGGAGCCAAGGCTGCTCCATACTGTACTGGAAAAGGGAGCCTGTCCCGGCATCTGCAACAGCAAACTTGCTTGTTCAGGCATGTAGGTGGGGGAGGGGAGACAATACTTCTGGAGATGAGGAAATAAGAAGGATGATTTGTGGGCTGAGAGCTTTTAAAAATCATACTCTTCTTTCTGTCTCAGCTTGGATTTTTTTTTCATTGAATATGGATGCAGCGTATTTCTTTTGGACTGTTTAAAAGCACTGCTAGAAAAGGGTAAATGCTTAGTCAAAATGAGGATGGAATTGGCTGGAGCTGATTTCTGCAGCTCTTAAGGCTTGAGTACTGGAGCACAAGTAAGGCGAGTTCGTCTTGTATTCCAGGTACTTGGACATAGCTGGCATTGATTGTGAAATAGTTATTGCTTGACACTGCCAGTTACTTGTGAAACAACTGAAGTTAAGTTTAAACATGGCAATTTAAATTGGCACTGCCTCTCTGTGGTTTTGGATCCAAGCCTAATGTGGTGGAAAGGGCTTGACCTTCCTTTGCACTAGCGAAACCCTCCGTTGTGTCTGGGTTACTGTCCCAGTGGTCATGCATGGGCCCACACCACGGAAACCAATGAAGAGTGGGCCTTGATTATTTAAAACAAAACAGAAAGACGCTTACTTAGCGTGAATGAAAGGAGAACTCTGTTGCTAGGAATCGAGTGGTTATAATTAGTCTGTGCTTCTTTAGAAATGTATCTGTGCAGTAGGATGGGTTAGCATGTCTGTCTGCCCAGGGAGAGATTTTGCAGCTCTCCTGCCCACTGCAGTGATGTCCACGTCCTCCTGCAAAATACGGGCAAGGGAATCCCACCTGGCAGTTCTTGCATTTAACCCAAACCATTGGGGTTAAATTAAAGGCTTTTTTAAAAAAAAGATCCTCCAGTCTTTTGGATTTTAATATTCCAAGCCATGGAATCCTCCAGCCTTCCTGTTGTGTTGTAACTGGTCAGTCATCCTTTTTCTAGAACTATGGAAATAATGATGGCAGTGGAGCAAGACTGCAACTAGTAGTTGTCCATTTGCCGTGAGAGTGTATCTCCCTTCCCCCTCCCCACACCCACCCATTAGGGTTCTGAAGCATTGGATGCTTATCTTATAAATGTATATTGATATTTAGTGATTATTCTTTCATTTGATTTAGTGATTTTTTTCTGCATCTTTAGGTGTTGGCAGCATTTGCGAGGGTCTAATAGGAGAATTCTAAAGATACATCAGCAAACACTGCTGATCTGTAATTATTTGCTAGAACTTAATGAAAACTTCTTATTTTGGGGTTTTGTTTTGTTTTAATTCATATATAAATCTGAATTTACAGCCCAGGTCTGGGCTGATGTTTTCTGGTCTTTGGGTTTTTTTTTTTTGTTTAATTGTATAACACTCAGATGTGCAGTAACTGGCTGGGGAGACAGCTACATGCTACAGTTTCTAAGTGTTTTTTTAATCACCTCTAAATGTGGTGATTTGGTCTGTCCTCCCTCGGGGTGCGTGTATTGCTACTGCTTTTTTTGTGAGAGCATGTGTTCCAGCTCCCATCTGCTGTTGAGTGGAGAAAGAGCTCTTTCCTCTTTTTCAGGTGGAATATGTGGGGGTGCCTTTACTTCAGTGTGAGACTGGCATTTGGGACTTAGTCTCACCTAAAGTAACGAAAACCAAATGAGTGGCTTTTCATCCTGCAGCAGAACTCAGCTGGTAAACTCTAATGTTACTTTCCTGCTGGGATTTGAATGAAAGTGTGACACACGGGGAGGAATCTGCTGCTGGCAGTGTGTTTAAACAGAGTAGGGAAAGGTCTGTCTGTGCTCTGTCTCACTAGGGCAGTGCAAAGGGAAAGGAGGAGATTTTAAACTGTGCTTGCGCACGAGCCATCTCTAGCCGTAGGGTGGAAGGATGTAGGAGATACTGGTGTGGAGGTAAAATGCGTGTTCTGATCAGGATTGACTAAAGGTTAAGACTTTTTCTGCCTTTTTTGTGGTCAAGATGGTCAAGATTTCCTCACCCTGCTAACAACAGAATAATAGCATCTTGGAAAAATGTGAGATTTCTTTCTGCTGTGTAGTAGGCAGAGAGGGAAGAGCAGTTGCTGAGCATCTTCCTCCCCCCCCCCCTCTTGTTTAATATAGTTTATTCATCTGTAAGTTGTATAGTGAGTAACTTACAACTACTGTCTTGCCAGACTGCATGAATTATAGATGGCTCTTTTATGAGTTTTCATGTTGACTCCTGCCATTAGTATGCATTGGACGTAGTTATCTTTATGGCATCTACTGTAGCGTAGGTTTCAGCCTCTCTGACTTTGTAATTGCTTTCTGTTTTAGCAATCAGTCATCTGTCTGCCTTGCTAAGGAATGCAAGGAACAGAACCAGCTTGATAGAGACTTACAGTTCAGTGTGGAGCAGCAGGTTTGAAATTATGTAGTTATCTGGAAGGAAAAATGACATACATAGAGGACCCTTGTTGGGTTTTTAAAATTTAATTAGTGTGTGTGTATTATACACACTAGTGCCAAAATTTTCCACATACACTGGGGTCCCACTCTGCTAGGTGAACATCTCAGGAGGCTGTGCCTGTGTTAGGGAACAGTGCCCATACTGCAGTTTATGCCTGTAGTTTAGGAATAAACTCCATGCTTCACAAGGCATGTAGATGTGGCTCTTGAGAATATGGTTTAGTGGTTAACGCAGAGGTGCTGGGTTAATGCTTGGTCGTGATTATTTTCAGTGTCTTTATCAACCTTAATAATTCTGTCTTTTGTGTTGTATCTTCTTAACACAGATCAGCAGACCTGTGTGGATCTTTGCATGTCTGTGTACTTTGAACTCTCGGATACCTTGTTGGTACCTGTGGGTGCTGTCTTCTGTTCAGTACCTCTGCTTGCTCTGCCTTGAAATGCCAAGTGGTTTCCTAAGTCTTGTATCCCCTTGTGATGGTTGTTGCTCTTTCCTGTCTGCAGAAGTGTTTTGTAAGTGTGAGAGTTCGTCTAGATTGCTGTTGGACTCTGTTGAGGCTGGGCAGTCAAATTTAGCTAGTGGGCTTCAAAAGTTGATTGGAGGAACAGGGAGCGTTTGAAGGCCACCATGACTTGACTTACAGCAGTCACAGGTTGCAGTATGTAGTAAAACTTCCCCTAAGTATTGTGTGCTGAACTTTCAGTACTCCAAAATGTCTTCAAAAACAATAGTCCTACATCATAACTATGCCTTCTTGGTGCTGTCTGCAGGGTTTGGTTTGAGTGCTGGTATTTTAATACATATACATAGTACGTATTTGGAAATGTAATTGTGTCTGCAACTAGAACATATTCCCTCATCTGACTCTGGTTGAAAAGTTCATGTGCTGTTTCATTGCTTCCACTGTTCACTTAATCATACTGTGGAAACATAAGATGGATTTCTCAAAGCCAAGTCGTGCTGGTGTGTAGAAGGAAATAACTCAGTCCAGTGATGCTTTGCATTCCTGTTGGGATGGACTGTGCCGAGCAGAGTGACTCATTTCAGTGGTGTAAGGCTGATGTTATGCCCGCTGGTGCTCTGAATTTGAGCAGCGCCTGTGTGGGGGGAGGTTGTTTAAAACCTACTTAACATGTGAATTGGCAGGAGATTATTTTAGGAAGAAGAGAATTTGCACAGCCAGCTAGGCCACAGTGAGGGAGACTGCCACCTCTGTAACCACTTGGCATGGCTCAGGGCTCCAGGTTCTCAGCTCTGAGATGTGGGTGTATTTCTGTCAGGACAGAGTTTCAGCCAAATACTTTGAAGTCAATATAAGTTTAAAGTATATATAATGATGTTGCATGGATTGTGTCTATCACAGTGGGAGGACTCATGTGAGCAGGTTCTTGGATTTCCCTTTAAATATGTAGTGGCACAAGGCTTTTGGGAACCCTCTAGGATAGTGCCGCTATTAGAGTGGGTAACTTTTGTGGAACCAGTCTCTTAATTTTGTGGGTCAAAGGATTTTTCTCACCCCTCATCTCCCAACAGATTATATAGCTCATGTACCTACAAACATAAGACTTTGATGAAGAGAAAGGTCTGGGAGTTTGAGCAATGGAGGGAAAATGAGAGATTGTACTATAGTGTATAGGCTTTGCCTACACAAAAGTTGGAATTATCAAGTAGGTGTGAAACAATATTGTTTGTTAAACTATATAGCTTCCCAGCAGTTACTTGCTCACTCACTCAGGGAGTAACATAAGATAAACAAGAGTTTGTACTGCCAGTGTTTCTAGCCCTGCAATCAAACAATAATTCATTTGTGTGCTATCTTTTCCAACTGAGGTATTTTGAAAACCCCTCTTATAGTGAAGAAACTGAGAGCAGATGTCCCTAGGGTTTTGCACTGGTGGAACTGAGGGAGAGGATGCTTTTAATCCAGAGGGTTTTTTTAGTGTCTCTTTTTGGGTGTTTTGTTTGTGTTGTTTTTACTTCTCCTAGCACTAGCCCAGCCTCTGGCTATAATCTGTTTTTTTTTTCAAATTCCTCTTCTCACTTCTTTTTTTCCAGCCTGGAGCTACATACTTCCCTATTTCATTCTCATGTTGCATACATTCCCCAACACAAACCTTGTGAAGTAAACACAAAGTAAACTTCATTCTGCCCCCTGCTTAATCCTGTGCCTCTCACAGTAGGAAACAAGCATGAACACTCGCCTACTCACCTCTTTGTTCAGTGGGAGAGGGACCCAGAAGTGAGTCCATCTCTATGCCAGACGCACCTGCAGCTCCAGGAAGTCTACCTTATGCGGGAATCTTTGGATGCATCTTTATTCAATCCCAGTGGTGGTAAACCAGGGTGTTAGAGCAGCAGATGTGGTGCTGTTCCTGGGGAGGGCTGTTTGGCAGGTACAGAGCCACTACCATTCATTTTCCTTCTAGTTCCCTTGTTGTAGCATATTCCTAGCAACTTCCTGGCAATTTGCTTCCTCATAGTTAAATCAGATCTATGCAAGGAATGCATCTCTTGTGTGGCACTGCTGTTTCTGTCGTTTTAAATGGTTTAGTTGTGCAAGTTCAGTTGCGATCACTGACGCTGTCATGTGCAAAGCCTGTCAGTGAGGCCCCAGTATCTTCATATTTTACAAGATACCTGAGTAGCAGTAGGTGCCAAATTTATCAGTTGTGTTTTAGTTTAGACTTTTTTCCAGTGCTTAGATAGGGAGAGTATTCATTTGCAACAACCACTTAATGGCTGTCACTCCAGCTGTCACTTAGTTCTGTTCTGTTTTGTACTGAAGAATGCCATGAGGTTGAAGCATAAGTGATGGGAGATGCACAGGCCACATGCTAGAACACGCCCAGACAAGTGCACAGCTTATTTCCCCCCATCCCTCCTGAATGCCAAAACTGTCCCACCATTAGAGTCAATACCCCAAAGGCTAGTCTGTCATTTAAAATTCAGGAAACAGGGTTGGGATGAAACCTCCTATGGAGTTCCCTGTGTGTGAAGACTTGCCCAAAGCCTTACAGACACTGCCAGCCCTCCTGTTTGAGAGTGAATGTGAAGAAACTGGGAATGAATTAAGTGGAAGAGAAGGTGGGCTGCAGACCAGCCGTGGCTTGGCAGGCGGCAGCTAGGGAAACTCAGCTTTCAGTAAAGTCGGACACGTTGCTGCCGAATGACTTCTGTGGGCAGCGTTTGCTCTCCTCAGCTCCCCACCACGGTGAGAGCAGTGTGCCCTGTGTGCCTGATACCCTGAGTATCAGTAGCTTGGACGAAGAAGACTTTGAAGGCCGTCTGGGTGTTGTGTGTTCATAGGACGGTGGTATGGCTGTGGGATCTGTTTGGAGTCACACTGTGACTCAGCATGGTTCCTCCAAGTCCGTCCTGTGGAAAAACAACTCCCTGGAAGTCATCAGTGACTTTGGCTTTGTAACTGCACTTCTCACTTGCAGTGAGCAAATCACTTCTGACTTTCTGCCACTCCGTAATTCTCTCTGTGTGAAACATCTTCCTTTACTGCTTGTGAAGGTGGTAAAGCTGTTGAATTGCTTTTTCCACCCAAACAGAAACTGTTTCTGCTTTGTTCTGCAGTTAACTCCCAACTTTTGAGAACACAGTGCAGATGAACTCCAGTTTCCAGAAGGATCTTGCTGCAGCCAGGCTGTGTCTGGAGTAATGCTGATCTCATTTGGGTGGAACAAACTAGTTGTTGCAGAATAATCTATTGCTGTTCCCAAGCTTCCGTCTTTAAATCTGCACAGCAGGGATTATTTACTTACAGATTTAAGTCTGTGTTGGGATCTAGGTTTTTTGACCCTTTCAACAGAACAAAATGCTGTCAACTTTCTGGCAGTTTGAGTTCTTGAAGTGTGCTGCTACTGTGGGAAGGCCAGGGCTGGCTTGGAAGCAACGAGGACCACAGCACTGGATCTGAGGTGACACGGGTACAGCTCACGGCTTCCTGGCCTTCTCTGCCTCTGGACCCCTTCAGCAGCTTTGTTGCAAAGGAGCCTGCGCAGCTCTATCAAACCTTTTTTGAGTATAATCTTTAGTCCCTCTGTATTTTACTGTGCTGGAGACTGATGCAAACCTTTTGACATAGTTTTTAGGGGAACTGTCATGGATATAAGAGGTCTTACAAACTTGGCAACTTGTTGACTCTTTGCAGGTATCCCTGCTTTTTGCTGCTCGTATTTACTGCTCTACCTTCCCAGCCAGCACTTCTGCTCTATTCTGCTTAAGAATGGGCTATATCCTGAAACAGGCTTTTCTCAACGATCTGTAACTCAAATATTTGAACATAGTCTTGTTAACAGAAAAAAACCCCAAAACATCTTAAGTAGAACTTGTTGTGCTGGCACTGGATTTGTGTTGATATCACTGTTCCTGGAAGTGTTCAAAAAGTATCTGGATGTGGCACTTGGGGTTGTGGTTTAGTGCTGAACTTCGCAGTGCTGGGTTAACGGTAGGACTCTGATCTTAGAGGTCTGTTCCAGCCTTATCAATTTTGTGATTCTGTATGAGGTTAGTCTGCAAATACCTGCTTGTGATTTGACAGTGTTTGATTCTAGTTTACAATAAATAAATGAATAAGACTTCTAATTTATATTCTTTTTCCAATTTCCAGTAACGGCCTCCCCAACTGAAGATGTCTAACAATGGAGTTGAAACAGAAGACAAACCTCCTGCTCCTCCAATGAGAAACACCAGCACTATGATTGGATCAGGCAGCAAAGATACTGGGACTTTAAACCATGGCTCAAAACCTTTGCCTCCCAACCCAGAAGAAAAGAAGAGGAAGGATCGATTTTATCGGTCTATTTTACCAGGAGATAAAAGTATAGTATTTTATCTCTCCCCATCTCTCTCTCTCTCTCTGAACATTGCTCTGCTTGAACGCAGTCAAGCACCTGATGCTTAATGATGGTTTAGGTTTTAAAAAATGTTGTGTGTGTGTTTCCTACACATCTGTCTTGGTCATTTTGCAGTACGGGAGGTGCTGGCTGTAGATCTGTTTTTTCTAATAATTAATCCTGTCACATGTAATACATCTTACTTTATTTTCATAAAATCATAGGGTCCTAGTACAGAGTGGGTTGGAAGGGACTCTAAATAATAATAATCTACTTCCAACCCCATGCCATAGACAGGAACACCTTCCAGTAAGCCAGGTTGCTCAGAGCCCCATCCATAATAGCCTTCAACACTTCCAGGGATGGGGCAGCCACAGTTTTCTCTTAGAAACCTGTTGTAGTCCCTCACCACCCTCACACTAAAGAATTTCTTTGTAATATCTAATCTAAACCTGCTCTCTGTCATCCTGAAGCCATTCCCCCTTGTTCTGTCACTCCAGGCCCTTGTCAAAATCCCTCTCCAGCCTTCTTGTAGACCCCTCTTTCTGGTAGGTTATTTATGTATTATTTTTCCTTTCCCATAAATTATGAGAACAGTAACCCTGAAAACTGAGACTAATGCTGGGACAAGATCTCCTGCTTCACAGCCTGACTTGTTTGTAATGGTCTTGAAAATTGTAAGTTTTTGTGCCAGTTACAAGCTGGCCAATTAAAGCTGGCATTGGCAATTTCTTTGGTGCGGAGCAGAGGGAGGTTTGTGTTTTGGTTTTTTTAACAGCAAATAATTTTTGTTATATAAGAATAACATGAAATCTCCTACTAGACCTCTCATATTTTACCTCATGACCATTTACTCTGTTCTAATGTTTGGGTCAGGCGTTGTCTACTTACTTTTAAAAATAATTTGCCACTGAAAATTCTTGCACATTTCTTGTGAACTGAAGGAATTTTTTCCCTGTTAAATGGACCGCAACAGATGGAAAAAGAGGTAGGAACTGTGAACTGTACATGAAATTCTAATTTTTAAGACCAGGATATTTTAAAAACCCTCTCTCTCCTGAATCTTTTGAAGTACTGTAAGAAAAGAAAAAATCTCCATCCCCTAATATGTGCTGATTTCTTTTTATATCTGACCTATTTTCTGGAGTTCCTCTTTCTAATACATCTGGTTTTTTCTGTATTACAATAATAACTGGGCACTGGATAAATAAATCAAACTTATATATCTCCAGCTTCCTGAACTTCAGGAGGGAGGCTGCCTCCTAATTCTTACTGGCAAAAAGACTAATTGAAATGGTAGATTCACTAATCCAAATAAGCAAGATGTGGGATCATTTTCTACAAATATTGTGACATTCATTATTATTATTATTATTATCTGATACTTTTGGCAGCTTTGGATTGTTTTACAAATGCCTGTTTTTGAAATCTGAAATTTATAAAGGAGTAAAAGAAATAGGACCTGAATTTCTAGTTTGAACTGGATCGTAAAGGAGATCTGCAAAAGTGAATGTTTTGGGTGAAATCAGCAGACAGACTGTGGCTGATCTGATGATGCCTACGTTTACTGAAGATTGGCCAACATGGCAGATGCTTCAAGACATCAGAGATTTTTGTTTAGCCAAGCCCAGCAGAGCCTTCTGTTCCAATACACCTGCCCAAACAAGAATGGTTGCTTCTGTCCTCTAATTCCTGTTGAGAAAATAATACCTTTGACACTGTCACCTTCACTTCAAATTGGTGGATTTTCATCTGAAAAAGGGCAGTTGGTTCCCATTCAGTTAGAGGAAAGTAAATTCAAGCAAATCCATGACCCTTGGATCTTTATCCAGGGAAGCCAGTGAGTTGTGTTTAACCTGTGCTGGGGTTGCAAAGAGCCTGTGAAGATCTGAAATGGTTGGCAGTTGATTTTGTTAGCAAAGCTAGCTTTTCTGGGCGCTTATGCTGCAGTCTTGAGTGTTGTTGAAGTTCATGCTATCAGTCCTTTTGGGGAAGCAGTAGCTCTTTACTCTGAGCAGGGAGCAGTATGGAGAGGGGAATTTACGAATGATGTGTGGGAAAGATGGTGAAGGTCTTGTGCTTTACGCAAAAGTGTAGCTCAGACATGTGGAGTCCTGCTGTGGATCAGGTAACAGACCTGCTGAGAGCTTGTGGATCCAGATCAGAGGGGAAGCCAATGAGGGGGAACATCTTGAAGGCATCTTTTGCAGGTCTCTGGGTCAAGAAGAGTAGTTCTACCTGAAGACACTTTGTAAAGCATCTCTTCCATTGCGCTATCCCTGTGCATGAGCAGAGACATCGTGTAAAGGGGCAAAAATCCAGGGCCTCATACACGTTTGCACACTTCTGTTGAGCTATAGCCCTTGCCAGGCTGCTCTGGAGGTGTTATGCTCTCTCTGCAGAATCCAGGATGTAATACACAGTCCTGATGTCCTCTGTTCTAGCCTAAAGGCCAAGACTGGTATTTTAAAAACCTGTTGGCTTAATACTGGTTTGTTCCTGTCCAAATGGATGCAGAGGTTGTGTGACTTGTTGCTTTCAACAGGTGTTGTGAATATCTGAAGTTTCTTGGGCTCAGGAGGCTCATCAGTGCCTAGTTGAGGGTATGAATCTGGCTTGAATGGGACCCATTTGGCTCCTCTGAGCTTTGCTGAGCTCAGCTGCAGCTTTGCACAGAGGCAAGACATTACCCACAAGGTCGCATTTTGTGGCAACCGAGGGCCCATTCCGTGGTGATGGAGAGCTCTTTGCTCTACGTTACCAGTGGAGTTACTCATCTCAGTGTGCTTCAGGATGGGCTCACTTCATGGGGAGACTTTGTGCTTCTTAGTTGCAGCTCAAGTTGCCAGAGCATCAGAAGGAAAGTTTAAGGGTGGGTCTTGTAACAGCGTTGAACACTGGAGGTTTTGAATGAGAAGGTGGTGTTTGTGGAAATAAAGATTTTGGTGGTGGTAGCTAGCTCTTCTTAATTCAAAAAGAAAAATGAAATTATATATATATTCTTTTAAGGGTTGTCGAGTCTTTTTAACTCATAAATATCTGCAACAAAAAGCAATTGTTCTATTAATGCTTTAGTATGTTTAGGCTTTTAGATCTGTTAGATCTGTCTGAATGTAGAAATAAAAAAACCACCTAAGACTCCTAGAAAACAACTTAATGCCCTTAAGCTTTTTAAGGAATACATATATTCGAATCTACTGTGGCAGTCCATGGACCATGTGTGGGTGTTTCCACATGCAACACTCACTCTTGCATTTCTGTATTTCCTCATCTGAGCCATGGCATTCTAGGCTGAGGTGGCACCTTAGTCTTTGGCTTGGAGGAATGGAATGACTTGTAGGCAGACTTATGGAATATGGTATCTCTGATGGCACTCCATGCATCTCTTTTCCTCTTGCTTTCCATTCGCTGATAGTACATGCAGCAGCCTCTGTGCTGCAGATGCTCACCATCTGCTGCCCAGCAGATGCTTCTGTCTCTTCCTAGCTTGCTTCTCGGTGATGGTTCCTCCAGCATAGTTCCTGTCTCTCCTCCTTTCCCCTTGGCAACTCTGTTGCTCTTCTGTGATTCAGCTTCCCTCATCTCCTTTGTTTGAAAGAGAGATCAAAACCAATCTGTTCCATCCTTGCAGCTCAAATGGAGCATTCCATCCTTTCCTTTGTCCTAAATTACTCTTTGCAACTGTAACTCTATAGTGATACAGAGGACAGGACCAGAGCTGGCGCTGAAAGAAATAAGATTCAGTCCTTTGGGGCAAGCCCTGACCCACTCCATGCAACTACCCACAGCAGTGTCTGAAATAATTGCTATATTGAGCATTAACATAACAGGCTTCTGAAGTACCTGAGGATTGGCATTCATGTTGCCAAAAATGCACTGGGGGATGTCAGCCACAAAACAAATTCTATTTGGCTTTGGATAAAAAAGGTAGCAGCTGGGAAACATAAGTGGTTTAGTCAGCTCCTGGCTCTGCTGATTTTATAGGTGCAAGCAGCAGCAAAACCAAGCAGAATGTCATTCTTCCTTAAACTCATCTCCGTGTCTTGAATACAGTAAATGATAAAAGGAAGGTGGAGTCCTTAATACATCATAAATATGGATGAACTTAATCCAGGGTATAATGATAATCTTGTTTGAAGACCTCAATTCAACATTTCACAGTATTCACAGTATAGATAAGGCTGGAAAGGAACTCAGAGGTCATCTAGTCCAACCTATAGTCCAACTAACCTAGCATCTACATCTAGATCATATCGCTCAACACCTCATCCAGCCTTCCCTTAAACACCTCCAGGGTTGGCGAGTCAACCACCTCTGTGGGCAACCCATTCCAAATCTGGATCACTCTTTCAGTAAAAAACCTTTTCCTAATATCAAGTCTAAACTTCCCCTGTTGAAGCTTAAGACTATGACCTCTCGTCCTGTCTCCAGAGACCAAGGAGAAAAGACCAGCCTCCACCTGACTACAACCTCCTTTTAGATAGTTATAGACAGCAATAAGGTCACC
>WEKX01006853.1:1951-27702 GCA_013390025.1 Pitta sordida
ATGCAGTCAATATAAATATGCTGGTCATGTCTATGGGTCAAGTTTTGCACCTAAAAAAAGTATAGAAAATTGACTGTTCTGACTATTGCCAAAGCGTGTCTAGTTAAGTCCTTAATTTGTGCTTCATTTCCTGACCTAAGGGGACAATAACAGCATTTGATTTCAAAAAACAAACAAACAAACTAATCCACAAATTAAAGTGGAATAGGGTTAATGCTTGTACACACCCCTGGTATTCTTAGGGAGGAGGTGGTTTAAACAGTGACATGTACTTCTTTCTTACATGGCTGCATCTACAGGGATTTTTATAAGCAGTTATCCAGTGATGCTCCTTGACATTTTTAGTATTCTGGTAACATAAATGTAAATGGGAAACAGCAATGCTTAAGATCATGATTGCAATAGTATGAAATTATTTTTTTTTTACAGATTTTACTCCTTTTTCCATCAGATGAGAGATGGCAATATATTAATTTCTGGTAAGGTATTTAACAAAACAGTGACAAGAACAGTATGGCTAAAGTTATGATTGATTTATGTTTCCTGGATTATCAGGGTAAAATTTGATGTTGTACTTGTGTTTTTGGTTCTTACAAAATTCCTCAATAGTCTAGGCTAGAAGTACGTCTTCTTCTAAGTACCAACATTTGGAAATTGTCCTAGAATGAAACTCCTTTATCAAATCCTTTTCACCACAGCGCCTAGACAGGAAATACCAACATTAAAAACCTTCATCTGAAAACTTAGAATAGCTTGACTAAATTCATACTTTGACTCTTTGAAAAGGACCCTTGAGAGCTGAAATGTGTGCAGTGAGCGTTTAAGACCTATATCTCACAAAATGAAACTTGACTCCAGACAGGTTTCATTAATTGAAAGAAGTTATGATGATAAGCATTGCTTTACTTTTCTTTCTTCCTAGCAATAAAGTTTGATAAGATTACATTGTGCTCTATCTTAACTGTCAGAGCAAAGAGATTTCATGTTACTAAAGTTGTCACTTCGTATAGTCATAATGAAACAGTACTAAACAACTGCTGTGAGTGCTTGGAACATTCTCGCAGCTTTCACCCAGTGTAACAGGTCACATAAGGCAGTACAGGCTTGAGGTCAGTACAGCAGCCTTCACACGAGTTCCTGTTAACCTATGCAGAGCCAGGCTTTTTTCAGTGAAATGAGGCCTCTGTTAATTGAGGGGAAGGCCACAGTGATGGTTTTGTTATTGTCATCTATGGTGCTCATATGTCAGCCAGAGGCTTTCTTTAAAATGTTTGTATTTCGAAAACAACAAACCTTATATTTTGAAGTCTTGATACAAAAATAATACATAGTAATTAAGAATTTTTAAATTTTTTTAAATTTTTTTTTAATTTATTGTCTTGGTTCATTATCATACATGTAATTTTGAATTAATACGTACTCTTTAGGGCATGAGGGTTTTTATGAAATGCAGGGAGCTTCTATGTTTTAGAAGACCTTTTATTGTGAGCTGCTGCTTCTAAACCCTACATGGTGTTCCATGTGCGTTTTTTTAGACTTTTGTCATACCAGATTCTGAGAAGCTGAATTTTTTTAGTCAATTCCACAAAGGATTGGGTAGGTAGTTAATGGATGCTGCTTCTAGGGTTCCCGCAGTGTGAACCTTATTTGAGGACAAGCAAGAATCAAGGAGAGATAAAAATTCAGAAGAATTGTTCTACCTTTTGATGGTAAACACTGGATAAAAAATTCTGGTTTAATCTTTTGATTACATGCTTAAACATTTTTTTTTTATCATTCTACCTATGGATCTTTATTTTTTGATCAGAGATAAAAAATAGACAGCTAAAGAATGTCATATAAGTACAGCAACACACACATCTAATGTCCATAATAAAGAAGAATGACAGAATTTAAAAAATCTTTGCAACAGTCAACAAGTGAATGCAGCTTTCTCCAACAATCCAGGAATGTTTCATGCCAGAGCTGCAAATACCCAAGGCCTTGTCCTGCCATGCAAGAGCCACCTAGGAGCTGCAGTATTGTTCTTTTCTTTAGTGCTGGAGAGCCAGGAGGGGAAACTACTTCAGAATCTGTCTCCATGAACTTCATGCTGTCAGAGCTTCCTTCCACCTGGCAACTTTTGCTGTTCTGTCCTGATTACCTTGCAAGTGTTTTTGAGTCACCTGAATATCTTCAATTTCAGTTTGTTCTAACTTTAACCCTAACTACCTCCTTGATCTTGATTTTGTATTAGCAAAGCAATGGGGTTTAAATGAATAGCAATAGGATTAAATGAAACATAGCCCTAATAAGATGGTAACTTCAAGTCACCAGAAAGTACAAGGACTCTGTTTTTTCTTGAATGAGTTTCTGTTTGAGGATTAATATTTCCAGCACAACAGACAGGAACTTTTTGCAGAAATTGGAATAACTCGTTATTTTCTTTATGAATAAAGTTGATTTAACTTTAGATATTACAAGAAGCATTTTATTTCTGGTTAATACTATTAAGAGAGTTGATGGACTCGTTTTTAGAATTGTATGTTCCTTTCACTTGAAAATGAAAGAAGAAAAAGAAATAAGGCAGCACAATTTATATAAGAAGTGCCCAACAACAGTAAAATAGCAATAGTAAAACAAATGAAAAAATAAGCTTAGAATGAACTCTCAGCAACTTTGTTGATGTTACAAAACTGGGGGGAGTATCTGAACTACCTGAAGGTTGTGCTGCCATTCAGGAGCAGAGGAGAGAACCCTGATAAGGTTCAACAAGGACAAGTGCAGGGTCCACCACCTGGGAAGGACTAACCCCAAGCATCACTACAGGGTAGGGGCTGACCTATTAGGCAGTAGCTCTGCAGAGAAAAATGATGTTTTTTTGGATACTATGTCTTACTCAACATTGACCTATTGGTCAAAAGTTTCAACTATAGTCAATGCCAGAAACTAAGACTCAAAGAAGAGCATTTCCTCAAAATCATCAAAGGAAATGGCAGGATACACTTCCCGGGGATCAAAGAGCAAAGGCCGTATTTTAGAGGAAATAAGCTACACGTTATACTAGAGCTCTGAGGAAGTTTAGGGAATAAAGTTCTCAATATAAAATAAATAAATAGGCTACTGTCAGGTCTTTAATCTATTTAAAAATAAGAGATTCGTAGTATGGGTAAAATAGCTTAATCATTGCAAATAAACAGAGTAGAAATGAAGTTAATTATCTGTGGTTAGTATCAGCATATTTTTTTCAAGCTTTCTTCCTTTCATCACCTCTCTAGAAAATGACTTATCAAATGCACAGAAGGTTTTATGATCGGTAAAGTCAGACCACATACATTTGTTTTAAGCAGGAAAAATCTATAATTTTGTGGGGTTTAATCTTCCTAATTTAAACTAATATAATTTAGTACCATGAAGATAAGAGATCTTTATGAGCTGAGAAAAAGCCACTGGATGCTTACTGCACAAAGATACTCCCTGGCTGGGCTGGAATATGGATTTGACAAATGCTTCTAGTTGGAGAACTTCTGCTTCCCAGATTGACCAGGAAAAAAAAACAAACAACAAAACAATGTGTCATGGATCAGATGGGACAGGCTATACTCCTTTCTGGTTATTGTCTACTATGCAGGACCGGTGAGGGGTCCCAGGAACAAAAATATCAGTACAAGCTACTGTGAGATCCCAACCTGAATGTGACTATGGCAAAGCAATTTAAAATATGGTGGTTTCTGCTTTCCAGCCTTAGGTCAAGGATAAGAATAATTGAAAGTTAAGCTTCTTATAGTTTGTCTTGAGTTTTGTGAAGTTCAGTCTTCACGGAAATCGAAGAGGAGGTATTGTAGTAGGGCTTTTGTTCTGTGGATCTGACTTCCTGCATTGATCGTGCCCTTTCTATAGAAGTCTAGAGACAGGATTACATGGGAAGAGAGATGTTGCTTTTGAGGTAAATCAGGCAAGGGAAAACAGAAAGACATGTTTACTAAATCAGGACTCATTTGAAACCGGGTTAAAAATATGAAAGTACAGTAAAAAATTATTACACTGTTTAAATGAGTTAAAAACCTGTATATGTAGAAAAGGCACAGTTCTAGAGCAGGGAAGTAAGGCAAAGACAGATGTACTTGAACCTGGTTAGCTAATTCACAAAAGATGGCCAGAGAAGCCTGTTTCCCGGAAGAAATATCACACAAGTAATGTGATTACTAGCACTTACGGCTGCTCCAATTGTTGATCTGTAGTGCTCAGGTGCTCATTTACATCTGGGTGGGTCAGCCTTGACAGGTGAGTGGAACAAGACATACTCTCATCAATCACTGTATCCAGTGAGTCCAATGCTTTGCCATTGCTTCCCCTTCTCCATGAAGTAAAAAGCCGATTTCAAACCAATGAGTAGAAAAGCAATATTTTTTCTTGTGATTATAGTGTTCTGTAGAACCTGCTTATGAAGTAACTTTATATTTTTCCTACTCTTCTGATACAAGTTTACATCAGAGTACAGATCTAGAGGCCAGCACAAACAAAGCAGATGTTTTCCTTCTATCTGCAAAGAGAATAGATAAAAGTAGCATTACTGCCCTTCTGAATGTCAATACATGATCCTAAAGTGCGTGTTACTGGTGTCATAAAAACTTCGGTCAGGATAAATTTATGAATAATCTGATCACTCAGCATTATCCTTTCTTCTCAGCTGTATTAATGAGAGATATAACGTCTCTGGACCATGTGACAAATTCACTTATATCAGCAGAAGGAACACCTAGGATTTCAAAGGGTGTATAATCAAACTGTTATACTATCCAGCATATGATTTTGTATATATTTTGGTGTATATAAAATACTATTTTGCCTTTTTTGTTGTTTCTCTGACAACAGTTTTCTATTCAGATGTTGGCTTTAGGAGGTTTTATTTTACCTCTATGGTACAAATACATCAAAAGGAAGTGCTCACACAATGTGCTTTATCCTATCCTAAGTAAAAAAGAAATATATAAACCATAATTTATAGGAGAAATAATTGCTAGTAAGTTGCAGTTCTACACACTTAGCCTTTACTATAAATAGATATAATGTTGTAGCAGAAATTATTGTGGACTAAAATGGGAATTTCTTTTAATGATACTAGAAGCCAGAGAAGCAATTTCTAGTGAACCTCTTTGAACATTTACCACGTCGCATATACTATTCTATGTTCTCAAGGATGCATTTTAGATTTCACCTGGTACAGAGAATAAGGGGCCTAAAATGGAATATCTGAAATGGGATTTTCTATTTTTACATAGTAGCATTTTAATCCTAGATTAAACTCAATAAATAGGCAACACTGTTTAATGCATTCCATCACATCAGGATATATACAATTAATTTTGATGTTGTGTCCTACATAAAAGTAGAGATTGGTTAAAGTGTTTTTGATAGTTCATGAAATAAGGTTTGTGTTCTTCTCCTTAACATTTTTGGCTGATTTGATGAAAGAATGTTTCAGAAAAAAAGAGGAAAATATAACTCATGTAAAAATTATTCAGATAAGACTGATATTTGTTCATATAATAATCAAGTAATACTTTTAAGCTACTTATGAGCACACTGTTGTCTGACTAGTTTGACCTTAGAGGTTAGAAATGACATCGCTTTCTGTACATGACTGTCCTTACCATTACTTTCTGAGGATGTCTGAACTATTTCCATTTGTGTAATGGGTTGGCACAATGATTGTAGTGTGACAAAAAGAAACTTCTGGTCTTTAGAAGTCTGAAATCATCTGAAAGAGAATGTACCTGCTCTGCTTGGCAGAGGATGCCTCCAGGACTTGGAACCTGCCTTTTACAGCTGTGATATGACAGTTACACCAAAAAGGAACACCAGAAAAAAAAAAAAAAAAGGAAAAGAAAAAAGAAGACCTTTGTGTTAAAATCCACTGCTTAGAGCTTAAAACAATGTTTATTTAGGTAAGTCAAAATCTTTATGTTTTTTGAAATAAAATTTTCTGTGGTGAAAAACTTGAAAAAATCATGCACCAAACCATAATTTTAAATTTGTTAATGTAAATACATATTTTATTTTCCTCGCTATTAGGCGTGTGTCTAGCATTTACTCTAGAAGTATATTTTTCAAAGCAGAAAAATAAAATTTTTTAAGTATGGTGGAAACTTATTTATAATAGGTTTATAGGCAGTTATGATCAAAATATTAATTTCTTGAGATTGTCAAAGAGAAATATCTCTTAACACCAATAATATTCTCCTTTTACTATAACTGCCTTGTGTGACAGTTTAGAGTATTAAAGCATCCATAGTGCCAGCCCTTGTTTCCTGTGGGAGAGGTATGTGAAATAAGCGGGCTCATAGTAGCTGCTCCCAAGGGGAAGTCCTTCATCAGAACATGTTGTGGTTCCAAGAGTTGTGCATCCAGGGTGGTGATTTGTGGCTTTCTGTTTCTGGCATAACATCGGAATGATGCCCCTTCTATGGTAAAGTGGGTGGGATTAATTTAAAAGAAGAAAGTCTTCGCTACAATGTACTGTGGGCATGATGTTTACTGATTTGCAAGATCAACCACAAGATCTCAGACCCTGTTCTGATAGATTTTTGAGGATGTCTACTTTGAGACATCCTCAGAAACAAACCTGCTCATCATCTCCGAATCTGTGCTCTGTACCTCACGTTCTTACTGAGAACTGATAGGCAAGGGCAGTGATGGTTGTGCTTCTGGGGGCTAAAGAAGGCATAGGGTGTGCCCCTCATCCAGAGGCCTCCTGGTAAGCCTGGCAAGCACCAAACCAGTGTCTTGCTCTTCTCTAGGGGAGCAACTTCTATGTCTTCTGTTACAGCTGCTGGAGTGATGATCCTAGGTGTTTATTATCCATAAGGTGGTTCAGGACAGCCGAAAGGTCATCGATCCTTTTCCCCTCAAGGCACCATGTATATAGTCCAATGGGCAGGGTAGATTGTATCACCGAGAAAGAGGAGGCCCAATCTGAAATGTTGTCCTTCATGCACAGATGTGAGTAAAATTGATGGTGGTGGAAACATCTGGCAATCAAAATGACCGAATCCTGAATTAGTTGAATAAATTTGTAAATATTTATTATTACATTTTTTTCTATGCCACATTCTCCTACACATGATAGAAAAATGTCCCTTACCTGACCCAAGTTTATCCCCACTTTTTTTTCTTTTCCTGCAGAGAATCCAACTGTTATTGCACTGTAAGATTATACTTCAGTAATGCATAGCTCTGAGAAGCAATATACAACCAACACAGTCTGGTGACATCCGGCTTTGATAGTTACATGAGCATGTCTGAAATACATGAGGCATAGTGGCCTATATTTCTTTCAAAGCAGTTACATTTCTACTACTAAAGTGTAACTAGTTCCACAGAACGTACCCTCTTAGGGGAAACTAATGATTTTTATTATGTTTCAAGGAGATTATTGGGAAGTAAACTGGTTATAAATGGTATGGGCTAGGCTGTCCACGTAAATGAAAGTAGTTGTACAGAATTGGTGGAGCTAAATTATTTGTTACTAGTTCTAGAATTCCAGTTTTTAGAAGAACTGATCTTATTGATTAGAAAAATTTTATGGCAACACTATGTCAAGTTATCATTCCTGTTCAGAGAAGTCTGTACTGATTTATCAGGTTCAGCCCTGAGCAAGGTGCAAATTTAGCTGCTTTTCAGAGGAGGTACAGCTGCCTTCCCCACCACTTCTTCTTGGCTTGGAGCAATGTAGAGTTGCTGAAAACTATCCAAAGAAAAATATTGTTTTTTGTCAAAAACAAGTTATGTGCAACAAGTGTTGACCATCACTCTTTGATGTGAGAAAGTCAAAACTACTCAAACATCTTGCTTCATTTTGAATATATTTTGCTTTGGAACAGCACTGATTACTTTTGTCAAACATTCTTTTCTAATTTATTGTTTTGTTTGTCAGACCATACCTGGAATATTGTGTTAAGCTTTGGTCCCTGCTATACCGAAAAATATGTGGGCAGGCTGGATAGGGTCCAGAGAAGGGGCTACAAAGATGATTAAAGGACTGGGAAGCCTGACAGGAAGCTGTGAGGAAAGACTGAGGGAATGGGTTTGTTTGGTCTTGAGAATAGAAGGATTCGGAGAGATCATATCACCATATTCCACCATTTAAAGGGGGATTTCAAAGAGGATGGAGTCTCCCCTTCTATAAGAAATCACATGGGAAAGATAAGGGATAATGGGTATGAGTTACTCCTAGGAAGTTTCTGATTGGAAGCAGAAAGGAAATTTTTTCTCAATGGAAACAATCACCCATTGGGATTATCTTCCCAGGGAAGTGGTGGAGTCCCCAACTTTGGACACTTTTAATATTCAGCGGGACAGGCTACTTGGCTATCTTGTCTGGACCATGCTTTTGTCAAGAAAGATCGTACTGTATAATCCTTGAGGTCCCTTCCAACCCAGTGTTCTGTGATTCTATGATTTAATAAGAAATTCTATGATTTAATAAGAAATGTGATATAAATGTCAGGAAGGTTAATATGGGTTGTAAATATACCTTGGAAGACAATCCCAACAAGTCAATGTTAATGCCATCATATATTGGCCCTACAGAAAGATGAAGATGTACGTCAAATTTTTTCTTAGACATTTATGAAGGTGAATATAGAAAGTATATACTACTACATTTTGCCTGTCATTTCTGAATTCTGTGAAATGTTATCTTTGAGTTTGCTGCAATGACTCAGAAAGTGATTCACAGAATCACAGAATCACAGAATATTATGAGTTGGAAGGGACCCACAAGGATCATCTAGTCCAACTAACCATCTAACACCCATACAGAGACCGAGAGCACATCCCAGAGCGGTAACACCAACCTAGATCCCTCACAGTCTAGCAGGCCACTCTGAGCTGGAAGGGGCTCAGGATCATCCAGCCCTACACCCCCCAGCTAGACCATGTCACTAAGCTCCTCGTCCAGTCTTCTTTTAAACACCTCCAGGGACGGCGACTCCACCACCTCCCTGGGGTTGTCCAACTTTAGCTGAGAAATGGACTTCAGTAAGTTCTGCGAGTCTTTCATTAGTGTCGATTTCTAAGCAAATTCAAATTAAATAGATGAGACCTAATAACTGAAGAGGAGGAAAAACTCACCTTGATTCCTTCTGTCCTCCCGAGTTGCATGTGTGTAAATTAAAATACGTAAGTCTCTGTGTCTCTGAAAGGTTTAAGCACTGAGACACAATAAATACATCTATTTATAATTTCAAAGGAACAGATACAGAATGTTAATAATGCTACAGCTTAGGCATGAAGTCCCAGATTTCCTACAGCACTCAGTAAATATTTTTCCAACCACATGGCCTGGAAGCATTGATCCAGTCTATACGGATTATGCAAGATAATTTCATCTTGATTTCTCATAATTAACATCAATTATTTTCTTAATTGCTTGTAAATATCCAGCTGTACCTTCAGCTTAGATATATGCTATCATACACTAAAGTACCAGGAAAAATGATGAAGAGTTTAACCTCTTATTCAAAGACCAGATACCCCCGCCAAAATATTTATTCACAGTTTGGGTGCCAGACCCTCTGTTGTACCAACTGAACCATGACCTAGAATGACCACACATTTCATGCAAGAAAGTTTTTTATCATCACAGTTTCTTCAGTCCTTTCAACAAATGTTGTCAATTATGTCATTTAAATATGTTGTGTATGGTGAAATATTGCCTGTTAAGACTTGTCTTTAAGGTGAGAAATAGTCATCTCTGAACTCAGAGGACAGAAAATGAGACTCCCAGTCTCAATCTCCTTTAATTTACAGCCTTCTTTATTTCCCCTGTCCTCCAGAAAGGCTTTCAGCATTATCAGGACATGCACACTTCTGGTAGTGAAAGGTCACTGCAATTCATTCTACAGCATATTGCTTTGTGAACTTTTCAGATGTAAATTCTATTGTTCTGTGTAGTGAAGAACATGTAACTGGAAAACATAAGCCTGTTCCAACCTAAACCATGAATGCAAAAGGACAAAAAAGAAGGATTCTTTAAAGAAGCATCACTAATTAGGTGAATGAAATTAATCTGCAAAGGGCCTGGTCTGCAAAGTTGATTTGCTTGTAACACGCTGAAGGGCTTCTACTCACTGGTTCTCAGTGAAGCCTGATTTTCTGAGTATAAAAATTGAAACTGGTGCTCCCAGTCAGGATAATTCAAGTTTTGCAAAAGGAAAACAATGGAAAAAAGGAGAAAAATTCTGCTGATGAAAGTTAAGTACAACAGTATGTGTTTAATGGGAGTTGCCTTTAATTGCTTCATCTTGGGGATTTTGGAAGGGCAGATTGCAACAGTAATGCTTTACATCTAAAAGGTAATATACTGAAAATAGAAATGTATTTCATGACATTTGCTGAACTTTCAATTCTGGACAGATGCATGATAGGCTTTTTTGTGCAGGTCATATCATATTATATCCAAGTGTTTTTAAGCTTCCCCAGACCAATGTAGTTTCTCTTTTCTGACATTCTTGACATATTTCTGGATACAGTCTCTCAGTTTAAAGCCAGGATAGGGACATTTTAATTTCCAAAGGTAACTGCTAGATCAGATATTAACGTACTTCAAGAATAGCACAAAAATTACAATCTTTTTCCATTGCACAAGAAATAAACAGACACTAGACAAATTAATAAAACATATCTTTCTAATTCCCTTCCTCTGGTTCCTTGCTTCGCAGTGTCCTATAGGATTTCTCTCAGTGTAATTCTGGAATTCAAAATCCCTTTTCTTTATCACAGTTCCTCTTTGATTTCACATTCTTTTATGAATGTCTTTTTTCTTTTTGAGCACTAACATCCTGTTTCTTTGATATGGTTTCAAGTGAACAACTTTCTTCTGTAAAGGATCTCTAGATTAATCTGTCAGGCATAGGTTTCTAGATAAGAGTTTAGATAACTAAGGGGATAAGACAATTAGAAAACCCTTTATATTTAAAAAAATGTTCGTTTAATTTCTTTATTCCCTGTTGAAGTCTAATCCGACAATTAAAACCCATGGACTGCATACAGGTGTTGTTTCAAAACACTTTAGGCCAAGGGCTATATGTGAGACCAAGAGTACAGTAAGATCACAGTATCACAGTAGAGATAAGGCTGGAAAGGACCTTGAAGATCATCTAGTCCAACCTATAGCCCAACTAACAGCAAGATGGTCATACTGGCACAGTCTCCTGGATGTGAACTCTACAGTTTCACTAATCTGGCACATAAAACTCACAAATTTAGGTGCACTTTCTGGTGAAAATATTCTGCTCTAGTCATCAGGTAGAAAAAAACCCTTTCAATACTAAGGACACAACTGGTTCAGAATGGAAAAAGAAAGGAGGAATTTTCAAAAGTTTAGGGTTGTTTCATGTTATCTACCTACACAAGATGGAAACGACTTTCAAAATGTGAATGAACAATGGAATTTCTTATGCAGTCTAATGTGGTTCCTACAGCTGATGATTGTGTTAACAACTGATGATTGTGTTTTCTACAGTTGAAACTCAGTGATTTCATTAGTTTGAACTGACATCTTTTGCAACTATACATTTACTGTTATGGTAAATCACTGGAGATTTTTCATTAAATCAACATGACGTTTGTTTCCTCCTTTTGTGGCAAGTATGCTTCCATCTTATACCAGATGAAATTAGAAAAGGGTAGAAAAGTTGTTTTTTACATATAAAGAAATAGCTAGAAAAATGGGACTTGGATCCTCTGAGCCTTTATTTTATACTGCAACAAGGTAAATAAATTCAATTATTTGATCAATCAGAATTTAAGTATAGGGCAGCTAGTTCAATGTTTTTGACTGATTATGATTAATAACTTTTATTAATGAAGAGGGTGTTTTTTCATTAAAATTTGTGGATTTAAGAGTGGAGAGAGAGTTGTGACACAGGCTGAAAGAAAGGATTTCAGTTTTAGTTTAGCACTGGAATGCCTTAGGTGCTAATGGGCAAAAGTGGTGCCCTGTCTTTACCTGACAGGTAAAGATGGGCATAAAAAACAAGGCCATGGGACACTGAGGTATGGGAGAACTTTAGACTTCTAGGAACAAAGTAAGATAGGATGCTATTTGTTGTGTTAAATGACCATAACTGAAAACTCTGAAGTTATAAGTACTTTCCAGTTCATAAGTACGTGATTAGGTAATTTGCATGTAAGTAAGCAGAAATCTCCCACCTCTCTTTTCATGTTGCTCACCAGCATCCTCATTCCTGCGTTGTAGGAGCATTTACCTCAGACACTTCTCTGTTGTGTTTCTGTCGACTTCAAAATATGTCTTTAAAAACCGCAATCTAATATCCAGCACCTGTAAAATATTGTGAAGTATTGGGAACAGTTGTAATGAAAACTGACTGCAAGCGTCATAACAACAGGTGACATTATTCATAATCTACAGTTATAACAAGGTTATGATGTAAACTCAGTGATCATAGATGAAATAAGCCAGCTACAAACGTGAAAATATCCTGAACTTTAAAAGTAATACAACCAAATATAATAAATCTTGGCTGCAAATGTAATAAGGCCCTTAACTGAAATGTAATAAAATCTATCAACAGCTGCAATGTATATGGAACATATTATATAGCTTTACTATGAATTATACCCCCTGCTGTTTATGGACTCCACAATGTCATGCTTTGTCTTCTTTCAGAAAATCAAGTGCTACGGGACTAAGTGTTTTCCAATTTATATTAAGCATGACAGTGTGCTAATACAAAAAATGTTGAGGGTGAAAATGAAATTTTGAATCCAGATGTGTTCCTTCATCATCTGCGAGCATAAGAGAAAGGATGTGGTTTACCACATGTGGCTCAAACACTTCCTCGGCTAGACAAGGTAGGAACTGAAATGGATGTTCTGGGTAACTAATATGTTCTTCTACTTCCAACAATATAAATACGTACACAAAGAAAGAAGGAATTTTGATGAGTGATGAGGCAGGGGGAGAGTTCAATCTTCCTGATCTTTATGTGCCTCTCTGTTTTGGCTTCTGAAATTTCATTTGAGGATAATATATATCATTTCCTAGAAAGTGCCAGGTTGTGACTTCTTTACTGGACTCCTATCCCAAGAAATGAGCAGGAAGGACTGATGTGATGTGTCTCACTGGCTGCCATCTGTTTGTGATAATCTTCTGCCCCTCTACAGTTCCTGAAATGACAAAAAAAACCCTAGTACTCCACCTCAGCAGAAACCTGGATGCTTCTAAAGTAAAATATCAAAGGGAAGATCTTGACGGTTTCTTTGTGTGTAGTGATGATCTTCTTCTAAATCCTTAGCTATGGAGGACTTCTGACCTCCCCTTTCCAAACATAAATGTGTCAATTTCAAATCCAATGTACACCAGGGAAACACTATACGGTTTTAAAAGCTGCTTATATTCTATCTCCAGCCATGCCACTGTCCCGGATTTGCTTTCTGTCACTGTGTTATGGATGCAGGTGTGGTGCTGTATCACGGCAAATTGTTGGGCAGTTTCCTGACATTTCCAGGAGCAAACAGCTCACTATTAATAGCTGAATAAACAGGTCTTTTAAAAAAATTTACTAGAGAGCACTTTTGGTAAAACTTAATGATAAATTAAAGTATCTTGCATATCCCACAAATGAATTACTTCCAGCAATATCTGTCTTTTAATGTTGTACAGAATACTGCTGCAACTCTGGGAGTAGAGAGGGACAAATGATTTTATTTGGTAGAATTTGAACTGTGAACTTCGATAGGACATTTTCTTTTTTAAAACAAAATAATTATGGATCTAAATCTGATCAGGCACCTCTGTACATATATTAGATGTTTATGCATGTTTCACTGGATCTCAGTAGGTAGGTTTTCGAAATTAGAAAAATAAAATACAATTATGTCATGGTTCGACCCTGGCTGGATGCCAGAGACCCACCCCAACTTCTTCTGAAGGAGAGAAACTGGAGAATAAACCTGGTTACAGGCGAAAACAAGGCAAAACTATAAGTAAAGAACATAAAGGGTTTATTTTCTAACTAACAAGCTCAGAACTGCAAGGGAAGCATCATTTAGAAGGCAACCTTTCTCCCCCCACCCCTCCTTCTCTTACAATAGATGTAATATTCCCTTTTCCACCAGGAGAAAAAGGGGGAACATAGGGTAGGGGTAAACCAGGCAGGTTGGTATTTCTGACCAGATCCAGGGTAGGAACCATCTCTCTGCCCTTCCATAAAGTTCTCTCTCTCTCACAAGAGGGAAAGGTCCTTCATGACCCCTCCCAAGTGAGATCTCGACCTGAGGACGACAGTTCTTCTGAAAAATTCTCTGTTGTCCAGAAGTCAGAGCCAGGATTGCAGCTTTTAAGTACTGGTTTTTATCTGCTTCATAATAAGCCCATCCCAAAGTACACCGATCCTATCACAATGCACAAAAAGTCTGTCCAAGGATCTCTGCCGAGCTCTCAGCTAGCTCCAGGCTTCTGTTTCTGGGCTCCAATACATCAGCAGTTTGTCCAGTTTTTACCTCTCCATCTTCAGTCGTGGCCTAGATGGACTCTGCAGTACTGGTTCTCGCTCTCTCTGGTCCATAGGTTTTCACTATGGTCGGTCCAATTCACAAGCAGCAGCGGGATGCCTGGAAGAACATCTCTACCCCTTCTCTCGTGGGCCTGGGGGCCTTCAAATCTCTCAGTCTCCTGACGCAGGTTCTGAGCTGGCACGCTACATCTTACTACTGAACTTTTTTTTCTTCTCTCCCAAGTATGTTATTCGCAGAGACGCCTTTATCTCTACTCTATAACCTTGAAGGCCGTGGCAGCACAGAGAGAGCCCAGGCAAGAACTGAGCTGTTAACCCCCTCGCTACCAGAGCAGCAGAAAACCCCCTAAACCATAACACATTATGTTAAGTTATTATAGAGAAGAAATAATAAAAATGACTGTTAAGAAATTTAAGACACTGAACAATGAGAAAATTTCTTTTTTCTATATTTTAAATCTAAAAATGGTTATTTTCAACAAAAAGATACAAAAGTTTTATGTTTTTTAAGTTGACAGTACCCTTTAAAGGCTGTCATTACCATAGATCTTGCTTTCATTTGAAGATCCATCTGGATTTAATAATAATCTTATATTTTATTATTTTTGTATTTCCTATTTGGAGCTGTGGATAACAACTCACTACTTTACTAAGTTAAGCCTATATCTATTTATTTCACAAGTGATATTCAAAAATAACTAAATCATTTGTAAAGAAGTCACATAGATTATACTGATTACGTGGATAGTATTTCAATGAAATTTACTCATTGATTTTAATACAATTCTTAATTTTTAACGTATTTTTAACACTCATACATTTAGATGGTATAAGTTAGAGCTGAGAAGATAGATGTGTTATTTTTTTCTTAAATAGACAGAATTATCCTTGCACTAAGAATGGTAGAGACTGAGCTCAGTGAAATCACCTGTCAAAAGTTAAAATTTAAAGGTCACAGCTATCACTACTGCTCTAAGAATCCTCTAACCTTATTGCTCAACATAGATGTGTCCTGTGTGAACTCTCAAGGTTGCAGTCACGTTTTCCATTTCTGCTTAATATTTGACTAATAATGTTGGTTTTGGCTGGGGTAGAATTAGTTTTCTTCACAATGGCTACTAGGGAGATATGTAAAGAAATATATATATATATATATATATATGTTTTTTTGTTCCTGAGCAGAGCTTACACAGAGCCAAGGCCTTGTCTGCTTTCTGTACTGCCATGCTGGCAATGAGTCTGGGAGTGCATGGAAGATTGGGAGGAGACACAGCCAGGATAGATGATTCCAACCAACCAAAGGGATAGTCCATATCATATGCTATCATGCTCAGAATATAAAGTTGAAGTAAGAAGGAGGAAGGATAGGATGTTCATAGTGATGGCATTTGTCTTCTCAAGTAATCATTATGTACTATGGAACCCTGCTCTTCTGACTGAACACCTGCCTTGCCATGGGAAACAGTGAATTAATTCCTAATAATTGTTTTACTTTGCAAGTGTGTGCAGATTTTGCTTTCCCTATTAAACTGTCTTAATCTCAACCCACGAGTTTTCTGGCTTTTACCCTTCAGGTTCTACCCCCAGTCCCACTGGTGGAGGAATGAGTAAACAGCTGTGTAGGGCTTGTGACTAGCTGGGATTAAACCACTAAAGAAGAGTTTGGTACTCTGAAAGAACAGTGATCTAAACTTTTGGGGAGTCTTTCTGGGGCTGTAATCCAAGAATTATTAAACTTGTTTTGCAGGTACGTAGATTAATGCACAGAGAGTAAAGGCTGTGAAACCAAATTCACTGAGGTCTTTAGATGAGTGACTAATGATTTCCCAAAGACACTCAGCACATTGAAAAGGATAAAAATGGTATCTAGAGATGTTGACTCTCAGCACATATTCCAATAATAAAACTTATTTGGATTAAGTTTATGATAACATCCCACTGTATTCAGGAGCAATGGCAGATCTTAAACAGCGTAGAGCATGGGTGGGAAAGGGGGCTGCCTCTAGTGATGATATGATACAAAATATCCCCTCCTGGAAACAAACAGGAGCTCCAAAGGCACTGCAGTTCCAGGAACACATTTATTTTCTTCCCGTCCAAAGAAACAGAAAAAGTACAGCTGCGCCACAGTGCAATGCAGTCCAGAAGTTCAGGGGCATCCTCATGAGATGTTGCTTTTTCCTAGAACTCTTTGGGGAGGTGTAACTACTCCCCACTCCTGACTCCCAGCTGATTTGAAATATAGTGGAGCATTAAATGAAATGCACAGCACTGACATTTCAAGGTTTTTTTATGCCAGAAAATGGAACACCTGCACTGGACAATAGGAAAGGGATGATTAGAGTCAAGTAAATTTGTCAATTTTTAAGCATATTGCTTTACTCCAGATCCTACAAATGAAAGGCACAAATGAAAGACTATGGCAGTGAAAATCCCTCCAAACCTTATGTGTATGTTGCAACATAGTTATACCCTTTGGTCACCTGTTATTTTTATGAATATATGAGGTGAAAATAAGAAAGAATTTGAAAACTCATAGCATTTAAAGCTCCTCCTATGAGAAATGATACTTAAATACATCCAAAACAAAGGGATTATGGAAATTCCCGTATGGTAAAATTTCTATCCCTACTGTCAATAGTAATTGGTGAAGTATTACGGTGCAACATTTCAATTTAAACCAGGAATCCCCAATCATTTATAACAAAGTATATTCTGAACATGAAGCTTGGTTGTTACCCTTGTCAAAGAGTAACACTTAAAATGTAAATTTTACTCCACAAGTTACGGAAAGGGATGATAACGACAAGCTAGTGATGAATTACTGCAGCAAACATGGAGCTTTATTTATAACTTAATTGAAATTTGCTGGAGACTGATTTCAGAAAAACATGACACTCTATTAGGTTCTTCTCTGTTTCTTTTTCTTGAGGTTACAATGTCTGGATGTTTGTAGCATGGTGCTACTATGAAATTCTTCAGTATAGGAAAAGATATGTTCCAGTGTTGTAAAGAAAAATAGAAAATTTTTCTATTGCTTCCTGACTGGAAAGCTGTTATTATTACCAAGTTTAACAGAAATTGGCTGTGATTTATTTGAAAGTATTTCCAATTTGTCTTATTTTTAAATATTTCTATTTGTCAAATCCATTTTGAACCTTATAGGGAATTACTGTTCCTTGGGATCAAAGTAGTGATTTCTTTTGCTTTTAACAGGTGTCACTATAATATAAATAGAGCTTGTGATGTGGAAAAGCAAGGATTCTAATTTTCTTATACTAGTGTTACTATATCATCATACGTATTTCCTCTTTTAGGTACACAGGATATTTACACATAAATACTCAGATCATCACGGCAGATGATTGCTTTTTTCCCTTGCTCTGGCAGTGACTCTTAAAATGCACCAAGATATTATGGTCTGTTTTTAATTAATCTTGTATATTTATGTGTGTCTATATATTTATATATATAATACATATATATATGTATGAATATCTAAATACGCACTGCGATACACAACACTGTACATTTACATGTTGTTGCTATGGCAGGAGCTTGTTAATATCTGAGAAATAAAAAAACAAATTCCACCAGAGGGCTCACCAACTATTTTATTTTTGATGTCAACACCTGCCTAAGCCAATATGTGCTGAGACTTACACTTTGCCTATAATTAAATCTCCCACATTTTTAATATTTCTGTGAAGACATCAAAGTGTCCAGATACCAAGGTGAGGATGCAGTATCCCTTAGTCTGACACCAGAATCTCTTTTCAATATAACTATAATTTTTCAGCTTGGTAAAAATGTTTACTTTCAGCTCAGAGAGTTTACTTCTTGTGGAAAAGCAATTGTTGTCTTGAGTTTAGATGTGCCTAAAGTCTAATAAACTCAGCATAAGTTTATAGCCTATAGATCGCATGTTCATGCATACAAACTGATGGACAGATACTCAGAATAAAGTCCTGCAATCTATCCAAAGACAGAGGTGTAGGTACATGAACTGCCTAAATTAAACCATCTTTTAAAAAACATATTCAGATGACATATCAATTCCTCTCTTATGAACTGCATTTCATTGCCCAGGTCAGCCACCTCTGCCTGAAGAAGAAATTTTGATCACAATGCTCTTGGATTGCTTGGGTAGAAATAGTCTGGCAGCAAAAATGCAAACAATACAAATTGTGTGTACTGGCCATATACTAAAAGACAGGAGCAAGGAAGACTGCATATAAGATAATGACACTGACATAAAAATACGGTCCTTAGAGGATAGGTTTGGAAGAGAAAATGAAAGGAATAAAAAAATCATATAGACCGACAGAACTCACTGCACATATACATGAACAGTGATCATAAAAGCCCTTCTACAGGGCACAACGTGGGAAAGTCTGAAAGATTCATCTTCACTTGTTGAAACTTAGCCCTAAACCATCTCCAGTTCCTTTATTCCCTCCCCACAACCACCAACATCCCTCTCTCAGTAGCTCTTATTCTCCCTTCCCTGGTTTTATTCGTTCCTTGTGATCTCTACCAAAGCTGGCTTTGCTCTTAAACCTCCCTTTGATTTCTCTGCTTCTCTAATTCCTTTCCTTCCCTCTTTGTTTTCATTCCCTTTGCTTGCTGCCAGAGCCTGTATTTTCAATTCTTCCCACCCTTGTGCTCTCAGCTCCTCACTCCCCTCTCAGTGCTCTCCACCTGACTAATCCCCAGTACTGGCTCCTTACCAAAAGCACTACTTCCATTTCTGTTCTCATGCTGTCAAACACATCTGGAATAAACTCACTTCCTCAGCTTAAACATAATTCTCTTATCTGAGCTTGTCTAAAGATTTTTACTCTTCCTGAATGAACTCTTAAGCTGCAAATTGCCTATCTTTGCTCTCTATTTTATAGTTCACTCCAAAATCTTCTGCCCTTTGCACTCTGTCACCTTCCACAACACCCCCCTCACAATCTTTCCCACCTCCTCCCTCTGGAGAGGGTGAAAACCTTCTGCAAGATTTGAGTGGGCAGCATCCTTCAACACTATTACTGAATTCTGTTCATACTGATTGAATGCAGTGCTCAGGACTTTTGAAATTCTAACCAACAAAGAGATATTAACCTAAGAATGATGTTTGTCTTCCTTAGCACTTTTGATATGTTTGATCAACTATTCAGAAAGAAAATAATTCTCTAAAGAAATATACCTATTTAGTTATTTTTAATAATTCTCTTTCCATCTGCTTTTCTTTTGCAGAAGACATAACAAAAAGATGCTTAAAATTTCTTTTATTAAGAGTACGTAATTGAAACCACTTCAAAGCAACAGTTAGGAAAATATAAACTAGATGATGACCATTGACTGTAATTTCATTTGCGTTGAAAGATTTAATTGTTAACAATGTTGAATAGACAGTAGTCAACCCTAGCAACAGATTATATTTTATTTATTTTTATTTTAAACTCTTATTTGGTTTATCTCAGGTTCCTTGTTTTCCATTAATACTTTGGTTCACAAGGTAATAATTTTCCCAGCATTAAAACTGGTGAACTGTTTGTTGGAATGTCCATGATATTTTTAGATGTAAGACTTTGGCACTGTAGGTTGTGTCTACTCAATTGCTACCAATGAAAATATAAACATTGATAGAGTGAGGAAAATATTGCATAGGAACAATATGGAATGTATTTACAATTGAACAGCAATTTGAAGCAATAAATAATGGTTTCATCCGCAGTCCTCCACAAGTGATTGTATCATTGGTTTAAATTTTCAAAATGTTTGCGACATCTAAATTTTCTATGAGTCTTCTGTCTACCTTATATTCTTATTTTGCACGAGGTTATATTTTGAATGTGATTCTGCTTAAAGTGGTGGTTGTTTGCATTACTGTACCGGTATTTATTTAAAAGTATCACTTTTATGCAAAAAAAACCCCTTGGAGGGGAAGATTTTTCTCTACTGTTGCAGTTTAATCCCAGCGAGCCACCAAGCCCCATACAGCTGCTTTCTCACTCCCCCACCAGCAGGCCTGGGGGTAGAACCTGAAGGGTAAAAGCCAGAAAACTCGTGGGTTGAGAATAAAATAGTTTAATAGGGAAAGCAAAAGCTGCACACCCAAGTAAAGTAAAACAATTATTAGGAATTAATTCACTGCTTTCCATGGACCAGCAGATGTTCAGCCATCTCCAGGAGAGCTGGGGTCCATCATGCATAATGATTACTTAAGAAGACAGATGCTGTTATTACACTTTCATTGTCTTTCTTCTCTTCCTCCTTCCTCCCCCAACTTTCATCATGATCATGATGTCATATGGTATGAAACGGAGGTATGATCTCAACTTTGGTCAGTCATCTGTCCTGGCTGTGCCTCCTCTCAACTTCCCATGCACCACCAACTTCCTTGTCAGCATGATAACATGAAAAGCAGAAAAGGTGTTGGCTCTGTGTAAGTACTGCTCAGCAATAACAAAACGTTTCTGTATTCTCAACCCTGTGTTCATCACAAATTCAAAATACAGCCCTATATTATCCACTGTTAAGAAAATTAACTCTAGCCCAGCCAAAGCTAGCACATTGGTATTTAGATCAATTTTAGCTGTTATCCATGTTGAAATTAAATTATATTAGATGTGAAAAAGAGTACTGATTAGTGGAGGCTATGGAGATGCAAACCACCTTGACGAGGACTCTTTTGCTGGAAACATCATCCTGCAATCAGTTTGTTTTGTTCCTTTAATCACAGTCTAATATGCATGCACAATCTGGAGCTTAGTGTATTAAAAATATCCTGGCCTTGAGTCAGTTGTTTACGATAATATTGAATATAAGCACATAGTCATGAACAAGTAAATTCAAAGCTTTATCTGGTTAGCCCACTGCACTTCTGTTATGACCCACAATATTGTCTGTTTGCATTTTAGGACTGCCAAAATTACTAAGGCACATTTTCATCACTTTGATATGCCCTCTTAAATCAGTTCCGATTGATCTGATAGAGCAAAACTCCAAGGGTAAACATCAGTATGGATAAGAACAGAAACTGGAGAAGGAAATAAAATTGGATAGAGGAAACTAACATGCATAGGACGTGACAATGGCCAGTGATGGCTTTACCAGAGGGCTTCTTTTTTTTCTCCTCTTGCATTAGTGCTTCTTCCTGTGGTATGCCCTCCATGTCACTTGTCTGGGAGGGACCCATACCCCTGGGCAGTCTCTTGTCACTTCCACTGTCTGCATCCATCTCAATAACCATAAAGTGATAAGCAGCACTGCTTTTTAAAACTAACTAAACTTTTTTACAACTAACTAAAACACTTCTAGAGCTCACACTTCTGTAAAATACTATTTCTCTCTCTATTACTTATATTATTATAACTAATGCCTATCATTAGGAATTGGATTTTTTTAATAAATGCATTAGAAATCATTTTGTGATTCTGCCTGTTCTCTGCAGGGCACTCTGCCTTTTTTTTCCCAGCATTCACAGCTCCTGGGTTAAGGATTGTAGAGGACACCTTCTCCTTTTTGCTTTAGTGTCTCTCTGCTGTTGTTGTGGTTTGAGCTCCTTCCTCAGGCTGCAGTGGAAGCAACTTTGCAATTTCACCACTGGCTGCCCAAGGAAGTATGTTCCATTAGCTAATATGTATAAGTCAATCAATTAGATTAACTAGTTCTAATACTGTGGCCTTCAGTGAGTAATTTGCCCTATTGTCTACTACCTTAATGTCTGATGACACCTGGTCTAGCAGAAGGAGTCCCTGGTGGGGGATTGGATCTAGATGATCTTTAAGGTCCCTTACAACTCAAATCATTCTGATTCTGTGATTTTATGGCATGATGCTGATTGTATAAGTCTCAAGGTGGGAAACCGACACGGTCCAGCACTCTCTTGTCCTCTAGTCTAGTGGCTGAATATCTATCTTTCACTCCTTTGCATAAAGTTAACTGTTTGAGATTAATAGTTCAATACCAAATTTTAGTGGTTAGCTCATGTGAGTTTGGTTATTCTGAAGCTTCAACTGAATGGAGCTAATTAAGAGTTTGGTACCACGAGCGATCTGGAACCTTGCCACAAACATTGTTAGTTCAAATAACATCAGTAGTCAATGATGCATTTTAGTGCTTGCCTACAGTGCAAGAAGTGTGCGTCTTCTAGGAGTATATGCCAGGTGGACTTTTATTTTTCTTGAAAAACATTACAATCTCTAGTTGTATGTACATCTGCTACGGCTTGATAAGGGTACACGTGGTTTCCCTCTTACAAAACATACCCTGCTGCATGGAAGGGATAAGATCACGCCGAGAGAGGAAAAGCATCTGCAAAACAGACTTGCAATTAGAAACAAAGGTTTTTAGGGACTAATTCTTACCAGGAAGTGTGACGTGAAGACGATGCTGTGTGAGGCTCAACTCATTCATGGATGTGGGCTATACAGCGCAAGCCTGACTATATAGTTACCACACCCATGTGACCTGTAAAGGCTTGGCTTCTTACCATTATAAACTGAAACACAGAATATGAGCAGAACTGTATTTCCTTCCTCTTGTATTTGCCACAGAAGAAAAGTGCTTTAGCAGTTGGTAATTGACTGGAAATAGTTAAAAGAATGGGATACAGCTAAAAATCCTTGAATATGCCCCACTTCACACTATTCAAAAATAAACTGGGATCAAAGTGCATAAGAATAAACTGGAACGACAAGAAGTGCTTTTTGGTATTGTTTTTGCCACCCATACTCTGTCTTATCTTGGGCTCTGGCTCTGAACCGTCNGACGATGCTGTGTGAGGCTCAACTCATTCATGGATGTGGGCTATACAGCGCAAGCCTGACTATATAGTTACCACACCCATGTGACCTGTAAAGGCTTGGCTTCTTACCATTATAAACTGAAACACAGAATATGAGCAGAACTGTATTTCCTTCCTCTTGTATTTGCCACAGAAGAAAAGTGCTTTAGCAGTTGGTAATTGACTGGAAATAGTTAAAAGAATGGGATACAGCTAAAAATCCTTGAATATGCCCCACTTCACACTATTCAAAAATAAACTGGGATCAAAGTGCATAAGAATAAACTGGAACGACAAGAAGTGCTTTTCGGTATTGTTTTTGCCACCCATACTCTGTCTTATCTTGGGCTCTGGCTCTGAACCGTCCTTGCTCAGCCAAGAAGGGGTAAAGGGGAAATAAGAACTTCTTTCTCTTTGTACAGTGGCGTGAGGGTAGCACACAATAGCGGTTCCTGTGCTCCCTTCAGTGAGGGGATCTTGGGAGCCACTCACTCATCCACTGATGTAGAGGGTTCAGGGAAAATCTGAGTCTGCAGCACTGGCAGCCTCACTTCACCTGGGGAAGTGGGATGGGTGAAAGGCAGAGAGCCCTTGGTGGAATGTCAGAGAAAAGTGCAGACTGCATGAAGCCTTTCTCCAAGCTCAGAGACAATGTGGGCAAGAGGGTCTGGGGCTGCCCGAGGCAGCATCTCTCCAGCACTCCTCCTGGGGCAGTGTCTACTCACCACCTGCTAGCCAGATCTTACAGACAAATGGCACAATCTACCCTTCCTTTCATCTTTAGGACTCTAACAGCATTATGCAAATCCCAGCTATGTCCCTGGCAACCCAATCCAAAGGCAATTTTGTATGCCTTTTTTTTTTTTTGTCCTTGTGACAGATTTCATCCCCAAAGAGATGAGTCCAGTAGAGGACAGAAGTGAAGGCTGCTAGAGTACAGTGTGTCTGGTTTTGAATGCAATGAGTTGATGGCTGAAGCCTAAGGCACTGGTGTGATTTTGTTTAAACAAACATAAGCCAATTAAAAATACAAAGAGATTCAAGGAAAAGATGCTCTTAGCTGAAAGCCTCATGGGAGAATAATTTAAAGAACAGATCAATGGCAGTGAGAGAGATTTGTTCCCATAAGACTGAAAGCCAGCATGTAACAAATCCTGAGAAAAGCATTTATAGGATTGTATTTTGTAAGTGTCTGTGGCATAAAAGAATAGTGCTTTAGCATAATTATAGTTAAATATTTACACAGTCTTAGCTGCTTCCGGGAAAGCAAATATCCTTGCAAAGATGACTTTCTCCTATTTGAAATATCACTGGAAGTGCTTGCTGTGCATATGTTTACTACAAATCCAATAATTATATAAATGCATCTTCAAGGGAAAGGGTAGCGGAAAGCACTATCTTAATATCACGAAACAAGAACAATAGTCAGTCCAAGTTAAAATATTCTCCCCCTCATTTTCCAAGTCATGGCTTTTGCCTTGTAACCTCTTTCTCACTCATTTGTACATATATAAATTCTTGAAAGTCACAACAAGAAAAAGGATTTTATAAATGTCCTGATATTATTTACCAAAATGGTGTTTTTGAGACTTTCCAAGCATAGAAACAATGCAGGATTTTGTAACTATTTTTCTCATTAAGCATCTAGTTCAGAAGTCTAAGGACAGTATTCCCCCTACCTTTTAACTATTACAGATATAAGGTGAAATCATAGGGACTGAAAAGTTTTTGTGCACTTATATGTCTTCTATAGAATCATCAGAACAGCAGTTTGGTTTAGGAATTATTTGCTCCCTGGAGAAATATGTCTCATGCTCTAGCAAATGACAATAGAGGGATGGGTAACCAATACCGTTTCCTTACAGTCCATGTGATAAATTTTCCTAAAAATTTGGACCCTTGATACAGCAGCAAAAATGTTTTTTCCAAAGGACAAAGGTTTTCTCCCAGACATAGGAAATCTTCTGAACTGTAACTTTCATTCATTTTGCTCAGTAGACTGAATAACTTTGAAGAAAATAGTAAAATTCTTTGTTGACATTGGAAAAAACCCTGTTTCTGTAGCAAGATGACTTTCAAAATAGGGACTACACCAGTTCATTGATGTACATCTGTGTTGCTCCACTGCTTTACTCTGTCTTCATTAAGTTGGTGGTAAACAGTACATAGTTTGCATCAGTTGAAGACATGACTCATTGTTTTACATTGCTCAGAGGGTAAAGTGGTGTAACGTGTTCACCTCCGCTGGATGTCAAGGTTCTGAATTCAGTTCAGTCCCAAATAATATGATGTAAGATATGTGGGTTGAGTAAGACAGTTTAATATAAACAAAATAAGCAAAGCAAAGCAAATCATGCGCAGAAGCAAAGCAAAGGAACTAATCTCTACTTCCCATCAGTAACAGTTGTCCAGCCACATTCTGGGAAGCAGGGCTCCTACACACATGAAGA
>WEKX01006853.1:34196-50243 GCA_013390025.1 Pitta sordida
AAACATGGTGTTAATGACACCAGGATTGTGGGTTTAATCCCTGTATGGGGATTTACTTAGGAGTTGGACTTGACGATCCTTGTGGGTCCCAATTCAGAATATTCTGTGTGGTTCTGTGTGATTTAAGAAAATTAAAAAGTCCTGATGGTCAGGAAGACCAAAACCCCCTATGGTGTAAACAGGAACATAAAGAGAAAGGTATATTTATTTCAGAAGGTGCAGGAGAGTGAATGAGTAAGGCTTTTAATATATTGGGTTTTCAAATATCATAATTGTTGACACTTCTTTTATGTCATAGATCAGATGCAGCATTGGCAGAATGTGACCTTTTATTCTAAGAGTTATGAAACAATCAGAAGAAAGATTTTCTTTTGACTTTCTTCTTTTTGTTTTCCTTTCTCTTTCCTTTTCCTTTCCCTTCTGCTTTTCCTTTTCCTCTCTCTCTCCCTTTTCCATTTCCCTTCCCCTTTTTCCTTTTCCTTTTTGTTTTTTTTCAAGCATACTGAACAAATGTCCCTCACAAAACTCAAACACAAGACCTGACCTCTGTATTGAGTAGACTAGATCAAAGACAATCTGCCTTGAGGGTAGTGCATTTGTTAAAGTTTTGGGTACATCCTTTGAAGCCTGAGTTATTGCAAATGGCATCATCTTGGAAAAGGCACAATTAACTGGGACGATCAGGGTGTGGTGACTATCACCATTGCTGCAGAGTTTGGATTTACAAGCAGCAAGAGTCAAGCGCTTCACACCCTTCACCACAGAAATGAACCATGTAGAGGACTCACTGGCCTGAAACACAGAACAAGCTTACATTTTTCTATCTGTCAAAAGATTTCAGAAGTAATTCATTGTTACAGCTCCCTGGAGTGAGAGTCTGCTTGTCCATCTGATTTTTCCTGACTGAGCGCTTTAAACATTCTCTGAGGAAAAAACTGTTGTAGCCTTATTTCCAAAGTATAATAGTAAAGACGGGAAGTGTGAAACCATTTGGAATCCTTCTTCCTTACTGTCATATTATATCACTACTCAGATGTTGTGTTCATGAGCAGCTCTTGACTGCACGCCTCAGAGCTAATATTGTTTCTAGGTGCTGTCTGGTGCCCCTCTGGACTTCAGAAATAAGCTGTACAATACCCTGCTAATCAGATGTTTCAAATAAAGTGAAGAAAAAGGCTCATCAAAGTGTAGGTTTTGTGCCAGACTCCATTACAGTGTGGGACCTGTATTATTCTGAGGAAAGTTCTGTGATATCAATGGCATTGCTTCATCAACTTAACAGTTATAGAGCTGAAACAGGAATTTAATTTTTAAATTGTGACACTGTGGAGGCCAGAGGCATTTGTTGATTGCCGCCGTACAGATTTGGGTATTGCAAATAGAGTGTTGCCTCAAATGATGCATCTAGTCCTCTTCTTAATAAAGAGCATCATGAATAACATTCCTCTAATTATGAATAACATTCCTCTAATTACAGCATGAGAGGTCTATATTTATTTTGGACCTTTCTCTACATCAATTGGGAATTGATGACAAAATATAGCAGTTAGGATATTTATCTGTGTTCTATGGACATTCCAATATTGTGCTTTCCTTTAGAACAGCCATGAAATATGGATTTCAAGTAAATCTGTGACTGAAGAACGAGTGCAAGGATATCTGCACATATTTTCAGTGTTTTGATTGTAGCAAGAACTCTTTTGAATGCAGCAAGTGTGAAAATAGGTTTTTGTGTACAAAGATATTAATTCATCCCTCACTATAGGAAAACTTAAAAGTATAAGTAAGGTATCCTCATCGGATGAAGAAGCTTAAATTTAAGAATTATAAGGAAACATCAGCATCCTCAGTTGGCAGATTTTTGCAAGTTCTCCCTACTCTGCTTGAAATGACCTTCATATCTGCTTTCTGTTTTATGCAGGTTATATTGGATATTGTCTTGGAACATAACCTTTGGGAAATCAACTAGCCAAGTGCAAAGTGCACTCAAACAGATTATTGTAAAAAATATCACACGTAAGATACCCAGTGCTGTGATTCATAGGGGGTTATAATCAGTTTTCTCTATGCTGTTATTACAGTCTTCCTGACTTATTTGCATTTTGATGAATAACCACTGCTGTGAATTAAGTGATATATAAACACATATTATTAAAGTGCCTCTTTCAGGAGCAACAGTCCACCAGACCTGTATAAACCAATGCAAAAATTATTAGCTGAATAAAGAAAGATGACATAAACTTTTTCTATGTCATGTTTTCTGGTGGAATAAACCTTTTATTTGTACTTTTAAGTGTTGAGCTGCTTACCATGGAAAGTAGAAAAAATATTAAAAGACCTTCTCTGTTGTGTTCTTTTTGTTATTTTGTTGGTTGGGTTTTTGTTTGTTTTAAACTTTGTTTTCATCAATCCAAGAAAATACATATTTCTGTAGGTAGATGTAGCTCCTAGAGTTACTCCAAATAATCCCCAGATTGAAGGATATATATGTTTTTTTTCTTTGAAAATGGGAGAAATGAGAAGAAAGGTAGTGGGTAAAAAAGAGGTGAAATGCACTGGTAAATCTCCAGCTGAGACAAGCATCCCTGTCTGTAGATAAAGGTGACATTCCTCTTGTCAATAAATCACCAACTTAGTCCTTAGCTTGCTTTAATCAGTTCTGCTGGCTTTCCATCAGGGCACAATAAACGTGTTGATTCAAAGCTCGTTAATAAAATTACTTGTTAATTCAACAGCAATTAAATTCTAATGTGAACAATAATTTCTCTTCTGTAAATATCATTTCGTGTTGTGATGTAAATGGGAGTGGGGCATCTGAGGATGAACAACCGAGGATAAAGACTGACACACCAATGAATCTTCAGAAAGGGAGAATGTTTTTTTGGCAGTTCTATCTGTCAGAAGGGTAACAAAGTGTAACATTATGCTTTGCAACCTTGTTAGGCAGAAAGTGGCGAAGAAAACAGCATGGTTCCCTTAAAAAGAACTGTACTTTACAATCAAAGAGAAGGATGCTAAGCGCATGTAACTGATGATCTGAAAAGAATTGTGAATAAATATCAATATAGCATTTTCATGTTTTGCCAGTATTAGGGAGTTTGTATATTGCAATATTGTCAGACTCAGACTATGATTAAATAAATAAATACGTAAATGCATACTCAGTTTTAATATTGACGTAGTTAACAAGGTGTTAACAATATGGGACAGAAAGGTGAAAATTAAGTTTTGTATTGTCAGCAAATTTCTGCAATCCCTCAAAAAAAAGAAAAAAAGAAGTAATGTCCTTTATTGTTGCACAATGAAAATAAGTCCTTTTACCATTTCTTCAGTGGAACCAGATTTCAGAGTGTAATTCTTCCTTAACCATATTGTTATTTGGCCCAGTCACTTTCCTGCAATGAGTGAAAGTGAAAATGATGTAAATTTCTTCTCAGACTTGGTCTGGCTTATGTCATGAAAAGTGTCTTAACTGATAGGTTAAGTTTCATTGTTATCAGCTAATTATTTGGACATTATATATTTTGTCCATAAATTTGAGTATGGACCTAAATTTTTTCATAGATAAGCTTTTCTTGCCATGTATAATTCCATATAATGCACTGGAGTGGGTGAACTGGCATTTGCAAATGCACTAGTGGTTTATCAAAGCCCTGTATATGACTAAAGTTTGGGATACCCTACAACTATCAGTCACAAAGATTTTTTATTTATGATCTTGGAAGATTAGTTAAAAATCAATATTGGATCAAAATATTTTATGTAGTAGTTGGAAATTTACCTTTTATCACAGTAAATAATTCGGACAACTTTTTGCTAAACCACTTGGATTTGCTGAAAGGGAAATATATCTTATTATTTGCATGTGTTTCTTTCTTTTTCTATTTTCTTATGAACTCTACAGACTATTTATTTAATTTGTGAATATCCTACATGATGTTTAGATGTGTTAACATTAACGTTCCACTAACAGTAAGAGTGAGGAAGGCATCCTTGGCACTGCTAATCTTACACATTTGAGATTTGGCAGATTTTTTTTAGTATGAAATAGATTTTTTTAATGATCTATGAACTCCTAAACATTCCACTCTCAAAGTTTGTCTTCTGTCTTCTCTGTGGACTGCAATGCCTGTATATGCCTTTAAGAAATAATGATTGCAATTTAAAGAAGGGAGGGAATTAAAAATTAGGGCCAAGGGGTTTGGCAAAAAAATGAGGTGTAAGGTCCAGATTGCAGAATTCCTTGGTCCAAAACCAAACTTTAGATCATGCTAACTTTTATCTAAAAATCAGAGAGGTGAACTTTATTTCAAGACAGACCAACAGTACTGGTTAAAGGGCATGAGAAGAAAAGAAACACTGAAATAAAGTAATACCATGACTGACTACAGAAAAGGAAGAGAAAGGACAATTTTCTCCCAGCTGCAAACTGCTTGCTGCCTATGACTTTCAATAATACCTAGCCATGACCCTGTCAGCTTTTAACTTTTGCTTTTTATTTAAAAAAAACAGATCAGTAACAGGTATTAGCCCTTGATTTGGCTTTTTCAATAACAAGTGAGAGCTAAACTCCACTGCTTCTAAATGCTGTTGAAAACCATCAGCTTCAGTGATAAAACAAATCAGGTGGCAGCAGAAGAGCATGAAAAAGGTGTCAAAGCCTTATTTTTTTTATTAATCTTTTGTTGACATTAATAGTCTGCAGTAAGAGATTCACACAGTGTATGAATAGAAACACATTTAAGAATGAAGCATGCTTGCTTACAAGGGAAAAGGTTAGAACTTACTTAAGAATGAGAGTTTTCTCCCAGGATTTGTCTATGAACAAAAGCTACAGTCAGTCCTATATAAGTTTCCTTGACAAAACTATGAACCAGATCCAATAAGAGATGTAGGCAACTCTTAGATACTTAAGACTAAACTGAAAGCCTCAGCTCAGCTGACTCTTGATGCTGATATCTCCAGATTTTATATGTTTAGACCTTACATTGCCTCAGGTTCAATCACAAGTACGGTATTTCTTTACACACATGCATCAACATCTCTGTTCTGACAGTAGCACTTCTTTCAATTTAAATCCCTCATGGAAGAAAGAAGGAATCTGTGTTCCATCTCTGACTTTTGAGATACATTCATGAAATTTATTCAATGACTACTTAAAGTAAAATAAAAGAAATTTTCTGGAAATAGTTGCCAAAGATAAAAGCTTAAAATTTCAGGTGGTTTTATGTATAGCAGCCTATAAACCAGGGTTTAATTATTTTCTACATATAAACCAATGGCTTCTGGATATTCTTTTTCACAGAATAAAGAGTGGTGGCAAATATTTAAGTACAGTATGCCTTAGTATTTTGGTCTCTTTTCTGATGGAAAGGAGACTGAATAAAGAAGATTACAAAATCAGTTAGGTTGGAAAAGACCTCTGTGATCATCAAGTCCAACCTTTGACCTAACACCATCTCACCAACTAGACCCTGGCACAAAGTGCCACATCCAGTCCCTTCTTAAATACCTCCAAGGACAGTGACTCCACACCGTCCTGGGCAGCCCATTCCAATGCCCAATGACTCTCTCTGCAAAGGACTTCTTCCTCGTGTCTAACCTAAAGCTCCCCTGGCACCGCTTAAGACTGTGCCCTCTTATTCTACTGCTGTTTGCCTGGGAGAAGAGACCAAGATCTGAGTGTGCTCTGCCTGTGTCCTGGGGTCTTGTTTCGAGGGAAAAGATACAAGGTATGTAGTCCAGAAATGAGGAGAACATATTCTAACATGTTACTTTCATTTCATTGGTCAACGAGAAGATCAGGACTGCAAGATGAACTTTGGATACATAGATGCAGCACTTTGGAGCAGGAAAAGGTTTCTGGGAGGTTCCAGGTAAATTTATGGAGAAGTAGGTGCAATCATGCAATACCTGCAGGATGATCAGGAGGTAAGGCCCAGTTAGCATGCATTTAGGAAGGGTAAGTCTTCCCTGAGCAACCTGATCTCCTTTTATGACCAAGTAACTTGCATGGTAGATGAGAAGAAGGTTGTGGATGTAGTGTATCTGGACTTCAGTAAAGCCTCTGACACAGTCTCCCATAGCATACACCTCCTGAAGATGGCAGCCCTGGGGCTTGGACAGGAGCATTTTGGGATGAGTTAGCAGCTGGCTGGCTGGTTGAGCCCAGAGAGTAGTGGTGAATGGTGTCTCATCCACCTGGAGACCGGTTACTAGTGGTGTCCGCCAAGGATCCGTGTTGGGTCCAGTTCTGTTTAATATCTTTATTGATGACCTTGATGACAGCATTTAGTCCATCATAAGCAAGTTTGCAGATAATATCAAGCTTGGAGCAGGTGTCGATTTATTAGAGGGTAGGAGGGCCCTGCAGATGGAACTGGGCAGACTGGAGAGATGTGCAGATTCCAAGGAGATGAGTTTCAAAAAGTCCAAATGCTGGGTTCTACACTTTGGTCGCAACAACCCCATGAAGAGTTATCCGCTGGAGATGGAGCGGCTGGAGAGTGGGCAGACAGAAAGAGACTTGGGAGTGCTGGTGGATAGGAAACTTAACATGAGCCAGAAGGCCAATGGCATCCTGGGCTGCATCAGGAATGGTGTGGCCAGCAGGACTAGGGAGATTATCCTTACACTGGACTCAGCACTGGTGAGGCTGCACCTTGAGTACTGTGTCCAGTTCTGGGCCCCTCAGTTTAAGAAAGATGTTGAAATACTAGAACTTGTTCAGAGAAGGGCAACAAGGATGATGGAGGGGCTGGAGAACAAGTTCTATGAGGAGCAGTTGAGGGAGCTGGATTTGTTTAGTCTGGAGAAGAGGAGGCTCAGGGATGACCTTATTGCTGTCTATAACTATCTGAAAGGAGGTTGTAGTCAGGAGGAGGCCTGTATTTTCTCTCAGGCAGCTGGTGAGAGAACAAGAGGACACAGTCTCAAGCTGCATCAAGGTAGCTTTAGACTTGATATTAGGAAGAAATTCGTGACTGAAAGGATGATTCACCATTGGATTGGGCTGCCCAGGGAGGTGGTGGAGCACCATACCTCGAGGTGCTTAAGAGTGGTCTGGGTGAAGTACTTAGTGCCATGATTTAGACGATGGGTATTGGATCGGTTGGACTTGATGATCTCTAAAGCCTCTCTAAGGTCTCTATCTCTTACTAATACTGTAATACTGCAACATTAAGGCATTTTCCTAATTTTCATAATTCATCTGGTAGTTTTTGCAGGACTAGAAATAAAGAATTGAAAAATCCCTCAGTTTAGTTGGTATGTTTTGTCTACAATGAGACATAGACATGTCACAGATTGCATATGTACGTTAGAGCAGCTGTGAGAATCGAGAAGCCTGCTGGAACACTATAATTCTTACAGCTACATGCACAAAGAGAAGTTACTACTTTTGACTACTTTTTTGATTTTTTGATAGTTAACTGAGAATGTCCTCTAGTGCCACAATTTTCTGAAACTCGATGTTGTTTAGGCTAGTTGATGGGTTTTTTCATATTATTTTCACAGAATCACAGAATCAGTAAGGTTAGAAAAGACCATAGAGAGCATCAAGATCATCAAGTCCAACCTATGAGCCCAACTTTGAGTCTTTGTGTTTAATTTTTGTGCAATGCATATATGCAGCAGTAGCTGCTGAATTTACAGGTGAAGTTTTCTAATTCCATCAGAGTAAGCAAAGTTAAATTACTTTAGAATTACTTTTTGGTAATATCATACTTCCCTTCCAAATTATAGATTATAGTACATGTTTCACATTCTATTTCCCCAAGATATTTCAAGAACTGGGTAAAGCAAGGCAGGCTTATAATTCAGCAAAGTAAAATGGAATTAAAGGGAAAAAAATAAGGAATCACAGCAAAACTAAAGACAGCTAGTTTTATATTACCAAAGAATCAATAGTTGTTTAAGGAAGTATTCTCCTCACAGTTTAGATGTTTCTTTTCTTGTTGCAACAATGCAACCGACGAGCCCACATCTCCTGTTCATAATTACGGTATTAACTGCAGAGCAGAGAGAGTTGTAGTAAGGGATGATCTAATTCAGATGATTATTAACTAATAAAATATGTTCAAGTGTCTTTATACACCTAATTTAATAGACTTAATTTTGCATATTAAAATTCTTTCATGTATGAGAAATGAGAGAGTTTGGTCTACATAAACGTTACATTACTGATATTTTTTTTATAATTGTCTGGTACAAGAGAAAACTGAGGTGGCAGCTGAATGGTATTCCAGCCAAGTTTTTTGTTGTTGATGACACCAGCCTGAACTCTGGGCTGGGTCTATGTATTCACTTCATATAAATCATGGGGAAATGATTCAATTTTTCATTTTGACAACTGTTTAATTTAAAGGATATGCATAGCTCAATTTTCTATCCCCATTCCTCCCACTTTTACTCTTCCAGAAAAAAATACCTTTTATGTTGACCTATTATATGCCAATAAACAGTCCTAGAAGTTTTTATATCACATCTAGATTGGGAGCATTTAAACTTGATTTGCCGTAACTGTCTTGGAAACTGAAGAGATTTCAATTATGTCACATAATTTTCAGACAAGTCTTTGTTTTCTAGTGAGTACTCTTCTTTATTGTTGCTGTTTAAAGCAAAACAAAACCTTTCACCCATGTGATGCAAGTCAAACAAGTCAAATAGAATAAGCTGAAGGGTTACAGAGGGGCAAAGCTCTACTTATGACCTGACAGGCTGAAGATCAGTATTTATAGCAAGGAAGATTGGGAAAATACTGTGAGAACTACCTCTGACCATCAGCCTGAGGAATGATAGACATTCCTTAGGAATTTTGTTCTTATTTTTCTCTACTTCTGTGGAACTAAGCCAGTTTCTAATTAAGATTCTTAGTCACATATCTCTATCCAATAACTTATAAGTTCCTTTTTGACAGTAACAATGTGTGTTATTTATCCAGCTGTACATCACTGCACATATTGTAGATGACAAGAAATTGTAAGATCACTTTATCAAAGAAGAATTAAAAAGCAATTTATTGTTAATATTCACTTGCCTCAAAGTACATATAAAGCAGACACACTGCTTTCAGACACACTACATAATTTGTTACACATTCACTCTCTTTCACAGAATCACAGAATTAGTAAGGTTGGAAAAGACCATAGAGATCATCATGTCCAACCTATCACGTGTTACCTAACCTAACCTGTAACTTAAATTGTCATCCTGCTACCAACACTCATCCTACCTAGAACACACTACCCTAATATCTAGGTCTTGTTACCAAGTATATCATCCAACCTTTTCTTAAACACCTATAGGGATGGTGACTCCATCACCTCCTTGGGCAGCCCATTCCACTGAGAGATCATCCTCTCTGTGAAAAAGGTCCTTCTAATGTCCAGTCTAAATCTCCCCTGACGCAGTTTAAGACTGTGTCCTCTCGTATCACTGGTAGCCAATATTTCAGTACATACTGTTACTTAATTATTTAACAGCACTTTTGCATTATATACTTATAAACTTTTTCTGGAGTGCCAAGAGCAGCTAATAGTAATTACTTTAACCCTTGGTGACATTTTTACCATTCCCATTTATTTTGCTTTCTTGGTGCCATAAAACAGCCATGGCATGTGCATATCCAGAAGAGAACTGGCCAGGGAAGTAGTGTTCGTATTCAGGCCAAGATGCAGATTTAGACTTACACGAGCTAGCTGGAAGCTTGTAAATATTTCTCACTGTTTCTTGGCTTAACTGGTGGGAAATCTCTGGAGATTAGTGTTTCTTACGAGGTGATTGCCAGTTTGGTCTGAAATCCTGTTAGTATGATTCTTCTCACATGATTAATGTCACGTTCAAAGTAGAGAAGGGAAGCACAGAGCCTTTCCAGGTGTAGCCATGGAGATACATAAGTTCAACAACTCCTTACTGGCATTTGGAACAGTTGTGTGGGAGGTTTCATTTACCCCATCTCAAATTTAGGCTAAACAAAATCAACTGAAAATACTTGATCTATAGAAACAAGGAAATTGATATACCATGCTTTTCCTTTTTCCCTACTTTATTATATGTGGAAAAAGGAATATAAGTACGACTCTTAACTATAGCAATTCTAGATGCTGGATGGTAAAGACAGTATTGTATCTGGCACTGTTTGAGCAAATGTTCTTAAAATTAGACATCAGTCTTCTTTCTGACCAAATGGTGGCTGTCTAAGTGCAAAATATAATTGCCATATTGGTGATTGCACAGCTGGGAACAGAAAGGGCAGCAAGATTAATGAGGTTTAGAGCTTGTTTATACTACCTAACTACTCTAACTCACATTCCATAATAGAGGAAAGAGGTGTTGAAAGACTAAAGCTCGTTCTTTCTGCCTGAAGTGTCCTGAAATTGGTAGAGTACTTCAGTTGAGAACAAAACCAAACTTCATTAAACAAAATCAGAGGCTTTCACAAAGTCTATATTTTTCCATCCAACATGCATTTTACGAAAGTTATATTTTCCCCTCCCTTTTCTTATAAATTTTCACTTCCTTTCTACTGCAAGTAAGTTAGAAAAATGATTTGTCTTTCGTAGCCCATGACAATACAACAATGGTTCCTGTTTTATAGGTTCATGTCCCTGAGGAGCCTTGGAGCAGGGCATTTATATTGCTTAACAATGGTGTTTGGTTAGCATGATAAAACACATTATTGGCTGGTGTACTCATAGTTGCCTTACTAGAGTGTACTTATTTTTCAATGAGATTATTAATCTTATAGTTTAAACCTGAACTGTATGGTTTAAAATTATTTCAACCTTTGTTTTCTCTTTGCATCTAGTATTTGTATACTATGTATATGTACCTGTATATATGCAAATCGTTTTAAAACAAAAAATATTTAATTCTTTAACGGCTTACAACATATGTTAAAACACATATTGTGAAAAATCTCCATTTTTCTTACTTTAACAATCTCTTGTGTTAAGAGCAAGTGTTAAGGAAGTCGTGACTCATGCTCAAATATTTATGTGTATCTGGCCAGTAGGTTACGTTCTATAATAGGGTTTATGAGTTGATTATTAAATTGTAATTCAGTAATTAAAGATTTTTGTGCTGCATCTGTATTCATGGCAGAAACTCTAAATTCTTAATAAATGCGACTGATTTTATAAGCTTATGACACTCTCAAGTAGACTGGGGGAGAGGGAGATGGACTCATGTCATGGTTTGGGTTTTTTCCTCCGGGAGCGAGGGGATTAATAGCTTCTGCCTGGGTCCCATTTCTGCTATGGAGTCCAAGGTCAGGAGCAGAAGGAGGAAGAGACACCTCTGTGAACAAATATATTTGAGAAAGAAAAAAACCTTAGTAACAAGATGTAGGTTGCCAGAGCAGGGCCAATGTGGAGAAGCTGAAAGCTATGAAGGCACGACTAGGCTGGCCAGAGAAGGGGTAGGAAAGATTTCAGGCATCCCGCTGCTGCTTGTGGAATGGACCATGGTTAAAGCAGATTATCTTCTTGCAAACCTGTGGAATANAGCCAGGGTCAAACCACGACTGCTCAGAGAAGAAAGCCTTGACCTTTTACATATTTATGTTTGAAGTCCAAACTGAAACACAAAATGAAACAAATATTCTAGCAAATCCTTCATAGTGGGTAATTGCACCGTCAAATCATATAAATCTTTGCATGAGGGTTATAGATATGAAAGATTCCCTATTGAAGCTAGCACAGTTTTTTATCTCTTTTTAGCAATACATTTTTGGTTTAGAATTGAAAAAACACATCAACATTTTTTTCCCCAGTGAATTCATGTTGCGATAAGTTTGAAATAATCACAGTGTTTATTCATTTCCTTACAGATAACCATACAGCATCAGCTCCATGCTAAAAGCATTTATCTTTAAATCTATAGAAGGTTCAGAAACAATACATTTAATGGACACATTAGGTCTCAAAGCTGCAGTATCAGGGAGTGGGAGTTTGCCTTCCGAAGGCTTAATATTCTTAGTTCCCTTCAGAAACCAAGAACTCCAGAGTGCACCTTACAGTGACTGATCCCATAAAGAACCATTTCCATAGCACTGAGCTAAGGATGGCACTGGTAAGAACTCTTGCAAATTCCTGGCATTCACTCCTTCAGTGCCATGGCAAACTGATTAGGGGAAGACTGCTTTAAAGTGAGCCATCAATCAGTGTGACTTTCTCAGTCTGACTCTCAGTTTATTAGTGAACTAAGGAAGTATGTGGTGTAATGACAGATGTATTATTCTGTATATTTTTTCTCTTGACAGTCAGTTAATATACATATTTGTCATGCAAAGCCTTTTGGAAACTATTGAACCAAGAGTTCTCAGAAACCCTATTGTTGAACTTTGGTTGCACGCATATATGTACATATACATATGTACAGAAACAACATCTTTACCCTTCTATACATACTTGATCCATGGACCTGTTGGATAGGTATATGCAGAGTCATATTTACATAATTTAAAAATTTACTTCAGTAAAACGTAACTGGAAAGAAGTAAAACCGTTCCTTCTCAGAATAAAAGTTCCATTCCTTAAATTCCTGTAGTTGTTAATGTTGATTAAATAGCTGATCAAGCACAAAGATAGACTGGATTAAAATGCAAAACACAACCAGGAATGTATGCTGCATATTTTAGATTGCTAAGTTCAGGCATAATGGTGATCTTAATAGTTCAATGCTGCAATTCTGGAAACAGGTCTTAAGAATAAGTAGGTCTGGGTTGGATGCTCCAATGAGCCATCTAGATATGTATGTTATCTGCATCTTTATTCTTTTGATAAATGACTTTATGAGAGAGTCCTACCAAGAAATCTTACATGGTTTGTTAATTACAAGAAAAATCCTAAATAATTTTCCTCTTTCCCAACAACTGAATGTGCTTTTCAAATGCTACTCAGTGATGGCGAGATGAAAAAAGATTTTAGTCATGTTATTAATGATTTAATTTATTGTTCCTATGCTAAGACGCAACATTCTGACTACATCTCGCTTTGGCTAAGATCATTTAAGAGCGAGTATAACTATTACTTAGGAGTATTAGAGAGCATAAAGATAAAAGATGAAAAAAGAATTTTTTTTGTTAAGGGTAATCCAATGGGATGCAACTGAGAGTGATCTGATGCACTATGTAAAGAAAAATATCCTAAATGTCTTTGGCACCATGTACAAATACTTGTATCAAGTACAGAAAAGTTTATCAGGAGGTTTCTGAAATCTTTTGCAGACAAGTCACTTGTCCAGACAGTCTTGATGACAATCTCTTTTTTTAATATTTCCTCTGGTAGCAAAGTCTTATCACTTGGGTAAACTAGAATAGTGTTTAATAATATTTATTCTTTTGGTAAGCAGAGTGGATAAAACACATTTTAAAACCTCACAGCCAAAAGAAATAGTATTATATAAGAAAAAGCTATATTTTGTTTAAAGTTACCTCAAATGACAAAAAATATTCATGTTGAAGTGCAACAATATGTTATTACCTACAAGCTTACTGTTTGCAGGTTGTGTTTTTTTCTTTGAATTCCTGGGTGCACTGCCAAATACAGATGAACATGCATATTTTATTTGCTGTTTTATACTTCTGCTCTCTGGGGCCTGGCTATATCTTATTAGCTAGATATGAATTCTACTGACCTGAATATCTTCTAGACTAAGGTCTAGAAAATCTAGGAAACAGATACTGATATCGTAGGATTTCTCTACTTAGCAGAGACTAAAATAGGTATATAGTCAATAAAATATTATTTTTCTTTGAGTAGTACCTGAAAAAATGATTCAGGCATTGGTGTTTTACTGATATTAGAAAATAGCCTAGTCGATTATGTATTGGTGGAATTTCATGTTGATTTAAAAAAGAATGGGGAAAAAGCAAACGGTGCCAACCTTTACAGGATTCCTGAAATTTTAACAAGAGATAATCCATCAGAGTTGTAAGAAAACGTCTATTACAGTCACGAGAGAATCTATTCTTTCATTAATTGAATAAACCCCCTATCTTCTTTCATACAAAAATGGTGACACGTATTTTGTAAATAGTGATAGTGATAGTAATAGTGCTGACTCATAACATCTTCACTCCTTGCAATACATGTAATTAGCTCCTTATTGAAACAGCTTTGTTTTCTNCACCTCCCTGGGCAGCCCATTCCAATATGCAATTACTCTCTCTGTGAAAAACCGCTTCCTAATGTTATCCTTCAGAGTTGTAAGAAAACCTGTCTATTATAGTCACGAGAGAATCTGTTCTTTCATTAATTAAATAAAACCCCTATCTTCTTTCATACAAAACCGGTGACACGTATTTTGTAAACTGATAGTGATAGTAATAGTGCTGACTCATAACATCACTCCTTGCAATACATGTAATTAGCTCCTTATTGAAACAGCTTTGTTTTCTAGACTGATCAATGCACTCTACAGTGTAGGCCCATCTAAGTCCTTCTGCATAAGAAACTTTTTATACTAGGTGTCAAACATAAGAGTAACTGAGAAAACTTGTCTCTCATGCCACTTTGCATCTTGTCTACAACGTCCCCTTGCACATTCTGTCTGACTCAGGGAGCCAAGTGACAATAAGAATTTTGGTGAGAAGAGAGAAAATATGGTAAAGAGTACAGAAGACTGGTAAAGTAGTAGTGGAAAGTTAGAAATAGAAATGCTTTCCCATCATCTTCTTGCCTCTTGATTAAAATACTCTGAGATTCTTTGCTGTTACTAAACCTTATCTTTGGTGAATAGCTCTTTTTCATGTTTGTAAAGGCATGTCTGTGTCTAACCCTTTATCATCTTTTTCTAAGGTCATCATTGAAGAAGGCAGAAAGACAAGTTAGAGAAACAAACATGTTTTATGAGGAACTTAATGTTCTAGAGGGGTCTGTTTTGCAAGTCTCTTTTCAAAACAGAAGTAATTTTAGAACACATTAGGGATACCAGGAAGACATGATATTTTATTACTCCAACAAAGCTCTTTCACCAGCTTTCACCAACTTTCTAATTTGTTCTGTATCTTCTAAAATGTCTCCTCTCAAAATAATAATAATTTAAAAATAATGCCTGAATCTCTCTTGTTTACTTTAAAATTCTTTCAATGTTTCTTGGAGATAGTTTGAAAAAATCACTCTATTTCATTCCCAACAGCAATTCCAAACATTATAAACAAAAAGCTTATTTCAGAGATTATTTTAATTAAGCTCTTTATTCAACAGATATACTTAATGTTGTGTTTGTTGTTTTGTTTCTTGGAATTGTATTAGGGGTTATTTATGAAGAGATTAAATTTAAATGTATAGAATGTCAGAGCACGTGTGTTCATGCAAACTACAGAAATTGGAAATTAAAGTTGTTCTGGAAATTATTTCATTTCTCATATATAAAAGGATAACAGGATAAATTTAGTAAGGCCATACATATCTTATCCAGTTCTGATTTTCAGACTTCAAAAACCTGTTGCAGAATTGGAAATACTTCAGAAAATATTTAAAGAAAATCTTTGTCTTCTCTAGAGCTGCCTAACACTAAAAACTACAGAAACTCATAAAACTTAACTTCCCCTCAATCTTTTTCGAAGTTGGCTGGGGGTTGGGTGTCTAGAGAGTGCTCAAGTGGAGAGGGATTTGGGAGTGTTGGTAGACAGGATACTAAACATGAGCAAACAGTGTGCCCAGGTGGCTAAGAAAGCCATTGGCATCCTGGCCTGTATCGAGAATAGTGTGGCCAGTAGGACCAGGGAAATTATTCTTCCCCTGTATTCAACACTGGTGAGGCCGCGCCTTGAGTACTGTGTCCAGTTCTGGACTCCTCGGTTTAAGAAAGATGTTGAGTTGCTTGGTCGTGTCCAGAGAAGGGCAATGAGGATGATGTAGGTGCTGAAGAACAAGCCCTATGGGGAGTGACTGAGTGAGCTGGGGTTGTTTAGCCTGGAGAAGAGGAGGCTCAGGGAAGACCTTATTGCTCTTTACAACTACGTGAAAAGAGGTTGTAGCCAGGTGGGAGTAGATCTCACAGAATCACAGAATCACAGAATCAGTAAGGTTGGAAAAGACC
>WEKX01006853.1:50382-62206 GCA_013390025.1 Pitta sordida
TGACATGATTTAGGTAATGGGATGGTGTGTTAGGCAATAGGTAATAGGTTGGACTTGATGATCTCTATGGTCTTTTCCAACCTCATAATTTCTATGATTCTGTAATAGCCTGAATTTTCCATAAAATTTTGATTCCCATATATGTTATGCAAAATGGGTTACTTTTGACAAAGACAGAAAACCAGGGTCTTATGAGTTAAAAAGATAATGCTGCCTTGCAAGTTTCAGGCTCTTCTAGGGCTTTATGTAAAAAAAATGCTTTACAGTATCTACATGAGGACAAAATTTCTGTCCATAGAGACCCTTTAATGGAGAAAAAGTGTAATGAGAGCCAGGAGACAGAAACTGGAAGATAAGAAATGCCTAAGATGGAAATAAGTTACGCATTTTAGCAAACGTAACTTTTAAAAGATATGATTGCATTTCCTTGCCATTTTCAAGTCAAGTTTAGATGTTTTATGTACATATGCTCTAAGATGACCAGAAACTTTGTGAAGGAAAACTTATGACTTGTGTTATGCATATGGTCAAATTAAATTGCAGTCATGATCTTGCCGGGCCTTAAGTTCTGTGATTATGAAGATGTCTCTCTAGAGAATTTCTAAGTTATGACTTAAACCTGCAATTAATACCACTTTAAGGAAAACTGTTAGATTGAGTTTGATTTTCTTAAGACTCACGAGAGATAAGAGATTAAACAATGACAGCAGCAGCAGTCTTAAGAAAAAGTCCCAGGCATGGACTCAGGTTTTTGGACAACCTCCAAATACCACTCATATTAGAGAAGATGACCCTGAGTGTTGCTTAGTTTGTTTCAACGTTCTGAAATTCCATTCAGTTTATATTATCTAGAAGCTTAGTCCTGCCATAGGTAATTCAGGACGATGGCTTGAACATCACTATGATAGGATAACATTTGTCACTGGTGTCATTTTTTTCCTGTCCTGATTGTCTGCAATTAATTTTAAAATTTAAAAAAAAGAAAAAGAAATAGAAAGGGCCAGTTTAGGGGGTAAAGGCTGGAATTTTCTGTTGTATCAGCATAGATGCTGTTTACCAGGGTAACAATTTGTACTTAGAAATAATGATTTGCTTTCTTCTTTGATTTTCTTTTTGCTGTGATATTGTGCACTAACCATTGATTCAGTAAAATAATTCTGAGTTAGCTCTTGCTCTGCCTTCACCGTACACCTGAAGAATATTTATTTTGAATAAAATTATCTTGGTTTCTCAGTAGGAGCAAACAAAACTTAGGAAGCCTAATCAATGAAAGAAACACTTTTCATCTTAATAAGGAGCATAGTCCAAACTTCATCATGCGAGACACAGTGAATGGACCAGGATGCACCAGTAATCTGCTGCAGCCCAGTTGCATCCCTGTCCCAATGAACAAGCTGTATATGTCTTTCCATATTGGCTAAATTTAGTGTTACCTGGAAGGATCCACAGATTATCTTAGTGGTAAGGACACTCTGATCAGTCATCATGACAGATGGACATGTCATGCATATGCCATTACCATAGGATGAAATCCTTTATATCCATTAATCCTCTGAGGTGAGTTACAACCATCTACTAATTTTTAAACACAGATACTATTATTAATAGACTTAATAAGTATATTAGAAATAAGAGATTGAAGGACAGAATCAATGTCTCACCCAACAATTTCATAGACTAGTTGTTCTTGGTTTTAAATAGAGACTGAGTTTCCTTGTGATACACAGAGTGATATTATTATTTTTCACAGAAATCACACAGAATCACAGAAAATTATGAGTTGGAAGGGACCCACAAGGATCATCTAGTCCAACTCACCATCTAATACCCGTTGTTATTAAGATCCAAACTCATTTGCACTACTAGCAGGTTCAGATTATTCTTTCAGTGCATGAATGTTTGTTCCAAGTCCTGTCCAGTGTCTGAAGGTCTGAATCCAGGTTCTCATCACGGCGAAGCTTCACAAACGAAGGTGTAGGAAGGGCTCTACCCACCCTTGCTAAAAACATGCTGACGACTAAAATGGCCGATGCGGGATAGACAAGTCCAGGTACAAAAGGCACAGTGGAAAGTCTCCTTGGGCGATATTAATGAGGTATGGTTCTTTCTGTGTTGTCTTTTCTCCTAAAGACTAATTCTACATGAGCTTTCAAAGGAGGCAATAGCATTGTAGATGGTGTGTCTCCATGTCTCCTGATTTGAGGCCAGAATGGACCACTCATGGTAGGCAATGATTTGAGGATTGGCCCTTTGAAGCATCATGCTGAAGAAGATTGTAAATAGAGTTGGTGCAATATCACAAGTTCCACACCATTGGTTATTGGAAAGGGATCAGAAAGTGCATCACCATATCTGACTTCACCACACTGATCCTTATGTAACATGATAATAATTTTGAGGAACTTGGGACGACATCCTCATTTTCTAAGATCTGCCACAGGCCTTTTCTGCTCACACAATGTCAAAAATTTTGGTAAGGTCAACAAAGGTTACATAGAGTCTTAGACTTCTCTTGCAATTGTCTCAGAACAAATACGAAGTTCTAGTAATATATAAAAAATGTTGTCTTTGCAGACACTCATTTAATAAAAAAGTACGAAGTACAAAGGGAAGAAATCATACTCCTGACTGAGTGATATTTCTGAAGGTATTATCTAACTGTATGTGTTAAGTCTTCCTAAATATGAAAGAAAAATCTCCAGCTACTTATGTTATTACATAGGCCTTTTATAGATATGTACTTATTATTTCACGCATATACTATAGAGTCATATAAATTACTAGAACTTAAGTTAAAACCACTTATATTAAGTGCATATTGGGGGCTGTATTTGCAGATTAATTCACGTGCCTCAGAAATATTTAACCAATGCTTTTTTAGTTCCTCAGGTTTTATCATGTCTGTCATCCTCTCTATCTCTCAGATCTGTTTTATATGATTCCTTGTGGACTACATTATCATTTGCTAAATTAAAATTGCACTTCCAGTAAGTTCCTTGAAGAAAATACATATATATTCTTTTGTTTTATGAACAGGACATGCTAGAAATTTAGGCCCCAGAATCTGGAATGGTATTTGCAGAATAAACTAATGGGAAAAATATATTTTTAGTGCTGAAGGGAAGAACTATTCATAGTCTTTTTTGCCTACTAGATAAAAAGCAATGAGTATAAACACATCTAGTTGCACTGGGAATATGATTCTGCTGGGCTGCATTGGAGCTGGATCCCATCAGTCTCAAAAGACCACAGGTCAGCATGGTCAGCCTGGCCAAGATGAGACCATCTTGGTCTCCTGATAATTTCAGTGGAATTTCTGCATTCCAGCAGAACATTGATTCCAAGAAGAAGGGAAAAATATTCTTTAAAAAATCATGTCCCAAAGTTAAGAAGTATGTGGATAAAAAGCTTTTTCGTACTTATTTTTCTGTAAATCTTTTTGATTGGTGAATAATTTTAAGTTCAAGGTAGAGTTAAAGAGAGAGTAAATCATGTGAAATTTAAACCTAAATTAAAAGTGTGAAAATCTAGAATAGCACTCCCTGAATCAAAGTGTTAGTTCAAAAAACTAGTAAAGTAGGATAATAGTTTTAATTTAGCATAAAAGCTGATCACTGACTCTCTTAAAAGCCTCAGAAACCTTTTAAAAAGGTTTTAATTTTCTGCTGCTATCCATCACTGGAATTTCCCCATTATGTATCCTATGTTTTTAGACTAAAATTTCTGATTTAGTCCTACACTGATACTTTCTGAGCTATTTTCTTTTCCTCCCTGTTTCCCCTCACTTTTTTGTATCATCTTTAAATAATTTTGATATGTATTTGACACTATACAGCTGCAGGGTACTTCTGTCTTATATGCCTCTTGTTGCATTTAATGCAAAATTGATCTGCATTATCTATATCTTACTCTGTCTTAGTTGCCTGGTGTCCTTTTTACCCCTGAGACTATATTAACTAATCTGACAATTATTTCCTTCTGACATCAAGCATCCTGATGTACTTTTCCCTTTTCAATCTCAATTTATTTCTAATTATAAGCCCTAATTAGATCATGGTTTGTACTGCTTGGCTACTTTTTCATTTGCTGCATCTCTAATTGCTTTCTTTTACTCAAATTGAGGCATTTTTTTTTCTTTTTTTAACTTCTTTAAAGATATTACCTGACAAAGTTCAGAATAATCTCAAAAGAGAGGTTAATAAATCATGATTTTGCTGATTAAATATTTTGTTTTAGGCTCCTAATGTGTTACATTAGAATACACGTATTTCAAGAGTAATTTCATCACAGCTCTTCATCCTTTGTTAACTCTGATGACATTCTTGTTATGGGAATCAGACGTGGATTGTGCTTGTTAAAATAGAAATAGAGGAGGTGAGAAATGTAACTTTAGCATATCTTTATGTTATTGACTTCATCTTGGATAGAAAATGCATATTATTATGAGGTGCTGAGGAATGTCCACAGAAAGACAATGAAGATGATTGAGACTCTAAAACACAAGTCTTATAAGGAGCAGCTGAGGGAGCTGAGATTGTTTATCCTGGGCAAAAGGAAGTTCAGGGGCAACCTTATCGCTCTCTACAACTACCTGAAAGGAGACTGTAGCCAAGTGGGGGTTAGCATCTTCTCCCAGGTAACAAGACAAATGGAAATGGCCTCAAGTTGCTCCAGGGGAGGTTTAGGTTGGATATCAGAAAAATTTTCTTCACCGGAAAGGTTGTGAAATATTGGAACAGTCTGCCAAGGGAAGAGGTTGAACCACTATCTTTAGAGGTATTTAAAAGTGTCTATGTGTAGCACCGAAGGACATGGTTTAGTGGTGGATTTAGTAGAGATGGGTTAATTAAATTGCAAAGGACTTATTTTTAAAACCAGTTTGTGAAATTTAATTAAAACGATATTTCAAACGGTTAGCAGGACCTCACTGAAATCTGCTAAGTGCTTCCTTTGTGCTTTGTGTTTTTCAATTACAATTTACCCATATTCTACTTACTAAGGTAGAAGAAAAACCTGACTTCAGGATGCAATTCTTGACATGGAAAATGCATTGTTTAAGCAGTAAATAAATGTGGAGAAGACCTGATTCTCAACCAATATAAATTGTTTTCACATTGTGGGAGTTATTACTGGTTTTTCATATAGGGCGATTGTCCAACAAAAAATGTTCTTATACTCCTACTACCACAGACTTTTTTAAAGCTAAAGCAAAATATTTGGCTTTACATAAATCGTAGCTTCACAAGCCTTGACCTCTTCCACTCACTCATCAATTCCCAATTTTTAATTCTAGGAATGGTGGCTTGGTAACATGACCAGGGTTCTACCCACTGTGATCTGCCTGTGCCGATTTCCTCTGGGCTAACATAGATGTGTTTAGACACTGCTGTCTTTGTCGGCCTTTGTGAAAGTGTGTTCAGACCACCTTTCTAAGAAAAACTTGTCCAAAGGAGGACTTGGTCTCTCTTTTCCTCCAGAAAGATGGAAGAAAAAGTAGTTAACTAGAAAGATCAACCTTTCTCAAGGGGCCCTGTTTTTTAGTTGTTCTCAAAGAATCTTGGATCTGAGAAGTGAATCCATGCATGCATTACTTGCACAGTAAAGTCCTGGGCATGATGAAATGATTTGTGGAAAGATTGGTCCTAAGTTTTCCATTTCTTTGGTCTTGTTACTTATACTGCTTTATGTCCTACGTGATTTACCCCTTAGTCACTTGGTTTTTTATAAGGTTGCTTTGTAGAGGAAGCTAATGTGGCAGATCAAAGAGAAAGACTATAAGGTAAAATATTAAGCGTTACTGGATATTTCTTAATGACTTACATTGTAGCTGTTGTCACAGGAATAAATGTCAATTTAAAGCTATAAATAGGAATAAAATCCATGATTTTTAGAACAGAGTATAAAACCTAAATATATATATATATATATGATATATCAAAAATTCTGCTTTTTTTTTTTTGGAGCTGTCTTTGTTTAATGTTTTTAAGATTTGTTCAGTTATTTTATCTTGTTACCATGTTTCCCTCAGAGACCTAAAATTAATTTCTGAATAACAAGAATTTTACAATTTTGGTGTAAAATTTTTTTATTTGAAGATTTTTCTTTGATTCCTGTACGTTAGAGTCATATAGTGGATAGCTTGAAGCATTTGTGATGAAAACCAAGATTTTCACAGTAAAGACTGTAGAAACAGCAAAAGGAGATTAGTCCTTTGAAGAACTGCATCAAAATTATTTTAAATGGCTTAGAAGTGCAATCCAGCTAAAAGCTGTCTTACTACTACCAACCTACTGTCTTGCTGTTACCTGGGGCTACATAGCAGATAAAATCTTGTTAGTTCATTGATGAGCCTCTTAAAAAGCTATACTGTATTGAATTTTCTATTACATAATGTATGTACATAAACCTATTTGACAGATTGAAAATGCTGTTAGAAAAAAAATAATGGTAATAAAACAGACCTGATTTTTTATTATGGAATAAAATTATCCAGAATGATTCCTACAATTACAACACGCATGTGAAGTACTTCTGTAAAGCAGATCAAAAGAAGGGATTCTTGATACCCTCTAACAAATGTTTTCTTATTGCAAATTATTCCAAGTTATTTCAAGTTATTCCAAGTTATTCTTACTTCAAATTGTTTCACTGGTTTTAAATTCCTATTTCTCTCTTGCAGATTTGGTTAGAAAAATCTGAAATAACAGGGAGCTTGGACTTCTGCACTCTTCGGATGCTTATGATATGTTTGTCTAAGGGCAGGGGAGCTCATATAATGAGTATGAAAGCTGCCTACATCAGGCTATTTTTAAAGAAAAGGAAATCCTGAATGCCTCCCTAAAACAGGCTTGGAGGAGTGGGACACTGTCTATGAAATGCATGTTCTGAGTCTGAACATATTACAGGACTACTGTTGGAATATGCACTTGCTTTAGGGAAAGGAGCTAATGGTCAGTTACAGTTGGGTCTCCTGTATCGGGGACCTGCGGTCTTAATCAGGTTCCGTGAAGCCCTACTTCTGCGTTGAATGGCAGCTCATTAATATACAAATTTGCCCAGCACCCTCAGATGGCTCCCCAGTGCTGTTTCAGTTCTGTGTTGCTGTGTATCGTTTGCCGTGGCAGCCATTCCAGGGGGGGTGAGGAAGCAGTGGAGCTGCCACAGCCGGGATGGGGCGAACCGCCACTGCAGGGCTGCCGCTGTGGCTGAGACCGCCGTGGTGGCTGTGAGGGTTGATTTGCATATTCATGGCTGCCTAATTGAATATTCATGCGTGCATGCGCAGTTGTGAAAAGGTGCCTCCTTAATTGCTGAAAAATCGTGACGCTAAGATGTGAAGCCACAATATGGGGGGCACAAAGTACAAGAGGGCCGACTGTATAAGAATACACATTAAGATGGATAAAAGCATTTTAGCAATTGATATCAGTGAAAATAACTGGCTTATTTGCAAACTGTTCCTTGCTGGCTCAGAATTATGAACACAGAATTTCCAGGTAGCTGGACTGAGATCGGTAGAGCTAAGACTGGTCACACCTTAAGGGTAACAAAAAGCCTGCAGTCGTTCTCTGGAGCCAATGTTAGAGTCCAGCCCATGAGTGATGACAATGGAAACACATTTTAAGGTCCTTATATAGCCTATGGTCTTCTATTTTCAAAATACTGTTATTTTGAACCTGAGAATGCAAAAAAATATAAAGCTTACACATACTCAAGTCACTTCAGTATTTTTTCTAAGTCAATTGTCCTGGCCATGCACAAGTCTAAGTTTACATAGCAATGTAATGGCAAAACTTAAATTTGTATCTCCTACATTCTAGCATCTCATTCTTTCCTACAGTTATGCTTCCTTATCTTTCCCCAAATGTGTGCTTATCAAACAAAACTGTTCTGCTCTATATCATTAAACTTCCCTTTTAATTTACTCTGACATAGACAATGCACCAACAAAGCTATTAAAGCAAGCAGTTTGCGTTAATGGAAATCTTATTTCAGCACATGACATCACTGAATGATGATTCTTACAGAGAAAAAAAAACCCTGTATATTTTCTAAAACATGCAGCTGTTTTGTCTGCCTTTAAAATTCTCTCCCTTGAGCCTGTGTGTGTTTGAAAGCTGGCTGCTTTATATAAGAATTATGTGGGTACTTTCATGTCTCAATATTTTAGTGGTTTCACACTATCAATTGACATGATATTGTTAGGTTCTATTAAGTACTTAATATATATTTCCAAATTGCCTCAGTACTGCTGAAATGACTCCTCCCACTTAAACACCTCAAAGAGAATTAACTGACTGAAATGATATTGAAGTAACAGCTAGGATATGACTTCCTGTGGGGTAAAAAAAAAAAAAGGAAAAAAAAGTTTTGGATCTAAAACTGAAGTGTTATACTACTTGTGATAGGTGGACTACTTTTTTGGCTACTGTAGTAGAAACTGCAGAACTGGTAGCAAATATTTACACTAGCCTAAATTTTGTAGGTAAAGTGGATGTATTTATTTACTTGTTTTAAATTTTTTTCTGTTCTTGCAAGGAAAGATTTCTCTTATAAGCAAATCTGACTTCACTGAAGTTGCCTTCATATCATTCTAGTAATATTTAAGTGATGGTAAATATGCCCAGTTTAGCAGAAACAATGTAAAATCCACTTCAGTACAGTGGTGAGCATTCCTGCCTCTCTTGCGGGAGACGAGGGTTCAAAAAATTCCCACCAGGGAGGCAGTGGTGCCGTTTAAGAGTTGAACTTGATGATCCTTGTGGGTCCCTTCCAACTTTGAATATTCTGTGATTCTGTGTGATATTCCCTCTCTGCTCCGCACTGGGGTAGCCTCACCTTGAATATTGTGGCAGTTTTGGGCACCACAATATAAGACATATATTAAATTATAACAAAGTGTCCAAAGGAAAGGAAGGAAGAGGTTGAAAAGCCTCAAGGGCAAGACTTATGTCACGATTGACAGCTTTCTCAAGGAATCAGTGATAGGACAGATGCTCTTCTCTCTGGTGACCAGTGACAAGACACAAGGAAATGGAATGAAATTGCATCAGAGGAAATTCTGATTGGCCATTAGGAAAAGGTATTCACTGATAAGATGATTGGTTGCTGGAACAAGATCCCCAGGGAGGTGGGCACGGCACTAGTCAGAGTTCAAGGAGTGTCTGGGTGACACTCTTAGTCATGTGGTTTAGCTTCAGACACTCCTGTGAAGAACAACGAGTTGGACTCAATGATCCTTATTGATGCTTTCCAGATTGAGATATCCTGTGATTTTATATGATAAGCACTTCTAAAAAATTCATTACTGAGGCTTCCCTCTTCCTTCCCCTTAATTTAAGACACTGTCATATTAGATATCTCTGGTGTTCTTGAACTTTCAGGTAGATGAATTGTGTAGTAGAAGGGCATGGTAATTATGCATAGCCCCTACAATAACCCTACATATGACTAGAACTCAAGGCAGCATTTTTGTCTCTAGGCTAACTCAGTCATTATGAGTTTAAAAGGAAATGCATCAGGTTCTCAAGGACTGGACAACATTTAAAACAAAATAAAAGAGATTAGTTTAAATTAATTTTTTTTTCAAGTAAAATCAGATTCCTTAAGACAAAATACTGGTGGAGTGATCATTTCTGAGCTTCTAGGAAATGTCATGACCACTCGACTTGCATATTTTTATCTCTGAAATAAAAATACATATATGGTTTAGGTGGGTGTATTTTTGTCATGTTGGTAAAAATTTTCATTCTGTGGAAGTGTGGTGTTCTGCAGAAAAATAAATCATAATAGAAAAGTCACAGGATTTTCATTATTTGTTTTATTTGTTGTCTTCTGCTTACAAGAATGTTGAAAGGAAACATTTAAGTTGTTACAGTAATCTCTCAAATATCGTGAGGGGCTCGGTACCAGGAAGATGCTGCAATAAGCGAAATATGCGAAGTGGCACTAAATACAGTAAAGATGTGGAAACCCCCCTGTAATGTATTGAACCCATGAATGGTGAACCGTGAAGTATCACACAGTATCACAGTATTAGCAAGATTGGAAGAGACCTTGGAGATCATCAAGTCCAATCTGTAACCCAACACCAACCCATTGTCTAAACCATGGTACTAAATGCCTCATCCAGCCTACTCTTAAACACCTCCAGGACTTCACCACCTCCCTGGGCAGACCATTCCAATGAGCGATCACTCTCTCTGTGAAAAACCTCTTCCTAACCTTCAGTCTAAACCTCCCCTGGCGTAGCTTAAGGCCATGTCCTCTTGTTCTGGTGTCGTCAGCCTGAGAGAAGAGATCCTCACCCACCTGACTGCAACCTCCCAGCAGGTAGTTGTAAACAGCAANTCTCTGAGCTTGTCCATCCAACCAGTTCCTAACGCAACATAAAATGCTTCTATCCAGTCCATGTTCTATGAGTTTCTCCTGAAGCCTGTTATGGGAAACGGTGTCAAGCGCTTTGCTAAAGCCTTCTTATCATCAACCAGGCGAGTCACCAGATCATAAAAGGAGCGAGGGGTTACTGTATTGCCATCAGCTGAATTGCAACACTTTTTCTTTGAGTGGATAGGATTACTTCTTCTGTTATCTATTAGGGTTAAAGTATGAAAAAAAGAGTCTTCTCTGAACCCTTTAGATTGTGTATATTCAGGAAAATGAGAGTTTTATTCTTTGCTGCCGTACACCAGTGTTGTACTTCGACAAGTCTACTGATTCCAGCAGAATAGAATCCTAATTCAGCATAGCGTAAGAAAAAATGAGCCAGCACTATGACCATATTAGAATTTTGCTTATATAAGTCACAGCTTTTTTATAACCTTTCTTTCTAACAGATAATTTGTCACATTTTTCTGACCTTACATCTTTGTCACTTCTTCAAAATCCCTTGCTCATAAAATATCTTTCTCCATAGATTTTTGCCATAAATGACCAAATCCAGGCACATGACGGTACCTTCAAAAATCATGTCTGAAAGGCAACAAAAACCCTTTACTCTGGTTGAATCATTATCTCTAATTTCTACAGTGATCTCTTTCAAGAACCTCCAGCACAGATCAGGCAGCTAAATAGACATTTTTCTCCATTTTTAAGTCTTACTGTTCCAACTGACTGCAGTTTGAGTCCAAAAACACAGGATGAAATAAACTGTAACACTGCAAGAAAGATAGATGTCTTATTATAGGATAACATATCTAAAAACTATTAACGGATTGCTCTGCTAATAAGCTCTTACAAACAAAATAACACAACCATAGCACCTTCACTAAAAGCTCAGATCCGAACTGAATATTGATACTACCATGTAGATGAATGCTGAATCTCTCATATCCAGCATGCCAGCACTTGCTAATCAGCACGGTTCTTGGATTTTCAGAAACACATTTATGTGTCAGTCACTGATTGAGATGACAGCTCTGCAGACAGATGGGGAAGGAACTGTTTCTTTTGTGTATTTTATTGAGGAAAAAAAGATCATGCGTAAACACAAACTCAACAGGAGTACAAACAGAGGAAAATGTGTTAGATTTGGTCAATAGGTGTATCCAAAAATGTAAAAAAGTGAAATCCTAAGTTTCTAATTCCTTGTGAAAACTCTTAAGCATAACTGGTATGGGTGATTTTCTAGTTCCTGCAAAACCAGGAACTTTACTTTGGAAACCCCGAGTGACATGAGCCAGAATTTTTTTCCCATGAATTCATGTCATGAATAAATACCACTTCACTCACCGGATTAATTAGAAGAAATTGCTGGCTGAGACAGAACAGAATATAGAGAAACGTGATTACTTTCTATTTCATATTATATTTTGGTTTTTTTTTT
>WEKX01006854.1:0-58197 GCA_013390025.1 Pitta sordida
TTAAAGCAAAGTTTAAATTTATGACATTATGATGATGGGACACATATTAATGAGGTTTTATGCATATGTATTAGGCAGGTGTACATATACAGGTGACAAAACTGGGGTGGGGCCTTTTGGTGCTTGGAGTGTCCAGGGGACAACTTGTTGGTTGAAGTGGGTTTTTTCCCTGGCTCCCAAGGCCAAAAATAAACCTTTCTGTAGCTTGCAAGCAAACCTTGAGTCCAGAAATTGATTTCTTTAAATTAGTCTAGTTGACAAGATGGTGATTGTTCAAAGGCTGGACTCAATGATCTTGGAGGTCTTTTCTAACCTCTGGGATTTTATGATTCTGTGAATGCAATGCTATAACACACAATTAGGGCAAAATAGCCAAGCTTATCTTCCCAGGAAACCAATTTTCTGCAAAGACATAAACATCGTCCCTTAGTCTCTGGGCTGATGTATGATTCCTGAAGATGTGATGCTTTGAGTCCAGAATAGAGATGCAAGGCTTCTAGACAACACTCCTTAGGAACAAAGGACCATGATCTCCAAACCCACCAATATCTGTTCCAAAGATGACTTGTTACTTTTTCTTCCCTTTTCACATGAACATGATGTCATAGGAAAAAAACCAACTGAGAAAATTACTAACATGTGACTGGCATTAAGTAGTACTGCTTAATGCACTCTGACACATTATGGAGTTGCTCAAGTGACATCTGGGCAGGCCCAGCAAAATACCCAAACAGGACATATCAGAACAGCCCAAGGAAAGGGGACAGAGGTTCACGTGTAACAGAGGGTTTGATTGAAGAAAGGTTCTTGGAAGCAAGAGCAGTAATAGGAAAGGAGAGAGCAGACAAGAGAATGAGGATTGAAGAGAAATCACAGATAAAGCAAATGCCACAGATAATGGCATGAAGCTGAAGAAGTGACAGGGAAATGGCACAGGAGACTTAAAAACACAGCCACAGAGTGAGGGGAAAAACAAGAGGGTGAAAGAAGAGAAAGCTCTCATGTGAAGAAGAAGACAAAGTGATCCTGTGATTGCTAAAGTATTGGTGGGTTTCTGTCAAACAGTATGCCTCCACGTATTTTGCAATTTTTAGACTGTCTACAGGATTACTATGCTAACAGTAGTTTATTTTCTTTTGTTTGAAGCATCTATTAGGAGGACCAATGTGAAACAGGATACAGACACTTTCTGATTTGGGGTAACTAAAACAAAGGCTGCCAGACAAAGGTGACTGATGCACGTTACCAGTAGCAGATGTTCAGAGACATAAATGGGGAACAGAACAGACTGTCCAAACTTAAAACTGCATCAGGAAAGCCATCAGAAATAGAACAGTGAATGGCAGTCTTCACAGAGTTCAGGAAGTCAGTAAGAAGACATTTTCAGCTATGATCCAATTACAAAAGCTGTCTGCATTCAGACAGGGCTGAGCCACCCGTGTAGCAGAGGGCAGCATGTAGGTATACTTGGGACGTGACCTAGTCCAGGTGCCTGTCAACTTCTGACTCAAAGGAAGTCAATTCAGCCATTTTCCTCTGTAAAGGACAAAATAATATTAGCTGACTGCAACTCCTCTTTTTAACAGGAGCCACTTGGGACTCATTGGTATCTTTGAAAAATCAATCTCTTAAGCAAATGAAAATGTAAGATTTTAAGGTAGATATTCTTGTTTGGTTCACTCTTTTTGACATTAAAATTAATTGCAAATATCCCCTAATAGCTCTTGTCTCAATTTTGTATGATACAGACTTTCAGGGGCAGCCTTTAAGAACAAATACTCAGGGACATCTGAGATACCACAACACTTTTATGTAACGACAGTACACTTCTCAGGCTAACACCGAAGAAAAGGCTGAACAGCAGTCCCTCAATGAACATGCCAAATATACAGGTTATATGTCAGTTCTCTAACAGCTATTATGATTGTCAAGCATATTAATAAACTTTTACTGTTCAAAAGAAAAGAAAATCTGAACCCATTTCCAGGATATTGTGCTGGGAGCGAACACTTACAGACTAATGATTTGTCTGCGGGGAATATGCTAAATCAAGCCCTTTTGAACTTTTGATTAAATAATTGATGCATAATGCAGAATGTATAATACATGCATCCTTTCTCCATAGTTGCCTGGAAACCCATATAGAACAGTACAAGCACTTCCAGGAGCATTTAGTCTCTGAGTTGATGGCAAAGACAAAGGAAAAAAGTTTTTAAAATCATTAACCCATCTCTCTTTGCATTCTTCAAGTTCTGCAGGATACCAGAATTAGTAACTTACACAATGGTATCATGACTTGAAATATAGAGTGCTTTTTCTTTTTCTAAAGCTGTATCTCTTGCAGCCATGAGAATAATGTCATTCACTCTAAGAAAACTTGAAAGACTCAGCTTCTGTAAAAATAGAAAACAAAGAACACAACTAGTATTTCCAGCTTCTACCTTCAGTTAATAGTAATAAGTGGCTCATAAAATATCCACAGTGGTCAACAGAGAAAAATAAAAATAAGAACTAAATACAGTGATTTTTTTTCCAAATTACAGGATTCTAAGGAAATCTCATAGAAGACTGATCACTGAGGGTTTAGAAGAAAGTGAGAATGCCATGATCACAAATTCAAGAGGCAGATTGTTTCAAATTACAGCCAAGTAGACCTTTTGCACTTCTGAAGCAGGCAACACTGCTTGGCATTCAGTTCGAATGCTCTGTGACCCAGCCTGAATCTCTCTGGCACTTCATTGCTTCCAAGATAGAACGAAAAACATGATAAAACCCAACAATGAAAACAAAGCACTAACCATGGAAACCTTCAGTGATGATGGATTAAGTTATTTAATCTAAACAATTCCGTAATCATGATAATTTGGTGACTGTTTCTGATGGTCGTCCCAAGGCAAAAAAAAAAAATAAAATAAAAGAAGGGCAAGCACAAAATTGCATATAGAGTGCTTGAGAAGTAAAGACAGTATGGTGACAATGAATGCCTCTTGCCACGAGGGCCTCTCATACCTCTGCACATTTCTTGCACCCTCCATTTCATATTCTGAGAAAATAAATACTCCCTGAGTCAAAGGAAGAATGTCTTTATACTACACTGGTAAGAGGCTTCATTGAAGCAAAGAGAAGCAGTTATATATGTTCCTAAATCAATCAATATGTAAAGATGAAAGATTTGGTACGTAAACATCAAGAGGACATTAAGAAAAGCACCTAAAAATAATGTATTTACAATAACTGTCATTCATTTCCAGTATGAAATTAATATATTTCAGGAGGGAAGAAATTATTCTAGCTTAAAACAAATGTAAAAAAGTAGATCAGGTAAGGGAGGCTCTGAAAAGCATATATGGAAATTAGGCTGACATGCCTATATGCCTCAGCTGTGACTACTTAAGCCCAGAGGAGGTAGGAGGAGGAGCAGGTGGAGGTGGAGGAGACTGTCTTGGACATACACAAGGTTTTCATCACAGTCACGGCAGCTGCAAACCCTATGTGGAAATAGTTGTACTACAACATGGATAGGCTGAAAGAAGTAAGAAAAAATAAATTAAAAAATCACTCACAGTGAGCAATATTGAAGGGAGAAACAAAGACACCAAAAGCTTGAGATTAAACTGCCAGGGAAACAAGTTCCCTTTTCGTCTGCATTAATTAAGCCACATATTACCGTCACCAGCACAGTTTTTGATTCTTACATTCAACGGCCAATGATTTATTCTGATCTAGGGAAATCATCAAAATCTGCTTTTGCAGCCAGAGTAAGAATAACCTCACAACACATTCAGGACAGTTCATCAAGGACAACAGTAGTTTTCCAGCTGTGCAGTCCTGTATTAGTGAGTGATGTTCAATGGTATAATGGTTTTGATTATGATACACTGTTATGTCTCACTCCTGCTGTCATCATAGCCCAGAAGGAATTTGCATGTGTACATGATATTCATCTCAGCTTGTTAATAAATTCACTAAAACCAAAATATTAATATAAATCAACTGCACAATGATCATTGGGGTTAATTATAAATTGTGCTTTTTGGTGGTTCCCAAATATTGGTGAATGTCAAGACATATGTCTAATCACTGTCATTGGTCCTTTATGCCTTGTTTTAGGAAAGTCTATAATGCTTCTGTGCCTGGAAATCATGGATAAACAGCTGCAAATCAATCTTGTCATTTTCCTGGCAGTGAGGGGAGCTGTGTGGGAGTACTTATGGTGAGAATGTACATTAAGTGCTCCAAAACCTCCTCAGGTGCACTGGAAGTGAAGAACAATATGCTAATCTTTGACTTGGCCAAAGCTACATTGGTTCATAGGGTTTTCAAGTTTCATGACTGTTTCAGACCCCACAGTGCTCACCTGTAGTTTCTCCACCTCCCTCCTTGATTCTTGCAGTATGCATTATTTAGGATCACCTTTAAAGCACATTTAGAAAATTTAGATGACAAAGTCAGCTATTCCTATTTTGTACAATTTCTACAGTACACACCGGAATAAACACACAACATGTTTGATCAGCTTTCTGTACCTGCTTCCTACCTAATCTACTTTTATTATCCCAAATAACAAAATTTAATCTCAAGTGATTAGGGTGCTGCTATTTACAAGGATATATCCAACACCATCATGCAATAAAGCAGACACAGTCAGCTCACACACTCCTTGCTTTACATTCTGGAATCTCAAGATAACATAACCACCAGCAGTGTTTTCTTCAGCATCCATCTGTCCACAACTCTTGGCATTCATTTGGAATTATTCAGGACCAAATCTCAAGATCTTCTCAAGACTTCTTTAGTATATTTCTTTGGGGGGTTTTTTGTTTGCTTTTTTGGTTTGGTGGGTTTTTTTTTACGGAAGAGGCATCTACATCTTCCGGTAGTAAGAGACTATTGTTACTGCAACAGGTCTATTGCTGCAGGAGTAATAAGCAAGTAGCCTGCAATTATCTCTTTCTACACTCACCATATCCTCAAAGGTACCTACATTACCTACAGAGTTCCTCTTTTCATTATTTCCCATTTTAGAAAGTAGAAATAAGAAGCACAAAATTCGTTTATATTCATGGTGTATTAATGAAGTTTCCCAGCTTCTAAAATTTCTGCATTCAGAATTTTGTGGGTCTCCTGCTTTTGGGATTTTTGTCACATATTGCATCCCACATTAGGCACTTAGCAGATTCAGAGGTATGCCAACAATAATTTGAAAATGTTATTGTCATTTACTTGTAGTGTTAACTCAGGCAAAGAGGAATGTTTACATTTGCAGAAATTTATTTTTGGAAGATAACATCAGAGCTTTTTCAACTTTGTCTACTTTCTTCCTAAGTTCTTAAGATTTTCTTGCTTTTCTTAAAAATGAGGTGGGACTGGATTCAGTTCTTTCCTATTTGAGAAATAATTGCAATGACTGATAATGATTTTTCATGTTTTGATGATTGTATTTAAACTGCTGCTTTAAAATACTGAGATTTTTATACAAGAAATACTTTTTGTACACACAGTACTTTCCCCAAAGTTTTATAAAATTATCAGAAAGACATGTATTTGCAATTAAGAAGACTGTTGGCTAAATATCTGCAAAGTAGTCTTCCTTTTATGAAAATAAAATAATTCCACAGAGTAATTAATTTGATCATCAGTGTTAGTACTCAAAATGCAACACATGTACTAGTATTCTGGCAAATGGTGATAAATTGTTGTCCTTTATGAAGTTTGTCCAGATAATTTAACTAGTTTCAGGAGGTATGCAGCAAGAGAGAATGGCTCTTAGAATATGAAGGCATTTTTACCCATTTCACACTGCCTATTTCACCAGTAAAACTCAGTCTGCTGCTGAACATTTAAGCAAAAAGAACTTTTGTTTTTGAAAGAAGAATTCACAAAGGGAGGCCAAGAGATGAACTTGTGTCTGTATCTGCATTAAAGATGGCAGAAACAAACAGAGCACTGTGTGTGATAAGCGTAGCTGCTTGCTAAATGAAATCCCATGATGGTCTATGCTAATGGGGACCTTCGGGTAAAAAAGACGGTGCTATATTAATAAAACCTGTGCTCTGCTTTCCTTGGAACAAACACTTTTGGCATTCAAAGCAGCTCTCTGCAATTTATGATATTAGCTCTTTAAAAGAACCTCTCAAATACACTATTCCCAAGCAATTTTCCCCGAGTAATTCTGGGCCAGTATGCCAGGGCAGGACAGGAGAGCATAGGTGAAAGAAGACAAGGACGGCTTGAATTACAGGAGGTGCTATGCACTGGGAGTGGAGCAGAACTTTCGAGTTTTTGCTTTTTATATTCCAAATGGTGGTGCATACCAATGATTTCTGTAGGGGAAAATACCCCAAAACAGTAGCTGACATGAGCCAAAGGTCTGATAGTAACCATTTCAAGGGCAGTGCTCAGTTCAGGGGCTCTGTTTAGAAGCTCTTTCTTGGACAGCCATTGCTTGAATACCTGTTAGGTGAATGAATTCCCATTGATAAAAGAAAGCCATCTGGTAAAGCAGCAGTCTACCCGACCCAATCAGGAGAAAACAAATGGATGGTGAAAAGATGCAATTCAGCCCATTCCAGAGTACAGGCACTACTCCTTCAATTGCACAGAATCTAATTCTTAGTATGATATTTAAATTTGCCCTATGGTGGTTTTTTTTTTCTTCAGAAGAGTGCAAGCCTTGAAACAAGACCAGCAAATTACTTCTCCTAAGTTATGAATGGTGATCAGAAGGCAAGCCCTGTCCATGAGCAACTTGGCACAAGCTGGTGAACTGAAGGGCATCTGTACTGACTCTCTATGAAGAGAATCAACAGTTCACAGGTTATTCTGAGTTGGAAGGGACCCCAGGATCATCCAGTCCAACTCCCAAACGAACATCCACCCAGGGATCAGGCCCACAAGCGTGGAACCATGGGCACCACGCTCCATACATCCAAGTTCCACGAAAGCAGACTGCAGCTGATAAATTAGAGGCACAAAGTTAAGATTAAAACCCAGTATTTTTAGCCAGCTAGCCCCTCTCAGCAATGAGATTATTGTTAGCTCTTAGTTTTTTTCATTTGCTTTACATACTGTTGCATACAGACTTTATTATCACTGTCAACTTAACTGGATATTTCTGTCACCTCATACTATTGTATTCTGTCACTATGAAGTGAAAATCTCATCCTCCTAGACATAAAACTTAAAAAACCCCAACATCTGAACACAATATAATACGTAGTGTCTTTCCACACATTTGCTCCTGAGTGGGAGAAGGGAGCTGCTGGGCAGGTACTAAAGCCCCCCTGGGTTTTTGTCTGGCAGATTGCTTATAATGTGATACTAATCCTTCAATTCATACTTCAGCTAAACACATATGAAAAATATGAGAAATGTGCTGCAGAAGTGATTGAACAATCAGCTCTGTGGCTAATAACACAGTAAATACTCTACAAAATCTTTTCCATGACAACTTGGCCTCTCCAGTATGTTTGGACAGCATAAGCTAAACATTTCTGTAATGCCGACAAATGTAACCCTGAAACTAGAATTCTCTCCAGGGCAGTTAATCTCTATCCACAGTGAACATTTCTTAACATACTTACCACTGTGCTGTAACACAAGCATAGCCAGGTTGCCAGTCTAGTCCACATATAAAGACTAAAACATACTTATTTTCTCTGTGTTAGTCCTCTCTTTACTGCTACTGCTGATAAGAGTTCCTCTGGTCAGAATATTTTTTTTCAATTTGGAGTATAAAGATCTGGTAAAATACATAAAGCCAAACCTGCCCTTCTAACCATTTACATACTATTTCGGACAGAGAAGAAAGAATACACTCCATTACAGATTTTGTATGTATTTCGTCTCTAAAGTTCACAGCACATGACTGTGCATATACTGTGCAGCTGTAAAGGAAGAATGACTGAATCTCAGAAGAAAAGTTTAAAAAGTCACTAATCAAGTGGGAAATTTCTCAACAATAAAACCTAGAGGGAGGAAGACAGACATGCAGAGATTACAAGCAGGTTCACCCTCTCAGAAGAGCTGTGTCGAGCAGGCCACCTGGAGAAAAGAAAGGGTCTGACTGACATTGCACTTACTTTGCAACACCCCAAATAGACAAGAACTGGAACCACCATTTGTGCTCAAGGAGATGCTATAAAAGCATTTAATTTGCAGGACCTTGCAAGAATATCCAATTTCATAAGAAAATTGGAGAATGTATTTAACATACTTATTAATTAAAGTTGTGTCCCACATCCTGACCCAGCCTTCTATGACTGAATCATTGGCATGTTTGAGGCAAGTTCCTTATATAAAGAGATTAATACAGCTGGGTCTCTTATACCATGGTACCGCGGGTCTTGCCCCCTGTCTGCGAAGCCCTCTGTCCGCACAGAATGGCAGCTCATTAATACGCAAATTTGCCCCACACCCTCACACGGCCCCCTGGCACTCTGGCACTGTTTCAGCGCTGCTCTGCTGTGTATTGGTGTCTGTGTTGGTGTTTCCCAGTGCCCATGGCCACCCCATGCTGGGAAAAACCCCGTTTCTGCTCAGCCGGGGACACTGCTGAGGGGAGCTGCCCGTGCCGCTGTTCTGTTGTCTCCCTGGGTGGGTAGACCTGGTCTCACCATACTCAGGGTAGACGTGGTGTCTGTTCTTGGACACCAAGTTTACCCTGAGAAAGTCTCGGACTCCATGTCTAACCTGAGAGTGTGTAAATCTTTCATAACTGCACGAAGCTGCTTCGCTCCGGGGGGGGCAGCTCGCTCTTCAGCGGAGTCGAGCTGAGTGGAGCTGAGCTGAACCCCTGGGGGAGCAGCGCATGCCCCGCTCGGCTCCACCCGAGCCGAGCCGCCACGGCTGCCTCGGGGTGGGTGCAGCACGGCATAGGGGTTGATTTGAATATTCACAACTGCCTAATTTGAACATTCATGTGTGTCAGGTTGTGCATGTGCAGTTGCAAAACGGGCCTCCTTAATCGCTGAAAAATCATGCCGCTAAGATGTGAAGCCGCAATATGAGGGGTACGAAGTGGAAGAGGGTTGACTGTACTTAAAATCTGGCCAGGCATTCCGATGAGGTCCTTTGCAATGCCAGATGAAACAATCCTGGTTTGTTAGTGATGTGAAGGACAGATTGGGGAGGGCAGTGGAAAGCTTATAACCATGGTAGGTGAAAGAAGTGCTGACATACTTACAGTTGCATTTCTTCTGAACAAATCTAAGCTTGCATGCTGTTCGGTAGGTGGACAAACGAATGCGATCCAGATCCTGAGCCCCTAGTGGAAGAGAATAATGGTGACATTTGTATGCAATATGACCTGTGCGTATCTTTCCTAGCAGGAAAGCCAGAGAACAAAGAGGACAACATGAGCTGACTCTGTTTTAACAATTTTCAAGACTCTCTCCTTTGCAAAGAAAGTAGACGGGAGTGAGGAGAGAGAAGGGGAATGTCAGGAGTTACAGTGTTAAAAGGCTTTTATAAAGGAAGGCAAGGAAGAGTCAGCCCACTGTGTCTGTCACTTTGAAGAACAATCTGGTCAAGCTGCAGGCTAAAAGACATGCTGGCCAGGCTCCAATAGCAGGGAAAACCTCAGTCTAATTTTAATATTTAACAAAAAAGATCTAAACAAGTATTTTTAGCTGACATGCCAGATCAGAACAAGGTAATGCCAGCAAAACAAATCAGAAAAAATACCAGGCTGTAACATAAAGATGCACAGCAAACTGCAGAATGAGGCAAAAATAATGCAAAGGGTGTGAGGTCTTTCTCCATTTTGCAGAAGTTTTTTGTCTACAATGGAGAATTAGAACTCTCTGCTTTACACATAGTTTTGCCCTGGGTGCTCCAACTTAAACATGTGGTACATTTCCAAAAACAACTGTCCATGAGATGGTTACAAACTAGCTGGTGGCTACCTCACATACAAGCGAAATACAGAGGGACCAGGACTGGGGCAGAACCTGGCACGGTGTTCAACAAACACATCCAAAGAAGGTACTGTCAGGATGTAAAAGAAGTGGAATGGAATATGGTCCTGATTTTAAACATCCTTGCTAAATGCTTTCTTTAAGATTCTTCTTGACATAATTTAACTCAGCTGCACTGTTGTACATATGGCCATGTCAGCATCTGTAGCAGGATAGTCTACCTAAACTTTCCCCTGTTTGCAAAAGGGAGCAGTGGTTGATGGAAAATAGGGATCATGCTGCTTTTGGTTGTTGAAGAATGCTGAGACCAGACTGACTATGCAATCCCAAACATTCTGAGGATGTCAAAAACAGCGTCTAGTCTCCAGAGAGAAACTGACACTGATGAAGACGTGGCAAACAAAGTTTCTGACACAGGAACCAACAAGTGATAGAACTGATATCTTAAATTGCTGAGGTAAAGGCTGCTGAGCTGGCACACGTAGCCTAGAAATTTTTGATTGACAGCCAGTCACTTTATACCATAAAAGCTCAGCCCTACTTTCTAAGCAGGGACTTCTAACATGCTCCTTCTGGAGATTTGTGTGGAGATTCCTCCCTCGAGTGGGGATGCCTCAAGGTTACTCCTCCAGGCCAAGTGAAAGAGATTTGCCCACTGTTGCTGGCATGGGTGAGTAATCCCGACTTAGCAACTATTAAGCTAGCTTTAAAATGATTGTTTTAATTAACAGTGCACTATATTAATAGTTATAACTATCTATACTACTTATATGGTAAATAATTTGGTTAAAGCATTTTAGCCTAATCATTATCTTTATAATCAATTTAAACAAATATTTACTTAATTCACATAAATATGTATTTTTTGCCATCCCTAATCCTGCTGGACGAAATCATATAAAGCTTCAATTATACTTATATAATCCTGTCCAGCCGCACCCAGATGCCTCTCTGAGAAGGAGTGTAGAAAGGGAGGGGGTTCTCTCTGCTCCCTATGACTCAGTGTGAGGGCTTCCCTGATAAACCTTGTCCAAAGCTTCCATTCTGCCTGTGACAGCATTGTTCATCCACACCTTCTTAAACAATCTGCCATCCTCTAGACCCAAATTTTTCAGATGTGCTCTGACCTATGAGATGAAAATGAGAATACTACTCTCCCTAGAGTTTGCTCTTTTCCTGACAAGATTCTTCCACACCAACTTCCCAGGGCTCCCAGCTACTCCCTTTTGCCAGTTAGCTGTCTTAACACCATCTGCTCTCAGAAGAAATTACCCCTAACTACTTACCATCAGGTCTGGGAAGAATTATTTTGAGGTTTTTCCATCATATGCTTTATTGTTAAAATTATGCAGTTCTTTTGCTTCTCCATTAGTATTTTTGGAAAATTTCTTTAGTGGTAAAGGGGAGGTTAATGCTTGCAACATTAAAACTTTCTTTCTTACTAGGACAGATGAGTAAAATACATATAAATTTTTCCCTCTTAACTTTAGTGAAAGCAACTAGTAAGTGTCCACTTCTCCTTTATAAAACTTGAGACTTTTAACAAGCTTTAGAGAGTCAAAGCAAAGTGACACTCTGGATCATTGAGCCTTGGAGGTTGCAGTATTAACCCTAAATAAACAAATTTGTTGCCTTTTTTTTTTTTTTTTTTACTATTTGCACACAGAGTGGATGGTATTATTTTGATATTATTTGCATGGTAGGTGTTACTGATAAAGACCTGGAACCGACAATTTAATTTTGTCATGATTTACATTTTACCATAGTCAGAGATCTACTTGTTAAATACATTCCGTAGAAAAGAGGCATCACTTACACGGAGAGTCCTAAAATACAAGTGGCAAGACGTGTACAGCAGATGAGACACTGAATTTGTAACTTCCCTACAGTATTGCCAGTGGCCTCTCCTTCCTTCTGCCTGCTGGCCGTGCTTCTCTCTGCTTCCTTTGACTATGCTCATGTCATGTAACAGTGTTTGTAGTTTGCAAAAATTGCAAAGGGATACACTGCAAGCTTTGGCTGTTGATTTCTTGCTGGATAATACTCAACAGCGGCACAACAGGGATGGATATCCTGAACTCATCAGCCTGGATATACCTGAGCATGTCAGGAAAGACTAAGGCAAGACTAAGACCTAGTGATTTGATGTCCAATAGGGCATTTTGAGTTGTGAGACACAATTCAAGCTTTAACCACCAGACTCTACAGAATATGATAATGATTATGATATTAATTCACAAAGGTTTTTAATTTAGAACTAGAAGGATGCCTCTTCCAAAGGGAAGTAAACAAAAAAGTCAAATTGAACCTCTTGAAATACAGGGAAAATCACAGTGGCCAAATTTAGAGACATAAAGTCAGAGTCAACTCCTGTTCCTAATTCAGAATAAATTTCCCACTTAAAAAGGCAGGAAATGTTGGACTTCTTTTTCTTTCTTTTTTTTTTTTTCTCCTATCTTCTCCAGTCTGGAACATGGGCCAGTTGCTAAAAGTACTGTGGAGTTTTAATCACAGGCTTGCAGATAAAACTGCAAGAACCTAAAACACTGGCAAAGGCCTTCATATTACGAGTTTTCTTCCTCTGATATTGGCAGGTTGTGGTGTTTAACTTTTTACCATATGCTTATGTCTGTCATAACGTTTTGAAGCTTCACATGGCCCACAATATGTAGGACATCTGGAGCACATGGGTTTTGTTAAACATGTTAAAGTGTTGGGTTGCACACAGATGAGGGCACCTGAATGCAACTCCAGGCTCAACTTCTGTTTCTGAGAAGCACAAACTTTACACACAGAAGAATGCAAAGGACTCTCAAAATGCAAAGTTTGGTATTTTATGAGTATGGACATTTCTTTGCCTAAAATACATATAGTTTTTAACAATGACCTAATATTTTCTCCTCTTTTTACCTAGTTGGAACAGTGGAGTAACAGAGGCAGGCAAACAGAAAAGGGAAGCACACGAGAAACCAGACTCAAGTAAACATGTCAAAATACTAAAACATGAAAGAAAAAATAGTAGACTACAACTACTCATGTACAGTGTGGGAAAACAGTCCTTCCTCTGCCTCCCAACTGCTGATTTTTCCAACACTTCCTTAACTTCTCCAAAACAACTCAACATCAAAACAGCCTTCAAAATTGTGGGAACAAACCATAAATCCTCACAGCAAAGTCTTAAGCATTTTAGGTGTATTTCAAACTAACTGAAGTTAATGGTAATTGTGCTAGTAACTTTAGCTTAAGTCCCCTTTACAATTCTAATTAAAATTGTAGTATGATCTGATAATGGACAAATTAATTTGTTGATTTTGGCCAAAGAATATTCCCTTTCTCCACTGGTCCAAGAAGTTGTACACAAGAAACCAGTGAATCACAGAATATTTTGAGTTGGAAGGGTTCCACAGGAATCATTGAGTCTAACTCCTGGCCCTGCTCAGAACCATCCCCAAGAGCCACACCATGTGCCTGAGAACATCATCCAAACACTTCCTGAACTCTGGTAGGCTGATGCTGGGACCACTTCCCTGGGGAGCCTGATCCAGTGCCCAACCAGCCCCTGGGTGAAGAATTTTTTGTAATACCCAAGCTAGACCTCCCCTGACAGAGCTTCATTCTATTCTCTCAGGTCCTGCCACTGGTCACCAGAGAGAAGAAATCAGTGAGAAATATTCATTTGAGTTACAACAGTAAGTTCTGCGTGAGACCAAAATAATTACAGGTCACAACAGAGCTAGTAGACACAGTGGAATAGGACAGACAGTTCTCAGTAGGCCATCTGAATGAGAAGTCTTTAATTTGGAGAGCTCAGGAGCTCAGATGTGTGGCTCCCTCCTGGAGAACAGTCCCGAGCACATTCAATTCACCAGCACAGACCTGGCGTTTCAGGCCTTTCAACCCGTACACACAATAACTTAAGTCCCAGTAAGGCTCATCTTAAGTCTCCCACCAAAGCTGAGGGAGATGGCTCTGTCATTGCTTACTATGTTTCAGGGGATAAACAAAAGGAAGCTGAGTAATTACAGACAAAACTCAGGTAAATCTAGTAACAGGGTGACAGTCTCAAACTTCATGTGTAATAGAATTTCCTTGAGAAATGGTGAATCGGTTGTAAGAGGAACAAGAGATGACTGTCAGGAGAAGTGCAGGGACATTGTTGGTATAGTACATCCCTGACACACTATTCTGCAGGGAGCACAGAGCTTCACTAGAAACTATACAAAATGTGCTGAAGTGGAGTATGAAGTACATGAGTGTATTAGTACATGAAGTATTGTGTCTGGTAGGGATGCAGTTAACTTTCTTTATAGCAGTCTGCACGGTGCTGCGCTTCACATTGGTGGCTAAAAAAGTGTTGATAACACACTGCTGTTTTAGCTGTTGCTGAACAGCACTTGCACAGCACTCAGGCCTTTTTTTTCCCTACTTTGTCCCCTCCCAGAGTTGTCTGGCGATGGGCAAGAGGTTGGGAGGGGACACAGCAAGCACAGATGACCCCACCTGGTCAAAAGTATAGTCCATACCACATAATGGCATGCTTAGCAACAGAATTGGGGTAGGAAAAGAAGGGGATTGGGATTTTTGTGTTCCAAGGTGGACATGATTAGCCAAGCATCAGTATTCTTTTGGGAGGTGGTGAGTGACCACCTTTACACCAGTTGTTCTTGGTTTTCAGTTGTAATTTTTTCCTTCCCTTTCTTAATCAAGTATCTTCATCTCAAGCCACAAGTTCACTTGCTTTTGCTCTTGTACATTTTCTCCCATCTTGCTGGGGGCTGGCTGAAGACTAAGCAAGTGTTCGTGTGGGTGCTTAGCAGCTGGTGGGGGTTAACCCACTACAGATACCACCAGTAAAAGATGTCTTTTGGAGACCTTTATCCCTCTTCATTGTATGTATTGCAGTATCTTTGTCTCAAAAAGCTACTGGCTAAAATAATACAATCAAAAAAATCTCATTTAGACAATCCCTTTTTCCTATTTGGTCAAATCAACCCACTTTCATGCAGTTTTGGTCTCATAATCTTAAATCATTTGTGCAGTGGAGATTTGAGGTGGAAATCTTGCATAAATTCAACTGACACTGCATAGCAACTGGCTATCAGAGCAAAACATTTCTAGGAAGTACTTACGCATTTCTGCAAACAGCTGCCTTCTTTCTGCCATGGTATTTCCTCTTTTCCCACAATCTTCAATCATTCTGGAAAACAAAATCATGTGAAAACATTAAGCATTTTTCCCAGACTGAACATATGCATGTAAGCATCCAAAAATCAATCCTGAAGAACCTTTGAGGTTGACTGGTGCTCCAAGTGTACCCAACGCCTTTTGCCAGCCTCTCTGTGGCATGATTTGAGAAGAACCTGGTCTCTAAACTGTCCTCCATTCCCTAGACTCTGCTTTCAAGCATTTGTTTCCCCCCCGCCCCTCTCTCCCAAAGGCAGTGTTCAGTTTTTCTGCTTGATGTAACTAACTGGCTTACATAACACAAGCTCTGAAATTCATTTTACATTTTCTTAAATAAGGAATCTTCAGTTTAAATTATGTAAGAGAGAAGAAATCATAAAAGATTCGGATATTATTTTATAGTCTAGAAAATTACTTTCTAGCCAATTCTGTGCAGAGGAGACAACAAAAAAATAACAAACAACAGCAACTAAATCTCTACTCCAAAACAAATACCCTCTATTTACTCAAGCAAACACATTCCAAATATTCATTCGGATTCAAGACAGTACATCTCTGATTAAACCAGTTTCAGGAAAAGGCTCAGAAGTAAGAATATACTTCCCTTCAGTTTTCAGATACAAAAATATTCTGAATATTTTGAAGAGCACTACTGCTGCATAGAGCATGAAGAAAAGAGACAGCTTCCTTCACAGCCAGCATTCAAACCATAAGAGACTAAAGCCTTCAGAGTAAAGATAAACATCTACAGCAGCACTCAAAAAATTAAACTAGTGTCAGCATCACCACTTCCTATGGGTAATTACTCTGGTGAACCAATATCCTTTCCTGCCTGCCAAATCTGGTTAGGGCTTCTGACCTGCATTTTAATCTACATCTGCATGTCAACCAGACTGTGTAAAATAACATTAGACTACCTGGATTATAAAGGAGGTGCTCCATAGAAGCCTGCAAACAAAAATATTGAACCATATCCCATAGCAAATCCCCACGTGCATTCAACAGGAAGGATAAAAGTACTGGATGCTGAAGTCTACCATTACCAAAGAACTCAAGATGGATAGAAAACCAGTTTCCTTTTATTTCTCCAAGAAAGCAATGAAATCACGTAAGCAATGTTTTGCTGTGTGGGTTGTTTTTCCCCCTTTCAAAATGCACTGTTCAAATGAAGTGGTGGAACATGATAATTGCCTCTTCCAAACAGTCTATTCAATTCTCAGAGTACAGATAAAGACTCTGGCAAAGTGCTATCTATGGTGGACGTTTTGTGATGTGAGCAGCAGTCTTAATAGAAAGGGGATAAAGGGTATGGCTGCAGCCTCTTTGCAAGGCTACTCAAGCTGACCCTTATACTCCCATTTGGCTGGGGGTGTATGGATGTGTGTGGCATGGCATTAAGTCTGAACTAATACAGTTGGGTTTCCTATACTGCGGATCCGCAGTCTTCATCGGGGTCCGCGAAGCCCTACTTCTGTGTTGAATGGCCGTTGCCCGCGCTGCTGCCCTTGCCACCACCACTGCCATCCGTGTCACTGCCCCCGCCGCCGTCACTGCCTGCGCGAGCACCGCCACCTGCGCTGCTGCCGCCGCTGCCATGGCAGCAGGTCGCACATCCGCAGTTGCGAAAACNGGCTGCCCCCGCCGCTGTCACTGCCTGCGCAAGCACCGCCACCCGCACTGCTGTTGTGAAAACGGGTCTCCTTCATCACTAAAAAATCATGCCGCTAAGATCTGAAGCCGCAACATGGAGGATGTGAAGTGCAAGAGGGCCTACTGTATATCCTGCCTTTCTGCAGAGACAACACCTCTCAGTGTAGTGCTTTATAGAAGGGGTCACCCAGTCTCTGATCTGGAGGTAGCTGGTGTTTTGCCAGCTTGGAAATGTCAGGGAAGACTCACACCTACCTGCAAGACACACCTCAAGATACGCCAGATGCAACCAGCATTCTAATTAGACAGAAAGAAATAATGTATTTTTTATATGAATCAACCTTAAATCTCTGTCCATAAGAAATCAAAATGTAATTTCAACAACACTAGTTTGAGTTCCCTGCTCCTTTCTGTTTCTAACAGAGTTCAGTAGGTGACAAATTTGCCATGGTAAATGACCAGCTCGTGTAGGAAAGGTGGTTAATAAAGCCCTTTGAAAAGACACCATCTTTTACCAGGCTGGGCAGTTGAGCGAATACTTCAGAGCAAACACATAGGCCATAGGCCACCATAATTTTCTCTGACTGGTCCTATACTCAGAATTATTCTACAATGTGCAGCTTGTTCTCAGACTACATACTACTCATATTATTTGACTGAGATTAACTTGATTAACTTGATTTTGACACAAGGTTAACTTCATTTTGACACAAGGATTACACCGTCTTCTTTCAGTTTTTGGATAAAATTTACACAAATTTCACAGAGTTTTCTCCAATTAATAATTTGCTGTTTTCATTTCCCCAATGTTCTCTAACATTTGTGAAAAAATCATTCTCTCACAGTGATTGCTGTGAACTTAATCGAAAATTTTATCAAAAGCAATTTTATTCCCACTTCCCTCATACTACCACCTGGAGAAAAAAATTCCTTAGCTGTTACTGTTAAATATCTGCAGAGCAGCCACTAGAATGTGGTTTATCTACAACCTTATTCACCATGCGGAAGAATTTTCCTTGTCAAAATGAAGTAAAAATGGTATTTTTCAAATCATGAAAATTGTACAGCAAGTTCTCCATTTCCTTCAGAGACCCCATTCCAAAAGTGTCCTTTCACTGGGGTAAAAAGTCCTTAACTGGTTTTCACTTTTTTTGCAATTAATCTTCCCTTTACTTTAACTGTTTTTAACTCCTTTTATAAAAATGTTCCCTGAACATGATCATACTTTTTCAGAATGTCCCATTCTCTTCTGACATTGAATCACTCTTTTCTCTGCTAGGGCTTATGAGGATTACCAGACCTGACAAATAACTTTACAAACACACAGCTCAGGCTTCCTTGGAGAGGGAAGAAACTCTTTACTTATATTTTTAAGACTCTTCTTGCACTAGATGTTTTGCAGATTTTAAAATAGCCTTAACCCCAAATGACAATCCTAAAATCTTCTGCAAAATTCCATTAAGCTCATGAGAACATTAGGGGTGGTAGGATTCTCACACAGATACCTTCTATCCCACCTTCACAGCTTTTCCTGATAGAAGAAAAAATAAATGACGTGCCTCAACAGTGTTACCTTCAAGTCACCATTCACAAGAATTCCTTCAGCTTTGTCTTCCAAGCTTTTCATATGCATTTTTAACTCTAGAATGTGCTACAGCCCAGGCTCAACCAATCCCCTTGGTCATGGTGTTGGGCATCTCCATTTCCAGCCTTGTTCCCTGTGATCCAGCTCACAGGTACACAGTTTTGCTCTTTAACTCAGATTTCAGAGACTCATGCTTTGAGCCCAGCATGCATTCAGCTCAGTCCCCAGGGCTGGCCCTGAGCATAACTGACTAGTCATGTTCCAATATTTCTAATTTTTGCTCATAGCACATGTCAAGTCACAGAAAAAAAAGTACAATTTGTTCTACAGGGGAAAAGAGCAAATCACAAAGCAAACTTTAAAGTGCCTTACAAAACAGAATAAATTACAAGAGAGAAAATTCTGAAAAATATTAATTAACATATACCTTTCTCATAGTAGGGATTAGATTATATTTGTCTTCTATGGATCCCTTCCACTATCTTTTTCCCTTCACTTTTCTCTCTAGAAACAGCTCCTCCACCGAAGGTAAGGAGAACACCTACTGTGCATCTAATTAAAATTCTTGTCATGAGCTAATTAGTAAGGTACCAATTAGCATAGTATTAAGGCTTCAATATATTACAGACATTCCAGAGCAGAAATCATTCCCAGCATAAGGTTTCCAGCATCTGAAAAAGATACCATAAATGTTTCATTTTTATCCACATTTCAAGCTGAAAACTTTCATGACATTAGTTGTGCTAGAAAGACAACATAAAAGAAGAATGCAGTTTGAATGGAACTATTTTGACTACCATTTCATCTTCATGCTTATCATGTATCAGAAGCATAGTTGGTCTGTTTTTAATATACTTTTTTGGTTTACAGAATCTGGGAAGCAATATCATAATATGTGTAAGGTGAGAACTAAAAGTCTCATTTTTCTTTCCTTTGCTGTTGTGCTGCTGGCATTATGAGTACTGTAATGATCTCTCTTATACATAAGTGTTTTTCTTACCTCAGTATTTGTAGGGTAAAAAATGTAATTTATTAAAGCCCGTTTTGCATCATTCTTCTCACAAATAGTATACTTCCATTTCTTGAGCTATCTCTGTGTAACATAAAAGGGATGCCTGCTACAATTAAATCCTTAGCTCCAAAAGAAGAGTCTACCATGGTTTTAGCTGGGATGGAGTGAATTTTTTTTTTAGTAGCTGGTACACTGCTGTGTTTTGAATTTTGCATGAGAATCATGTTGATAATACAACTGATGGTTTAGGTGATGCTTAGTGCTTACACTAAGGATCTTTCAGTTTCCAGTGCTCTGCCAGCAAGCAGGTGCAAAAATGGCAGGAAAGCAGCAGCACCAGGAGAGCTGCCCCAAACTGGCCAAAGAGATGTCCCATATCATGGGGAATCATGCTTAGTATATAAGCTGCAGGGAATTGGCTGGGAGGCTCCGATCCCTCCTTGGGGCTGGGCTGGGCGTCAGTCAGCAGCGGTGAGCAATTGTATTAGGCATCACTTATTTCTCTGTCTCTCTATCTCTTTCTCTATCAACTCTTCAAATTGCATTCCTCTCTCTCATTTATTATTACATTTTGCTTATTTAAATTATTGAGGGAAAGTTTAGGCTAGATTTTTAGGAAAAAATTCTTCACAGAAAGAGTGATTTGCCATTGGAATGGGCTGTCCAGGGAGGTGGTGGAATCACTGTCCCTGGATGTGAGAGATTGGATGAGGCACTTAGTGCCATGGTTTAGTTGATGAGATGGTGTTAGGTAATAGGTTGGACTTGATGATTCCAAAGGTCTTTTTCCAACTAGTTAATTCTGTGATTCCATATCTCAAACCATGAGTTTCACTTTTTTTTTTTCTGGTTTTCCCTACCACCAAGGATGGTAGTGGTGATGGTGGAATAAGCAAGCAATTGTGTGGGACTTAATTATCAGCTAGGATTAAACCATGTCACCACCAAAAAGAAGCAACTGCCTGTATACCTGGAGAAGGTGCTCCCCTCTGGAAAGTTCCATACACTTCCCAGGAGGCAGTCAAAAATTCCTAGGCTGACACGTGCACACACAGTTTGATGGGTCTGAGACACTAACACTTTTAACACTTCCGCAAACCCCCATTCTGTTTGTCTGTGACAAATGAAGTGCCCCAGGGAGGAAAAGTGTGCGTGCCAGTGAGGAAAAGTGTCTGCTGAAATTGATTAATTCCGTCATGAAAAATTGATGAGTCCCACGTGATGGTTGTGACACAGCCATGTGTTTGACAAGAGACTCTGAACCCTGGCCGGTTACAGTTCTGATGGTTATCCAACACTTTTGGGTTGGCTAAAAGTTGTTTATTCTTATTTAAAGAATCAGTTTCTGGATTCAAGGCTTGCATGCATGCTGAAGAAAAGATTTAATTTAGGCCTTAGGAACAAGGGCAAAATGGATTTGGCCAGTAAAGTGTCCCCTTGCCCTTCAGAGTACCAAAAAACCCTGCCTCAGTTTTGTTACTTACATTTATACACCTAATACATATGTAAATCACCTCATGAATATATAATCCTTCAGCGTGATGTCACAGCTTTACTTTGCTCTGAGCCTTCGACCAATCTGCTCCAATGTTCTGCATTCCTTTGTCTTATGTTTTGACTAAAACCCCATTCTGTTTATGGTTTTGTGCTGAGAATCGAGGATTTTTGCTCTTAATATGAAGTTTTAAATTTTCAGGCTTGGCAAATACCTTTAACACTTAGTAATTCTTCTCCTTCACTAAAATCTCTGAATTTCTAAGTCTATTTCAATTTAAGGACACTGTTATTAGCATCTCCCAATTATGTTAGTGTTCAGGTGCTGCTCTTTATGATTAAGCGTGGGCCAGGAGAGCCATGCTATCCTTGGGGACAGAGAATGTGAGGAGTGGCAGAAAAGGAGGAGAGGGAGGTTTTGCATAAAGGCTTTTGCAGACATACTGCCTAGAAAACTAGATGTGCTTTTCTAAGAGTAAAGCTTTATTTCCAGTGGTCCTGCTTGTACAAGCCTTGTGGGACTGAAAAGAAGGGAAAAGAGCCAGACATGAACTAGAAGAGGGCTGCTGGGTATGTGAGAAGGGACTGAATTTCTAAATCCTCCAGTCAATTTTATTGAAGCAGGCAAAGAGGAAAAACGAGAAACATTTGTCTCCAGCCCAGTTTTGTCCAGTTGAGCTCGCTGGGACTCTGAAGCTCTTGGGAGCATTTTCGGACACAACATCTAGCTGGAGGTTTTCCACTACGAGACTGGTAAACCCAACAACTGAATATCTTGAGATTCCACCATTTGTTAGAAAGTATCAACCAGGACCAAGCATACTTTATCTGAGCAGTCTGAAGTTCTCTAGTGAGGAAATCTTGAACTGACATAGAAAGCTATTTTTTAGTTCCCTGAAATGTCAAATGTTACTCGCTTTGGTATCTCTGGGAATTAGAAGCATTAAGATGCAGAGAAATGTGTTGGCTTTTCAGTGGCTTTTTTTCATGCTGTTGACAAATCTGATGCTATTTTCTATGCAGCTGGGCAATATTTAAACCCAACTTTAATCAGACATCAGTACCATTTTTCAGTAGTGCAGGTTTCTTGTCTGCCATTACTTGGGACAGTTTAATCAAAACGCCCTCCATATGTAACAAACTGCTATTTCTCTTCAGGATTTTCCAGCATCAGAAATTTAGATTTATTAAAATGAAACAGCGTGCCAGAGTCTAGCTTACAGTGACTTTATGAGGAACTTAGAAGCTGTAAGACTGGAGTGCTGTTCATGCAGGATTCGTACCAATATGAGATTTTATGTAGATTTTTTTCTTTTCTCCCATTTTCTCCAAAATCAGCTGTGTTAGGTAGATACTGCTCAGCTAACTAGAAGAACTGTGCCTGGCTATTTCAAAGTGAATTTGTTCTGGAGAACAGAGAGTTAAAAGGGACAGTGAGTGCTAGCTGAAACTGTATTTGTGAAGTCATCAACTTCAGCAATCCTTGTAGTTAATAATGAGAATCATGAAGGGACATTTCAGAGCCCTCTTCCCCTTAATGGATTTATAGGTGCCTTATGAATGTCTTGTTCCACATGTTTTAATGAAGCAGATCCCTAATAGGAATCTCTCAGCTTTACATTCCACAACTAATCTTTGGCACTGTAATAAAATTGGTCAGTGCTCTTTCCTGAGGCTAGGTATAATTGCATTGCACATAAAATGCATGCTTATATTTTATCCAGATGAGCTTTTTACAGTGAAGAAGGAAAACAAAAGTTGTTCTTAAGTTCATCTCCAACATGAGATTCAGTAAGTTGACCTCTTCTTATTTTTGTCATATTTCACAAATTTAATATTATAACTCCCTCCCCCACCTCTCTTAATTATAATTCCTTTAGTGAAATGTGTATTTTGTTTTTAAGAAGGAATTTTCCAACACATTTTTTATCAGCTCCCCTTTTGAAAGCTTCGTATCCTTAGTGGAAAACTGTCAAAAATGCTTAATAAAGAACCCACTGCAACTCATTTTCATAATGCACAGTGTTCAAGGAAGTTTGAATGCTACGCAGATCTTATCTGTGAGTCTAAAAAACAAGTGTGAAGAGATTCATCACTAAAAAAACAACCCAAAGGGTAATTTGGGGACAGAAAACATGAGAGTCAAAAGAGACTAATTTAGTATTTAATATTGTACACAATCAGCATTTTATCAGAGGATGCCATGACAAAGGAACCTTCAGACTTTTTCCACGTGTCACCACCATGACCAAGTTTAGAAATACAAAATGTTACTAACTAGGCCAAAATACATACCAAAATCCCTTTTTTTCTACTTTTCATGGGTACTTGCACATTACAATGTTCAGCTTTTCTCTGCAACATGAAAAATTTTTCTTAGAGAATCGTACTACTCTAGACATAAAAGACATTTAAGAAAATGAGTACTTGAGACTTAAAACATGTATGTGAAACTTAAAAAAGCTGTCTTACATGCAATGCTTAGATAATTTTTTCTGGCCATGCTCTTTTGAGTCAGCCTTCTTGATCCTATAAGAAAGTACGCTATTGGATGAAAAATTGGATGTTTAGTGCTTCAAATATGTTTTCACCTTTTGAGAGTATAAAATTACCTAACAAAGTAATTTTGACCAGCTCCAAAAAACTGATCTACTTCATTGCCATCAATTCTCATAAAAAGTTCTGATAAACATTAGGCACTGATTCCAGTTGACTGATACAGATGAAATACAGTTTTTTCAAAGTTCTATTCCAATTCTGTTTTAAAATCATATTTCATCTAAGTTTTGTTAAATAATTTGTTTTAAATATTTAAAACAAATAAAGAAGACACTGATTTCCTTTACTTTCACACATGACATTTCAAAGACTCGATTCAGCTGAGTAAGAGGGGTTTTTTAATTGTTTCACTCAGAACATACACCACAAAAAACCCCACCCAAAAGCCAATGATATACAATAACCAAATCTACTTGACTGAACCATGACATTAGATCTAGTCAGCATGGATTTCGGAAAGGCAGGTCCTGCCTGACTAACTTGATCTCCTTTTATGATCCAGTGATTCGACTGGTTGATGACAAAAAGGCGGTGGATGTTGTGTACTTGGACCTTAGCAAAGCCTTTGACACGGTTTCACACAGTAAGCTTCAGGAGAAACTTGTGAAACTTGGGCTGGAAAGGAGCATTTTATGCTGGGTTACAAACTGGTTGGAGGGGCGAGCTCAGAGGGTGGTGGTGAATGGTGCAACATCTGACTGGCGGCCAGTCACCAGTGGAGTCCCACAGGGGTCAGTGTTGGGCCCAGTACTGTTCAACATCTTTATCGACGACATGGACGAGGGAATTGAATCCATCATCAGCAAGTTTGCGGATGATACTAAGCTGGGGGCAAATGTTGAACAGCCGGAGGGTAGGAAGGCCCTCCAGAGGGACCTTGACAGGCTGGAGAGGTGGGCAGGCTCCAACAGTATGAGGTTTAACAAGGCTAAGTGCCGGGTTCTTCACTTTGGCCACAACAACCCCGTGCANGCCATGCCCTCATTTTGGAGCTGGATTTCACGCAAATGGCAGGATTTTCTTCAAAATATGTTTATTTAGAACTGTTTTCCTAAAAACTAAGATTATTAAAGAACTTACAACCTTTGAACAGTCAACTGTTCCATGCTATTCCTTTCAATTGGTTGGGCAAGGAATAATTCACAGGGAAAACTGTCATGAAGTGCAAGGGATAAAAAGTTATAAGCACATTCTCACAGGAAAAATTTAATTGATAATCTGACACTTTGGTAGTCTGGTCCTCTCTCAGGTCTCTTTATTTGCCACTGTGGAGGCACAAAGGAGGTCGCAGGATTTCAAATATAATTAAATTCCCTCTAAGTCAAAGGGATCTTCCAATTCCTCTTATGCTGCCACAATTAAACCAAATTCATTTGAGTAAGCTGTCAGTGTCAGGAAGCATTTCCTGGCTTCTGCCAATTTTAATAATACAAGTTGTCAGTTTTTGTAAATACTGATTTGATGATTATTTGCTGTAGGACAGTAGGCACTTTCATCTCCTTAGAATTATAAAAACAACTAAATAAACCAAATGGTAGCTGTGGGAGAGGATACATTCCTAGGCATTTACAATTACAGTAATCCTTTGCTACTTTGTGGTTCACCACTCATGGCTTCAATACATTGTCGTGGTTTTTTTCTGCGTCTTCACACCATTTTTACCTAACAACCCCATGCACCGCTATCGGCTGGGGGAGGAGTGGCTTGAGAGTAGTGAAGTGGAGAGGGACTTAGGTGTAATGATCGACAGGAAACTCAATATGAGCCAGCAGTGTGCCCAGGTGGCTAAGAAGGCCAATGGCATCCTGGCCTGCATCAGGAACAGTGTGGTCAGTCGGACTAGGGAGGTTGTCCTTCCCCTGTACTTGGCGCTGGTCACAGAAGGGCGACAAGGATGGTGAAAGGACTGGAGGACAAGCCCTATGGGGAGCGACTACGGGAACTGGGGCTGTTCATCCTGGAGAAGAGGAGGCTCAGAGGTGACCTCATTGCTGTTTAGAACTATGTGAGGGGAGGTTGCCACCAGCTGGGTGTGGACCTCTTCCTTCAGGCTGATGACACCAGAACGAGAGAACATGGCCTCAAGCTACACCAGGGGAGGTTTAGACTGAATGTTAGGAAGAGGTTTTTCACAGAGAGAGTGATCGCTCATTGGAATGGACTGCCCAGGGAGGTGGTGGAGTCACCGTCCTTGGAAGTGTTTAAGAGAAGCCTGGATGAGGAGCTTAGTGACATGGTCTAGCTGGGGGGTGTTGGGCTGGATGGTCCTGTGTGTCTCTCCTGGCTCGGAGGGGCCTGTGAGCCTGTGAGGGATCTAGGTTTATGTTCACCACTCTGGGGTGTGCGTTCAGTCTCTGTATGGGCGTTAAATGGTGAGTTGGACTAGATGATCCTTGTGGGTCCCTTCCAAGTCATAGTATTCTCTGATTCTGTGATTTACCGTATTTACACTATTTACTGCTACTTCGTGGATTTAATTTACTGCAGCGTCTGTCTGGAACCAACCCCCTGCAATATTCAAGGGATTACTGTATATTTAAACAACACAGCTAAAAAAAGAATCTTTAAAAACTATCCCATGGAAATCCAAGTCTCTCCAGATATAATAAATTACAAATGAAGGAAAGATGAGGCACTGATAAAATAGTTCATATATACTCTTTCATAGTGGTAGCTGTTAATTTGTCTGGAAGTTCAGTGAAAGCAGGCACTAGGAGAGAAGAACAGTACTAGGATGGGAATTAACACCTTTAGGAACATATTTGTGTTAAGTATATACCTTCTGAGACAAAAAAAATCTTTGATTACTGTGCCTGTATGAATCATATGCAGAGAAATCATATCCTTAATCCAAGTAGGAGCAGCCTACAGGTTGGTCTAATTAATATCTGAAGAAGGCATTTTTAGCAATTAAGTGTTGTCAGGGAATAAAGAAATGTGAGATTTTCTCTTTTTTATCTAGTCATTTCTTCTGTGAGTGGCCTGATGACTTGGCTAAGAGTGATATAACTTGATCATTTCAGTGGCTGCATTCAGTTGAAGATGTCAACATGTTCCTTTTAATTCTGTTTTCAAGTAGCAGATATCATTGAAGGATTCACATCAATGTCTCTAATTTTGTGATGTAAAAAGAAGTTCCACATGCATTGTTAAAACGATTCATTAGGCAGCCTTACCTAGTCCAGTCCTCAAGGCATTCAGTTAAGATACTTTCTACCAAAGTCAGAATTATTAAAATCAGTTTCTGTACATTCTTGTTCCATGCTGGCCTGCATACCATGAATAACCACACAAGCAGTACAGCAGTACAGTCATTATAACACAGCTGAAACAGAACAAGTAGGTTGGCAGTACCAAGTGATAACAGAAGAAACAGCAGAGAAAACAGTGAGACGTCCAAATTTGTAAAAAATTAAGTGACTGGAAACTACAGGTCAATACAATAATTTCTGAGTCTTCTAATGGTGAATGCATAAGAAAGGGAAAGTCAGATGGACTCCAGTTCAACAACAGCTTTCTTTAATCTGTCTTTTTCTTGCAAAGCCTTTAGAACACACTGAACTCAAAGCATATGCTTGAATTCCATTGTGCTGACCAAGCACCCAGCTGAAGAGGAATGGACTGCTGAACCAGGCTCAAAGGTTTTCCACTTAGTCCTTAATAAATGTCTAACAAAAAATGACTGCCTATAAACAGTGTATATAAAAGGGAATGTACTTGGAAATGGCACTTAAAGGAGGAGTCAGAGTATCTCCCAATACAAGATAAGCTTTAGACACATAAGAGAGAACGTACATCTTCTGCATGTAAGTTTACAGAGTACTGAGGTAACTTTGAAGACAAAAGGAATTGAAGAATTAAAGAGAAGTATGTTAAGAAACAGAATAATCTTTCTCCTTTCCATCCTTCTCTTCATTATTTGGATATATGTTGAGATACTATTCAGGACACTCTTATAAAAGTAAATTAAAAGATGTCTAAACCACGACATCTTTGCCAGTTCATACATCACTGGTTATTCCTAAAGTATCCCACCACAGAAGGCTAGCATAAGCTTTTATTTTACAAAACTGTCTTTGATGCAAATGAACTCTGTCTTGCCTCCCAGCAAATTTATGCCTCCCATTGCTGGAGTACTCTCATACAGTATTACCATATCCTTTCACATTAGTCTAGCTTATTTATTTCAGTGATTAATACGGTGCAGATATTTATTAGAAGCAGAAATTTTTGCAAAACTATCAATTTAATAAGTTAGACATCTTATCCCTTCACTACAGTATCAGTATGCTAGACTCAAGGCTGTACAGGGCTATCATAAATTAATTAATGAAAAAACTCACCCTTACTTCAACAGGTAAAGGACACAGGAAATGAAAATAAATGCAAACAAATAATAAAAAAGGACAGCTTAATATGCACTATCAGCTACTTTATTTTCTCAAATAAAAAACCTAATACATATACCAAATTACTTTTAACCTAATTAAAATCCGACATTATTTTATTAGGCAATGCCATTATTACAATAGTATACAGAAGAAAATGAAATACAATACGATTATGTAGCAAACAGTCTCATATACTAAGCCAGAACTGAAGTCGTAATGCTTGAAATATTGGATGCAAAGATAATGGCTGGTGATGCTTGTAAATGAACACAGCAGAAACAGGCTGCTACATAAGATTCATTGACCTATTTTTCTTCTCTCAGATATGCACATTACATCTAACACTGGTTGGACCCTGCTAAACTCGAGTTACTCTTGTATATGCTTAAAGAGGAACATTTTTAATAAAACTGTATTAATTATATTGCAAAAGAACATTTAGGTTATAAAAATCCCTCCAACGCACCAGAAATATTACAGCTGTTAGAAATATGCTTGAAAGCAGACTTTCGTCTGGAGAAATTTCATTGTCCTTAATTTACCTTTCCCATGGCAAGAAGGAAATGTGAAGAAAGCCAAGGGAAGCCTAGAAGAAGCACAGCTAAGCAGTCTAGCACATACTGCTGCAAAGATGCCTCATGTGCTTTGAAATCCCCAAATGGTGATTGAAAGATTTTTCTTCATGCAAAGTGAAGTAGATCCCTTCTTAGAAACTCGGCTGAGGGTAGTGAAGGCAGAGGACATGCTCCTACACAAGCATTGCTCTAGAATGCACAGAATGCATCAACTTCTGCTGAAAAATTACTTTTGTATCACTAATAACAGGACACAAGAGGTGCCAAAACAGTCAAGAAACAGCCGCACAGAACTTTATGTCTGTATGAACTTCTGTCATGTTCTGCCAAAGATTAAATGTCCTCAAACTAAATTTTCAGTATGTCCTTCCTTTGGAAAGATCTCATTTTCTTTCTAACATAACACAGCAGTTCTAGGAGAACCAACTCAAAAACCATTCCAATCACTGAACTCCCAGCTGTGAAGGTGTCAATTCCAAGATCCACCTCACTTACAGAGTTATTTCACAAATACCAATCACCAAAAATCAACAGCCATAAACAACGAGAAAACCTCACAGCTGGCAGAAAAGGAAGGGATGGTCACGGAGACAAGCTACAGAAAAGCATGGGAATCTAAGGCCTTCAGCAGCTTGCAAGACACAGTATAGTCTGAGAGAGCGAATACCAATGCAAACTACTACTACATGCTAATTTGTGTGTGAAATGTGTTGATTCTGAGCAGCTAAAACCCTGTACGGATGCCTTCAGTATGAAGCACTGACCACACATAACCATGTACTACAGCAGTGCAATGTCTGGCCCCCAACCAAAGTGGCTGGGGTATTCATGGCTACTGCAGGGGTACTTCAATCAGCCCACAAAAGTGAGAGTATTATATGAATCCTTTCAGAGAGTAGCACCCTCTGCAGGCTCGGATTTTGACAAGAATGTACTTGGATTCACTACCACGGGTGACAATTTGCCCAGGCAGTACACCCAGCAGGTAGCTACAGTCCACCTCTACCCCCAGAGCTACTTGCAGAGCCAGCAGCCAGTTCTCCCGTGTAAGCTCCTCTGGCTGCAGGATGAACCACCGCTTTCAGAGTCTGCTTTTCAGACCGAGAACAACAGAAACTGGAACTGAGGAGAAATCCATGTTAGTTAGAACAGCCATACCACCACCTGGACAAAACCATGTCCAACTTGAACCCTGCTGATAAATGGAGACAATCCTTAAACTGGTCCAGAAGCACCTAAATTGAAATAATTTGAGGTGGTAATAAGCAGATTTGAGCTAAGCTGCTTAATGATATTTGCAAACACCAGTAGGTACATTTGCACCTCAGGTATCATTTGCTTAACTCTGAGACCATGTCTGATATTCTTCTGAGTATTCTGGCAAGAAAGCCAATGTATTTTTTGTTCTGCCTTATCAAATGCATCACATCAGAGTAGGAGGCAAAAAACTATTCTTCTGTTTGGCTCTGATTCAGCTACACTCAACTACGTATTACATTCTGGTTTAGGCACCAAGTTGTCTGCAAGCCATTGACTGAGTGGAAGGAGAGAGGCGGAGGGATGGGAAAATACTCGGAGGGTTAAGACCAGAGGGTCTGATTTCTGGGAAGAAACCTATAAAGTTTTGTTAAATGTTGATGAGCTGGCAATAAAACAACTATCTGCAGTTCATGTTGAGGAGAGAATTATGAGGTGTGATACGCAGGGTTTAATTAGGAATAACAGGAATGATATTTAAACACAGAAAATATTTGATCTCAACAGGGGAACTCTGAAGTGAAAGATGTATGAGTCCCTCAAGAGATACAGTGAATGCCCTACAGTCTATTGCTTTTAAAACTACATGTATCTCAATAAATCTTTGAAACAGACACTGTAGGCCCAATGCTATTTTCAATGAGTCTCCAGACGTAGTACTGGATGAGATTTTCAGTGGTATAAAATAAAATGCAGTAGAATTTTATCAGCAGGTGCTCATCTTCCATTCCTCAGTTGTGGTTTTTTTCTTTTCCTCTTACGTATTTCATAATTTAGTTTCTTAAACATACGTGTTCAAAACAGACTATTTCAGCAGCCACATCCTATTCCCCATGAAAAAGAGGGAAAAATTGCCTAACTTCCCTTTTTATCTATGAGGAACATGATTAGAACACCTATACACCAGTGAAGTGTGTTAAAGACACAGGAACAGTCCCTGTATTCTTAGAAAGCTGCTTCTCCATTAGAAAAGGGAGCGGATGGAGCCTTTTAGCACAAGTGCCTCCTCAGCTCTTCTTCACCTTCTACTAGAAGAAGTGCTGGTGGGAAACATTTTTGGACTGGGCTAACTTATCTGGTACTTAACTAATGCAGGAGGGCTGACAACAGGCACTGAAAATATTTCTCAAGTCTTATCTGAACAACTGCTTTTCAGCTCTAAAATTTCCATTTCCAAACCCCAGAGAGACAAAAGATCATTCTGTTTTCTCAATTCATTGTTTATTGACACAGGTTATCAGTTACCTCAACTGGATTTCAGCTCTTCTAATACCTGCATTTCACTACAGATGCCCAGAGGCAAAGGGTGTTTAGGAATTAGAGCTGTGAATTCATTTCCAGAGGCTCTGAAACAGATTTAACAAAATCCGTTGGGTAAATATTTAGCTGCAGGCTTGGTTTTAAGCAAGCCTGTGGAAGTGCGGTTTTACAACACAAATGAATGGAAAAGGGGACTTGAAAGGGTCAGAGAGGGTTTTTTTCCCTCCCAGTTGCTTACAATTTTATTGTATTGTTTTAATTTAATTTTGCGTTTTGACACTCAATCCTATTTGTAGAGCAGCTAGAGGAACTAAAACCCCTTTGCCTGTAACAGACTTACATGCTGTACAATGTTGAAATATTTGGCAAAGGCCTTCTGTTAATGTGTCTTGCATACACTTCATTATTCTGCAGTTGAGGAGAAACACCGAAAGGATTTCCACTGGCAACTTCCAGCATAGGAGCTTTGTTTGTATCTAGTGCCAGTCATTTCTCACCAAATCGGCAACAGGTTATTTAAGGTTGCACCCTCTAACGCACAACATTGGAGTTTTGGGTGAGGTAGAAAACCAGCTCAGGGTAGCACTTCTGGAGGTAGAATTTGCAGTCAGTCATACAAGATAGCGACACCGGCAGGGCTTCCCAGAGCAAAGGCCACAAAGGATCCATGAGAAGCCAGAATGGAGCACATCCTACTCCACACAGCAGCAACCCTGGAAATCTTTCAAATACGCCATTTCTGACTGCAAAGGTTTTAACATAGCAGTCATGGAGCTATAAATAATCTGCAGCATTAATAAGGTCAAAATAATGATTGCCAAAAACTCAGATACTGAAAGAGTTTTAGGTGAGCAACACTGAAGAGGAAGAATATTGAACCCCAAATGCAACACTACACATGTGAATGCCTTCTGCTCACCTCTGAAATGTTGACAGAAAAACTAGGTACAAACATTTAAAAACCCCGAAGACCTTACTAGACTTGGATAATGTATTTGCTAGCTTAAAATGACACATTACAATCTTTGTCCTGACTGCTCAGTCCTTGACATTGAAAAGGATTAGAAAAACAACAAATACAGTACTCTCTCAAATGTCTAAAGAAAAGGTGTTCCCATTCTCCTCATGCACACTAAACAAACAGAGATCACATCTGCACACATTTTGTTACATCAGGATAAAAATACATTTGTTTTATATTTATATCCCTTGTATTGCAAACACTGACTGCAAAACAGGTGACACCTGAATGCGTTTGGGGCAGAAAGCCTTTTAAAATTAAACTTTTAAAGCTTCCTGCAGGCAACAGCTACTCAGAACAATCTTTTCTTCTATATCTGTATGCATGAGGAAGATTTCTATACACACTTTCTGTCTTGCCAAGCAAAACAGAGCATGACGACCACCTTTGTCTCAGTACAAAGGTGTTTTATTTGTTCTTGAAGTCATTCGTATATTGGCGACAAACACAAACTTCAATGTATCATGCATCAATTTATGCTGATACTGGGGGAAAGAATACGGATTTAGAAAGAAAGGGACCTTAGTGTATATCTTTCATTCTTTTTACAGGGTAACTTTAGAAAAGCAAAAATTCTTTTTTTCCATTTTCTTTTTTTTCCTGCTGATTTGGAGAACCAGAAAATTACAAANACACCATAAACGATTCTCTTGTATCCAAAGCAGCCAACGGTGTGGGAAAGTAAATGTTTGTTCTTTAAAAGAAGGGATTTAGGTTTCTTCAGAGGCTGGGCCAAAGTCTTGACTGAATGATGAAGAGCAGAGAGCTTTGCACTGAGGGCTCCTGGCCAGAGTTACCATGAGTCCTGCAGCAAAATACTGTGGCAAATTTCTTTTGTCTGGAAGAAATACTGTAAATTTTGTTTTGAAAAGAAGCAGGTGCAATCTCTGCCTCTCCCTTAAGGATGTTCACTGTAAAATGCAACAATACTTGCTTCATTCCCAGCAGGCCCCCAGGTAACCTCCCTCAGCATCAACAACCTGGGACAAGAAAGACGTGAGGTGACACTACTCCTCTGATTTTTGCCACACAGAGAAAGGGCAAAATTAACATCTCTCCACAGAAATAAACACTTATAAAAGTCAGAAACCATTTACTCAGAGTATTGCTTGCTGTAGACTTAATCCCTTGAGCTGATATCCAACACAAGTTGCTATAACAATATATTTTCACAAATTCAGCCAGCACAACATCTTATGGAAAATGTCTTGTGCTGAACTTGAAAGCCTCAGTAAACATGTCTAAAATCTCTCCTCTTAACAGTGGGCAGTGAAGTCTGTTGAAATCTACCTGGAGTTTTTTGCTGCAGCACTGTCAAATGAAATACCCTCTCATTTGTGAACCAAAGGCACCAGCTGACGTACGCAGTCATGCTTGGCCCGCACCAGTTGATGTCTCTCTGCTGCTGGCATGATAGCCTACCTACAGGTCGTGAACTTTTAAGTGGCTCTTGTCCAGCACAGTACATTTAGAGTAAAAAAAGGGAATAGAAAGGGTGCGTATGTCTGTGTGAGCAAAAAAAATCTCCATAAATACAGAGTTTAATCTCAGTTCTGCTTAAATCAATGGAAAGGCTTTCAATAACTTCAATGTCAATGAAGTCAATTTTGCCAGGATTCGACCTATGCTTAATTTTAGCCTTAACAGGTCGTGTTTTCAAAAGTAACCTGTGATTTAGGATATCTCCATTTCTGGATATAATGTAAAACGTCCATTAGATATCCACTTTCACAAGAGTTCTCATTCTGTCCTGAAAAATCAAACTGGGTAATGAAAAAAACCACCACCCTTTGAAATCAGAGTCTAGTCTGTATGCTCGTCTATTTTGTAGTGTTGCAGTGTTAAAATTAGCATGCTGCAAGGTTGAATTGTAATTTGAACAGATTCACAATCAAGGGGAAGCCAAGACAACAGGAACATCACAAATAACAACAGATATGAGATGAATGACAGCAATGTGGGGATCAAGTAAATTCTGCTCTTTAATCACCGTAAGGTTCTCAATGAAAAAGCCTGCATTTCTTACAAACGGCAGATCTTGTTCACCTTTAAGTGGCAGATGTGACACAGTCACTGATGGGAGATTGTATGCATCATTTTATCAGATCGTTTTTTCCACATCTTTATCCACTTTAGATAATTTTGGATTTAAAATTATACAAAGATAGGAAATTAACCTAATGACCTTGATATAATAATTTCAGTCACTGATTCCAATGAAATTAATCTATCCCTTAGCTGTCCGGAATTTTGATAGGAAAAGTGTAACCAGCAAACAGTGAAGACAGAAAAAAGAAGATCAAAGACACAGAGATTGCATGGGCCACTCCCAGAAGAGAGAGGTTTAAAATATTGTCTACTTTTACGCAATATGTGAAAGGAGGGAGGGAGAAGTTATTTTAAAATGTGGGCATAACTACTTTAAACTCTTCTTCCTGGCCTGCAAGTGTTTTCAAACACCAATTTTTCATCTGACACAAAGGGAATTTAAAGGGACAGGACTCTAATCAGCAGTAGCTCACATGGCCCTGGCCTTTGTAAAAAAATATGCACTTACAGCCCTGGTATTATTTCCCTTAAAAAAACAACAACAACTGGAATGGTCTTTAAAATTTTTACTATCCCTTTCCAACAGGTAAAATTGCACAGTATAAATGCCCTGGCTTGACAGTAAACTCAAAATCAGAAACATCATTATGAAAACATATTCTCTCATGTGGTAGCACTCAATTTATAATACATCATTGAGAGTATTTAATATTTGTTAGAAATTATAATTTATGCAGAGAACCTTGGGTTTATGGACATTTCAGGTAAACAGGAAATGCAATACTTTAAAAAAAATGGTAATCAGTCATTGTAATGGTGTCCTTATGCTATTTACAACTTCCTATTAGCCTGGGTTTTGGTCAGAAATCAAAATACAGTTAAGTGAGCTTAGTAAATGGGAGCAAAAGCACTTTCTGCACATCTCACAATTTTCCGATCTGTAGCTTTTCTCTACATTGCCAAGTCTCACCCCAAACGAAAACTAATTGCAACAGTGGATTGCTGAATAAACTTATTTCATAGGCTTTAGAAACACAAATAGTAGCAGAATGGCCTGGCTACATTCTGAATTGGCTTTCTGGAAGGATTTATTTGAAATTAAACCAAAACTTAAGGGCTTGGGATGTTCTGCTATTCAAAATATATTTCTGAACTGCGAGATCTATTTCTGCACCTGCCTCATACATTCTCTGCCTTACAAAAAAAGACTCCTACAATTTCAGAAGTTTTAAATCACATCTCTCCATGCAGCTCAGTTATATGTGCAGAAATGAGACTCTTGTTTAACTGAGAGAGAGCAGTGAGCAGGCTGGAAAAAAGCCCTACAAAGAACATGCTTTACTGCTGGCCATACACATTCCACATGTGTTGAGCTACAATCTCTCGTGCAAAAAAGATCCCACTTCTCGAGCTTTTGACTTAAAACTCCTATTTCTGTTGCAAAACAGGGTGATTTATTAATAGTGTATATTAATCATAAACCCAGGCATTTAAAGAAAACAGAGGTGAATAATCCTTTATTCCCCTGACATCTGGAACTGTTACACTGTTAAACAGTGCAAGTCTAAGCTGGTGATGCTCCAGCTCATGGGAATCTGCATCACTGCTTTTCTCAACACTGTGTGCTTAATGGTTTGAAGGCACTGGCTCCTTCTGCAGCCAGTTCAGTTTGCTTTGAAACCATTAGAAGTTCCCTTGTGATAGAATAATTACACTTAGGCTCTTAAAAATCAAAACCTGAACAAAACCGAATAGTTATGTATTTCATTCTCCTTTTAGTCTTTTAGATTATTTATACAATTTACAGATTTTTGTATTACCAAGTCAGAGAAAAAAACCTTCTACTAATGCACAGCTTAAAACACACTCCTTCTTTAGTTCCTAATGATGGTTCAGAGTCATTTTCCTGTATTTAATAGATCACTGTAATATATTCACTCTGAAAAGGAGACTCAGCATTGAGGGGCAGCAACATGAAAGAGAAGGAAGGAGCTGGTTTCATAATCTTACACATGATGCAGCTGTAAGAAGAGGTTTCTTCTTTCAGAAGCAGCTAGTGCCCTGTCTCTGTACTCACAATTGCCCATCATCACCTTCTGTCATTCAGTCACAGATTTTCCTTTCCAAAGATGACTGTTAAGTGTTCAAGGTGCAGACACCACACTGGCTTCCCTGTTTCACAGTATCTCAGTAGTTAGGGAAGTGATTTTAAAACCGTCAATACAAAAGCATGTAAGGGCACCTCAGAAATACATACAGTTAAATCCCATCATTTGCGAGGAACGGGACAGGCCACGGGCCTCGTGAAAAGCTAAACTCGAAAAGAAGTGCAGGTCGTTAATATGCATGCAGGCCATGCCCGCCGCTCCACCCCCCGGCACTCTGGAGCTCTGCGGGCACTTTTCTGCTTCTCCCCTCATGCTGTCTGAGCACGGGGGAGCAAAGGGAACCGTTTCTGAGCCCCCTCTGACTCGGGAGACACCCCCACCCCCCGAGAATCCGCGGGCTTTCCGGGCCAGTGCAACCGTGCGCCCACAGTCCAAACCCCGCGCCGCTTCCCCCTCCCCCTGACCCTGGTGTTTGCGCCTGGGCGTCCCAGCCCCACGGCCGCGCTACTCCAGCAGCCCGCGCCGGGAGCCCCTGCGAGGCATACTGGCCCCATGGCCATGCCGCGCTGGCAGCCGGGGGGTAGGGAGCAGCAGCATGATGTTTGGGCTGTGGACGCGTGGTCGCGGCGACCTGGAGAAGCCCGTGGATTCTTGAGAGGTGGAGGGTGGTGTCCCAATTCAGAGGGGGCTCGGAAACCTGGCTGCTGCCACTACGCATGCTCGCCATTCCTCCATGGTGGGGAAGGGGTGTTCCTGGGTGGAGTGTCAGGTTGGTATTGGAGTTTCCTTCCCTTTAACATCCACTGGTCGCGGGAGAGGCAGTGCCACCCATATGGTCCCAGAGGGCAGAGACAGCTGCCCCCTCCCAGCACACAGCGCTTGCCTGACCTCCCTTGCCTCACTTTCGTGGGGCAGTTTCCCGGGTCAGGGACAGGGGCACGGTGCTGCCATTGTGAGCCCCATCCTCACAGGGCGGGGTGAGTCCCGCCCTACAGGCACCGCGGCACTGCCCCTCAGCAGAGCAGAGGCACTGCGCATGCATCGGCCGGCTAAACTCGCAGATGGCTGAATCAAAATTGCGAAAAATTTTCTTCACAAATGGCGGGGTCATAATGGAGAGATCGCAATGCAGTGGGGATTCACTGTATTACGCATTTTTAGTGTATACATCACCTCTAGCATCATTTGGTAGAGGTATGCCTTCTCACTTCAGGAAGGCTGCACTCCAGACAAGACCCCAGACTTGTTGCCATAGCCTCCCAGCACCTCCGAAGGTCACCCTTCAGGAAGGCTAATGATTCTGACATCTCAAAACATGCTTGGTGCCCCAGTGGGGCACCTGGAGAAGCTACCCAGGCAACCCAGCGGCGCACACGAGGTGACCATGCCAAGAAGAGGCCGATGCACACTTGGCTCACAGCCTCTTCTGAGAACATCTTCTCTTTAGAAGTGACAAGGGTTTCATTAAGGGAAAGGTCCACCAGAGAGAAAGCTCCTTGGTTTCCATGCTTTCCACCCAACAGACACCAAGTAAGCTCTGGGCTCTGGCAATACAGTTATACCCCCGCATTTGTGAGGAACAGGTCATGCCAGAGGTCCTGCAGAATGTCAAACTCGCAAAGATGCACAGGTCATTAATATGCATGAAGGCCACACCCATTACTCCACCCCCAGCACTCTGGAGCGCTGCGGACACTTTTTCGCTCCTTCGCACGGGTTCTCTCAGCACAAGGGAGCAAAGGGAACCGTTTCTGAGCGGCTGCTGTGACCGCGCATGCTCGCAGCCCAAACTCCACGCTACTGCATCTCCCAAGTCCCCCCTGGTCATGGTCCTGTTGCCTGCACCGGCCTGGCCCTGCGCTGCTGGCCTGGCTGCTGCCACTGCACACGCTCGCCCTGCCTCCACAGTGCGGAAGGGGTGTTCCTGAGCTCTGGTCAGCATTCTTGGAGCCTGGAAAACCTTAACTTTGGAACACTGTGACCCCCCATGCCGCTTATGGTGGGGGAGGGGGGGGGGGTGTGGTATCAGAGTTTCTTTCCCTTTAACATCCACCGGTCCCTGTAGAGGCAGCGCTGCCCGGGCTTTGACGGGGCTTTGCGTAACAAGGAATGGCACGTCTAGTGGTGGTGCTGTGCTGGGTCTCAGCGGAATGCACAGGAGACATAGGACTGGGTCAGGGACCGGGGCACAGTGCCGCAGGGCTCTAAATGCCATTGCGACCTGGAGAAACCATGTGCCCTCCCCGGGGAGGCCGGCCCCGTCCCGCCCACAGGGAGATCCGGCCTCGCCCCTTGGTGCAGCAGAGGCACTGTGCATCCATTGGTGAGGAAACCTCGCAGATCCCTGAAACTGAATTGTGAGAAATTTTCCTCACAAATGTGCAGGATTGTAATGGAGAGGTTGCCATGCAGCGGGGATAAACTGTACCTCATTTCAACCAGATATGCAGGACACCAAATATGTTGCTTTATCAGGTACAAGGCAACAGTGTGAAAGAGTGTGGGTGAAGACTGATTAATCTCTCTGAATAACATCAGCAATGCAAGAGTACAAACATAACTGCAGCTGCTATTCTGACAACAATCAACATTCACTGAGAGAGAATCAACAAGGAACTGATGCTTCATGAACACAGGAAAAAGAAGTTCTTTGCATAAATGTTAACATATCGATTTGAAGAAAGAGCATCTGGCTCCAAAGAACAAAAAGAAAAGTCTGCTCCAAAGAATAGCACAACAGAGGCAAAAAAAGTACACAACACAGGAAGGGGCAATAAGACAGATGTGAGAGAAGGGAGTGGCAATGCAGGTAAGGCCAGGTAGTAAAAATTCAGGGGGAAAAAGTAAATATAGTCAAATCCTGTCCTTTGCAAGGGATGAGACAGGCCACAGCCCTCGCAAAACGTTAAAATCGCAAAGAAGTGCAGGTCGTTAATATGTGTGCAGGCCACGCCCATTGCTCCACCCCCTCGGCACTCCGGAGCTCTGCGGGGACTTTTCTGCTTCTCCCCTAGGGATCTCTGAGCATGGGGTACCAAAGGGAACCGTTTACGAGCCCCCTCTGACTCTGGAGACCCNCTGGCACCGCTCCTCAGTGGAGCAGAGGCACTGCACATGAGTGAGCCACATAAATTCCCAAATGGTGGAATCAAAACTGCGATAAATTCACCTCGCAGATGCGCGGGGTCATAATGCAGAGGTCGCAATAGAGCAGGGATTCACTGTACAAGGAATGTAAAGTCTAGAAGCTAAGGGGTATCTGTTAGTGTCCTTCACATTACGGTGTTGGAAGTACAGTATTTTCAAAGCCCTGAAGACATTTGTACCTTTGCATACGAAGTTTTCAGAGGTCGATAGTTACATTTCTAACACAGAACAAACACACTGGGCTTATAGACTAAAACCCGACAACAGGTATTTTGGGTCAGCCTACTGATGAACAACACATCAGTTTGAAGCATCCGGGCACCTTGCACCTGCTGGGTGGCTGCTGACATGAGAGCTGTGCTCACACCGCATGAGGGAAACAACAAATGGCTGGCAAGAAATGATCAAAGTCAAAGAGCAACTCTTTTGCTTACAGACCAAAGGACTAGGCTTTGTTTCTCAAGCCACAGGGCACAGCACATTTAAGTTGCTCAGACCCAATGCAGTTAGTTACAGGGTGGGTTAATATTCTTTGAAAATTGCTATGGCCACCCTTCCAGCAAAACAGAAGACATATCCTGACCTTTGTATCAATCTTACTACCTAAACCTACAAACTGACTCCTCTCCTGCAGTGGGGCTAAGATGTATAAACTCACAAAATCATGCATGGTGATACAAGCGCCTTTCCCCCTTGCACAAACTGCCGGTTTAGGTACGATACTATCCCAGCACATCCACCTGTGTTACTCAGGTAGATGCTACAAGAGGAAAATGACCTAGTAAAATCTGAAGAGAAGTTTGAATGCGATAAAGCCAATGAGGTGCAACTGGATACTTGCTAAAGATTAATAATTACTATACAGTTGGCCCTGTTGCACTTCGCGCCCCCCATATTGCAGCTTCACATCTTAGTGGCATGATTTTTTAGTGATTAAGGAGGCCACTTTTCGCAACTGCGCAGGCACAACCTGCCACGCATGAATATTCAATTAAGCAGTCATGAATATGCAGATCAACTCGCACATCTGTGGCAGCGTCCCTGCCCCTTCCTCCTGGCCCTGGGACAGCGGCAGCAGCAGCGGCACCACTGCTTTCCCCGGCCCCGGAATAGCAGTGGTACCAGCACCGCCGCTTTCCCCGGCCCCGGAATAGCAGTGGTACCAGCACCGCCGCTTTCCCCAGCCCCGGGACGACAGCGCTGGCACCAGCACCAGCGCTTTCCCCGGCCCCGGAACAGCAGCGGCACCAACACCACCACTTTCCCCAGCCCTGGCTCTGGGATGGTGGCACTGGCACTGGCGCTTTCCCCAGCCCTGGAACGGCTGTGGCACTGCCGTTTTCCCCAGTCTCGGCCCCAGAACAGCAGGGGCCGTGGTGGGGCCACTCCCCCAGAGCTGCCGCCGTGCAGTTATGACTTACACACTCTCAGGTGTCCGAGACTTACTTGAGTGACTCTCCAGGAGATACTCGTCTACCCTGAGTATGGAGAGACCCAGTCTATGCACCCCAAGAGACACTGGGACAGTAGCATGGGCAGCTCCCCACACTCATGTCCCTGGCCGAGCTGAAAAGGGGTTTTTCCCAGCATGGGTGGCCATGGGTGCCAGGAAGGGCCCACACAAACACTGATACACAGCAACACAGTGTCGAAACAGCTCCGGGGGGACGCGTGAGGGTGTGGGGCCAATTGGCATATTAATGAGCTGCCATTCAATGCTGAGATAGGGCTTTGCGGCAGCTGATTAAGACCGCAGGTCCGTGATATAGGAGACCCGACTAGTTTCAAGACTCCAGTGTTTAAGTATTCCCTAAAGCCTGATGAAAGTCTTTTAGAAAACTAGTACAGAGGATGAAGTAGAACTTAAAATAGTCCATCTATTAGATATTAAGAGAAAAAAACAATCCATTTCTGTTGCTATTTAGGACCATGATGTTTCTGTGAGTAGGAAATTGCACAATGTAATTTTTATTAAACTTAGATGTTTCCAAACATAAACTTCTTTAAAAATAACCCAATTAAAGCATATTTTCCCCATTTAAACATATTCCAAGTAACATGTGTAACCTCTTGTCTTGGAACACACTGCAGCACTTGCTCTGTCTAAAAGTGCATTTGTGTTCATATAGATGTAGTCTGATTAGTTTAATTTTGCTGTTACTATTGCTGTTGAATTTGGCTCGAGGATTGGGAATACAGTTTGACTGTGCTGTTAAATTAGGCACTCTAGGAAAGCCAACTAACTGAAATTTGCTTTCTTCCAGGAAAGCCGGAATGAATCACAATTTCCCTTTCCTGCCACTAGCAGAACCTGACACCTCTCCAATTAGGGAAAGGAAAAAGAAGACATGAGAATCATGTATTTGGTTATCTTCTGCCAGGCAGAAGACCTTACCAGTGTTTCCTGCCTCAAGCAGGAAATGTAAACACAATGTAAGCTCTTTCTCTTGACATCTTTGAAGAGTTCAGTGTGCTCATAAATCCTAAACAATCATGAAAGAAACTGGTGACTTATAGGAAATTGTAAAAAAATTGGCCTTTAGCTACTTAACATTCCTTGTTTAAGTACAGTCCTACAGACTATTAGTTTTAATGTTTTTTAGAGGGTATTTACCTTCTGAACACAAGTACATTCACTTTTGTATCTGTGGAAATAGATGCACAACTTTTTTTGTCTTGGTTCTGTAAATATTCAATTAAGCTAATAAACATTTAAACTGAAACAAATGAAGTGTGCCAGAGCAATATTTCCGTTTCAATTAACCTTTTAATTTAAATGTTCATCTGCCTACTTTTAATATAATTTAAGACTGGTAAAAATCCAAGAAATCGTCAATATAAGTGAAAGATAGCTTGACTGGAATGACAATAAATCCTTAGGTGAGATGTCAGCAGTGATTTTCCGAGCAAATTGACAATGATGCATTTATGAAGCCTAGGGGTTATGAAAAGGGAAAAAACCCACCCAATCCTCTTTTCTTTTTTTCCTCCATTCTGCTAACTTCACCAGAATTAAGTCAAGATGTCACTAGTTTTCCAATATTAGCATTCTTCAGTGCACCCTGAGCTTCACTGCTGTTGTCAAAGGGTGCTTGAAAGTCTAAATCTGCCTCTTTTCATTCTAAGAAGCACTCTATACAAAAATACCCCTAACTAGAGACAGCTAATAGGCTTTTAGTCCTAACCTCATGACATAAATGTGTGAGAAGTAACATTCTTAATTACAGTTAGTAGGTGGGTGGGTGGCACAGTGCCTCTCAGCCCTGAAAATCCAGCTGCTTTCAGCCCAGTGCTCGGTTGCAGCTCTCAGAGGGTGGGATGGTCAGCTTCAGAGGTAGCCACAACTACAGTAAAGCCTCACTTATTCGAGGTTCTTATTTCGTGGGATTCAGTTCATCGTGTTTTTTTCCCCTGTGAACACAGCCCTACTCTTCACAGTGTATTCACATCTTGCACAGTCTGTTGCCACCGAGGGGTGGCACCAGCACTCCTGTGGGGCGGGGCAGGCACACCCTTTGGTGGGGGAGGGGGTGGCGCCTCTTCCTCGTTTGGGTACTGCCCAGAGTTCGCTCTCTGTGCCCAGAAATGGTGGCTGCCACTCCCCCACCGCCATCCTGAGCCAGAAACAGTAGCTGTTGGTGTCCCCCCGTTCACCCAGGGGCCAGAAACAGTGGTGCTCCTAGCTCCACGGGGCTAGCGGCGGTTCTCCTGCTCCTTATATGCTGCAAAGCGAGCAGTTCTGCCACGCCCACGCAGCTCCCGGCTCCATGGGGGTGGCAGCAGTCCCCTTGCCCCTTATATGCTGCAAACAGAGCAGTGCCGCCACACCCACGTGGCTCCTGGGAATGCCCTGCAGTGCTTTGGGGCTGGGGGGGGGAGATGGGCGGGGCTTATTTTCATATGCATGAGCTGTTTGTCTTCATGGATCGCAGGCTTCGTGGGAGGTAGGGAGACCTGAATCAGCATGAAATTCAAGGATCAACTGTACTTCAGCATCGCAGAACAGGACAGTTTGACATCATTAATAGATAACCTGGGCAGCAAAAGGAAGGGGAGACTTGCAATTAGTGCTTGTTTTACTCTCCTCGACCCGATGCGATAATGCTTCTTAGGTCACTTATCTTTAATAAAAGAGCTCTTTAATAAAAGGCTCACTTAATCTTTTCCTCAGTCATTTTTCTTTCTGGAATTATGAAAATCAACATAATTCAGTAATTCATGTCTAATGACATATATGAGTTACTTTAAGTGTGTCTGTGCGTGCATCTGTGTGTATATGCACAAATGAAAGTAAATATATGAGGGTTAGGCTACTTGGGACAGACAGGCAGGGAGTGAGGGGTCTTGCCATATATTAATTAATTAGTACAGCCTGAAGTTGATGGAGGAGGTGGAAGAATCACAGAGAGGAACTTTTCCTTAGCTCAGCATCTGGATAGGAGCTTTAGTCTTTGATGTTCAGAGCCAGACTTTTTCAGCACAGGTTTATTGGGGGACAAATATGTCAGATGCACCTATGTTCCCTTTCCACTCAAAGACCTAATGTCTCACAAACCCCGTGCCGCGGCTCCTCCACCCCGACCCTGATGCGTGTGCCCACGGCGTCCCGGCATGGCATCTCGGTCCACCGCGGCTGCTGCGTGGCGGGCTGCTGTGGGGCCGCGGCTGCTGGCTCTCCGGGGCTGTCCTGAGGCGGGGGCTGCTGGAGGGCCACAGCTGCCGGCTTGCCGGGGCTGTCCCGAGGCGGGGGCTGCTGGGGGGTTGCGACTGACGGCTCGCCGGGGCTGCCGCGGGGCTCTAAANCCTACTTTTAATATAATTTAAGACTGGTAAAAATCCAAGAAATCGTCAATATAAGTGAAAGATAGCTTGACTGGAATGACAATAAATCCTTAGGTGAGATGTCAGCAGTGATTTTCCGAGCAAATTGACAATGATGCATTTATGAAGCCTAGGGGTTATGAAAAGGGAAAAAACCCACCCAATCCTCTTTTCTTTTTTTCCTCCATTCTGCTAACTTCACCAGAATTAAGTCAAGATGTCACTAGTTTTCCAATATTAGCATTCTTCAGTGCACCCTGAGCTTCACTGCTGTTGTCAAAGGGTGCTTGAAAGTCTAAATCTGCCTCTTTTCATTCTAAGAAGCACTCTATACAAAAATACCCCTAACTAGAGACAGCTAATAGGCTTTTAGTCCTAACCTCATGACATAAATGTGTGAGAAGTAACATTCTTAATTACAGTTAGTAGGTGGGTGGGTGGCACAGTGCCTCTCAGCCCTGAAAATCCAGCTGCTTTCAGCCCAGTGCTCGGTTGCAGCTCTCAGAGGGTGGGATGGTCAGCTTCAGAGGTAGCCACAACTACAGTAAAGCCTCACTTATTCGAGGTTCTTATTTCGTGGGATTCAGTTCATCGTGTTTTTTTCCCCTGTGAACACAGCCCTACTCTTCACAGTGTATTCACATCTTGCACAGTCTGTTGCCACCGAGGGGTGGCACCAGCACTCCTGTGGGGCGGGGCAGGCACACCCTTTGGTGGGGGAGGGGGTGGCGCCTCTTCCTCGTTTGGGTACTGCCCAGAGTTCGCTCTCTGTGCCCAGAAATGGTGGCTGCCACTCCCCCACCGCCATCCTGAGCCAGAAACAGTAGCTGTTGGTGTCCCCCCGTTCACCCAGGGGCCAGAAACAGTGGTGCTCCTAGCTCCACAGGGCTAGCGGCGGTTCTCCTGCTCCTTATATGCTGCAAAGCGAGCAGTTCTGCCACGCCCACGCAGCTCCCGGCTCCATGGGGGTGGCAGCAGTCCCCTTGCCCCTTATATGCTGCAAACAGAGCAGTGCCGCCACACCCACGTGGCTCCTGGGAATGCCCTGCAGTGCTTTGGGGCTGGGGGGGGGAGATGGGCGGGGCTTATTTTCATATGCATGAGCTGTTTGTCTTCATGGATCGCAGGCTTCGTGGGAGGTAGGGAGACCTGAATCAGCATGAAATTCAAGGATCAACTGTACTTCAGCATCGCAGAACAGGACAGTTTGACATCATTAATAGATAACCTGGGCAGCAAAAGGAAGGGGAGACTTGCAATTAGTGCTTGTTTTACTCTCCTCGACCCGATGCGATAATGCTTCTTAGGTCACTTATCTTTAATAAAAGAGCTCTTTAATAAAAGGCTCACTTAATCTTTTCCTCAGTCATTTTTCTTTCTGGAATTATGAAAATCAACATAATTCAGTAATTCATGTCTAATGACATATATGAGTTACTTTAAGTGTGTCTGTGCGTGCATCTGTGTGTATATGCACAAATGAAAGTAAATATATGAGGGTTAGGCTACTTGGGACAGACAGGCAGGGAGTGAGGGGTCTTGCCATATATTAATTAATTAGTACAGCCTGAAGTTGATGGAGGAGGTGGAAGAATCACAGAGAGGAACTTTTCCTTAGCTCAGCATCTGGATAGGAGCTTTAGTCTTTGATGTTCAGAGCCAGACTTTTTCAGCACAGGTTTATTGGGGGACAAATATGTCAGATGCACCTATGTTCCCTTTCCACTCAAAGACCTAATGTCTCACAAACCCCGTGCCGCGGCTCCTCCACCCCGACCCTGATGCGTGTGCCCACGGCGTCCCGGCATGGCATCTCGGTCCACCGCGGCTGCTGCGTGGCGGGCTGCTGTGGGGCCGCGGCTGCTGGCTCTCCGGGGCTGTCCTGAGGCGGGGGCTGCTGGAGGGCCACAGCTGCCGGCTCGCCGGGGCTGTCCCGAGGCGGGGGCTGCTGGGGGGTTGCGACTGACGGCTCGCCGGGGCTGCCGCGGGGCTCTAAACGCCAGGCTTAGCCGGAGAAACTGCACGCCTTCCCTGCGTGCTCTCCCCAGGGCGCAGGCCCATCCCACCTCACAGGGAAAGCCAGCACCGCCCCTTGGCAAAGCAGAGGCACAGCACATGCGTGCTCTGGGGAACCTCGCAGACCCCGGAAGTCGGACTGCGAAAAAATTGCTTCGCAAATGGGCGAGGTCATGAAGGAGAAGTCGCGATACAGAGAGGATTCGCTGTAACTGCTCCTGAAAGCACAGGTCCTGCATGTGACAAAGGCACCTTGGATTGCTGCCAACGCCCACTCTTGATCTGAGATGTGGCCCTGGAGATCTTAGCCCCCACTTTGGAAATGCTTTTGCCCGTTTTGATTGAGCCAGATGAACATTAGGATGTAGAGCCCAAGCTCCTAGAGTTAGCATCTGCTACTGTAATCAACCTTGTACATATTTATCCCTAGAAAAATATCTCAGCCATCTGATGGCTGAGGGATTGGCCTGCTCCTACTGGTGCACATATTCCTACATCAATTTGTCACTGCAAATTGTTCCATATTGGAATTTTGCCTGCACTACTATTTGCATACAAAGTACATACACATTGTATCACATAGCCTTTCCATTTTGCATCTGGTTCGATTCCTACTAACCAAGGTTCCAGATTTCTTTCTTCTCAGAGGCTGACACAAAGTCATGTCAGTTCAATGGATTAATTATTTTCTTTGCAGTGTAGTCAGTTTGGTATTTCTGCTGTTTTCCACAAATCCAAATCTAGTAAAAGGATTAACATATCAATAAATTGTGTGATTTTAATCTGTAGGAGTGGGCAGATGAGATCTCTCTTGCAAATCTGTTGTCATTTTTAATGAATTACAGTTTTAATGCTGAGTAAAATCTGAATTGCAAAATTGTGCGGTGAAATTATTCTGATGGCACTGTAGTGCATTTTAGCAGTCTATGACTTTCTCAGATGGTTCATTTACAAGAGGCACTCATATGTTACAAAAAGTTATTGTTTTACTGTACTTTTCAGAAGTTTCAGTTAGCAGCAGGCATTATTACATTGGGCAGTCTATAGACACATAACACACCATTTTTTGTTCTGGAGGTTTTATAAAAGATTCAATGGTATTAATGTGACAGTAGGAAGTAAGTGCAACAGAAGTCCACAGGGGAAAAGTTCTTATGTACTCATAGATCCTACAAATGAATAAAATGTGATACTTGAAAACACACTATTCTTCACCAAATCATGATCAGGACTATAAATCTTTACGAATATTTGTAGAGTCTAACGTGATCATACAAAAAACATGCAAAGGAATGCTATTTGGTGGCGGAAACAACATTTTACTAAGAGTGCTCATATTCCTTCTCTTCACGAGGCTTCACCAAGAACATGATTATCCATGCTCACATTTCCATAATCTCTTCTTTTTGCCAATCAAGCAAAAATTATTAGCTGGACACTCTTTTCAACACTGTTTTGCTGGTTTTGCTTAATTATGATGCCCCTAAGACTCTCACTTCCTTTTTTCCCTTCCTTCTGATGAACTATCATGGCTGTGATTCCCACGCCAACTACAGATGGAAGTACTTAGTAGAGGGTGCTGTTTCCTTTTCTCTAGGTTCCTTAATTTTTTAACTCCCTGGACAAATTCACCCCTAATGCATCTCTGTGACAGCCAATTAGATAGCATCCTAGTGATACTCTGCTATGAATCACTTGCATCCCTAGTGCCTTATGCCTTGGACCACAATGGATGTGTTATATTAGTGAAAAGAGCTCTTGGGTGTTTTAATTAGGTTCCTCATTTACCCAATTGAACAAGGTCCCTAAATCTAGACAGATTTAAGCTTCTTTGACAGCTTAAACAATTTGATCTGGACTTCCTTGCTCTTCTTGAAATAGTGGAATCAGAGCTAAATCACTGTCCTACTTTGCTCGAGTTTTTCCTTGTACAGCTAATCTTCATCTTCAAAGATTTTCAACCTTTCTGAATCCCGATTTTCAAGAATCCCACCTCAACTTCTTGCAAATCTGTCTGGTTCTGCGATTACTAGTGGGCTGCATGTTTATGTTTCTTTATTTCACAAATTGTCTCCTGTAAGCTGATGGGCTGAGTGGCTGCTTCTCTCTTCAACACTGCTGAAGAAATCTGAGCTCCAACCACACCATCTCTACAGCACCATATAAAGCACTCTCGGCTCTGTGCTTGTGGGAAAGTTGCCTACCACTCAGACTTGGTTCAGTTCTACTCTAACTCAGGCAATCGCTTCTTGCCACTAAACTGGGTGAATGAAGGGAGAACCTGAGCTTCACACCACCTCACAGTTTCCACAGGAATACTTCCAATCTGCCTGCAGTGGCAATGAGTGCTTTGAACACTAAACCACCAGGAATAGAAATGTACCTGGAAAAACAGAAAGCTCGCTTGAAATCTTTTACTTAGAGCAGTGAAGAAAGACTAAGCATTTCAACAGCCTTGCTGCACTGCTCTATGTTAACGTATTGGGTCAGGCCACTTTTTGTCTTGTTTTGTATCTGTCTCCCATGAAACACACTGGAGCCTTTCTGGACTGACTTTGCACACACACCCATACCACGTGTCTTGTGCTTTCTGACAGAACCAGGGAGTGTCTATAGCCTCAATCCTGTTCCTAAATTGGTGCAAAAAGTACTTCGACTTCTGCCGCTGATTCTTGTTATCTCTGTAAGCAGAATCATCCATAGAGTGAAAGTTTGGGTGTCTTAACCACCTTGCACACTATGAGGAGAGAAAAGCAACTGTTTGGTGAAATAAACAGAGGCTAATGAGAAGGAAGAAATATGTTCTAAGTTGCAGATCACAGAAAGCATTCAGAATGTTGGAAATGCCTCATGGGAAGCAGGAAAAGTACTAAACCATTTAACTCGAATTTCAGCCGGGTTCTCTGACTTCTCCACTACCATTCTGGTCCCTCAGTTTTTTGTTTTCTAAAATATTGTTGCCTTCCTCCACCTAACGGATGCTACTTCAAAACCTGTCAGATTTAACCCAGCGATGTGTAAAAGCAAAAAAACCCTGTGCATAAAGAGCATGGGAGAGTAGTTTTCTGACTTTGAGATGAGTCTGAATAAACGTAAGTTCAATGCTGACATTAATTATTTCTATTTACCTGTGTGAGGACAAATGGTTAACAGGGTAAAACCCACGATATCCTGCGTCACTGCTTCACTTTCATGTCTTTACAGGGGCCCTGAAGTTTGGTTAACATTGTTGTATTAACACTGCAAGACTTAAGGAGGCAGAATTAAATCTGAAGGAGTAAATGACACGAAAATTAATTTCCAAGAAGACTCAGACACTCTGATGCAGCAGATTGGAAGGGAGAGAGGAAGAAATGTTGCTAAATGCCAGAAAGCAGATCATCAAAAAGTACCCATAATAAAAATCACTAAGTAGACAATGTCCTGGATTCTGACTGACAACAGAGATGTTCTGAACCACTATGCATATAGTAACAGAACCAAAACTTGTTCAATACCTTGAAGTGAAGCTGAAATGCAAAAAACCACATACACTTTTTGCATTGCTTTGAGGGCAATCACCTCCTAATCTCTAAGACTGGGGTCTCTGAAATAAGAGTCTCTCTAAGAGGTTAAACCACTGTCAACGTATTCACATTGTCACAGGAGTAAAGCAACTTAAAAAAAAAGAAAGCACTTGGAAAAAGTAAGAGAAAACTCTCTGGGAAGTTGTGCTGCCGCACTGGGAAGGGTAAGATCTCAGGTTAATTGAGGCAGCTGTACCTTACCTGGTTCTGTAGTTTAACACCGCCACACACCCCTACTTTCGCTGCACAAAACATGTGCTGCTAACAGAAGCATTTGACCTTCCCCAGCTCTCCAGCAGAAACTCCAGTGCAACCTTTACCTTCAATAAGGAGCTGCGTGCCTTTTCCCCCTCGTGCTCTGCGCAGAGCAATCTAATACACCTCATCATGTGGTGTGTTGCTATAGCAGCAATGAATCCAGCTGCTGCAACACAAAAGGCTGACAAAAAGTTGGGTTTTTTTCCTGTCCACCCACCTGGTAAAAGTCAGGGTTGTTTTCTTTTGCAGCAAATCTAACCCACATAGACTCACGCCACCTGTGAGAGCTAAGTTATGGCAAAGTCTAAAAAGAAATACACAATAAAACTATAGGCTTTGCCTTGGGGGACAACTTTATTTTTAAGAAAACAAATGAGTCAACACTTAAGCACTGATCATTATTTTCCTGGTCCTGCCAATCATTGGTTTCAAAATTTACGTCCCTATTGACATGGGAATTGCAATCACAAAACCATGCTCAGCAGTCAGAAATGCAACAGTATAGCTGCAAAACCGGTATAGGTGACAAACACCAGATTTACACCTTCAAAAACAAAACAGCCATGCATTTCCACTCTTGTGATCTGGAAAAAAACCTTTTAAAAATTGTTTGTGGAACAGAATTGCATTTATCTGGAAAATGCTAAATAATGATTATTAACACTGTGATTATTAACACTGCCCTACTGGACTAAGCATGAGGACTAATCACAGCAAAACCTTTTGGGCTAAATACTGATGCTTTACAGCTTCAAATGAATTCTTGCACTGGCTGAGACATCTTATTGATGCCAAAGTTCGCTTTGGGAAGTGTACTGGAATACATGAATTATCACTTCTGAAGTCCCAGTCTTGCAACCGCATCTTTGATAACAAATTCTTCCTGCAAAGCACGGTCATACTCTTCCTCCGTCAATTTCAGCACGGAAAAGGACACAACATGCAATATGTTGCCAAGCCTTTCACCTGTAGGAAGCTTCTTCAAGAGCAGAGAGTAAACTGGCAGCAACCTGATACCTGCCATGTGAACTGTGCCAGTCTTTTCTGAAGCGGTCTTAATTAGGTTTTCCTGGGAACCTGCCCTCCCCAAAGCATGCCAGGCATTTTGAGTTGGAGTAACTGCTTCTCATTTCAGAGATTAAAAGTCTGTTCAAGGTGTGAAAGATACCATTGCTCCAGAAGTGTCTTAAGCAAGAATCCAGTCCTGCAACTACATCACCAAAAAAATCAACTTTTCTATTCAGTTCTCCATTTGTCTGAATGTAATGTAAGATGTGGGAAAAACAGCTACTGATATCATGGACCTCAATCCACCTTGTTAAGGAGTCCAAACTAAAACTAAACCCCTAATTACTAATTAATTCTCTCTTACTGCTCTATAAGTAGAGTCGAACTCTATCCAAGTTAATTCATAATATTTTTACCCTATTTTCATACAGGACCTGCCAAAGCTGTTTGTGGAATCTGCATCTTACTGCATTCGTCAGCAAGAGTTGGCTTTGAGTTCACAGACCTCCAGTTTTGCAGATGTTCAAAGCTGCAGCTGTTCAAAGAGACCTCTGAAGATGCAAAACAACAACACAGGCTACTGGAAGAGTCACCTCACTTTGCCTTGAAATAGGTACTTTTTTATTTACTCACTTTCAAAATTCTGTCTGGTATTCTGGATACAGGGACAAATCATACTGTGCAAGAGGATTCTCCTTAGAACAATTTCTACAATTACTCAATGCCTATTCTCATAACTGTTAATACACAATGAATTTTCTTCCCCAAATACTATCAGGAGAGCAGATAGGCCATAAAGTGCACCGTCAAGTGGTATAATATGATTGAGTTTCAGTTGCTACATAGGCATTTGCTACGTATCAACTTTGTGATTAGTACTTTTACACACAAACAACTGCAAACCCCCTCAAAAGCTGAACGGCAAGCAAACTTTCTCTCCCTATCTGTTAATATGACTGACTGTCTTGTACAGAGTTAGTGACTTCACTTTAACTGTGTACAGAGTAAACAAGTAAAAAAGAAAACCTATTGAGGGAGGCTAATAGACTATTAAACGAAATCACCTGTTATAAAAGAAACGAACACAGGCTATTGAAGAGCAGTCTCCCTCCACCTGAACCAACAAATGATTCAGGTCAGGCAGCTGAAGCTGCAGGCTGGAGCCTCAGCTGAAGCTCCCCCACTCCCTGACCAGCGTGTTTCTCACTCCACAGGACTTGCGATCATACAGCACCTGCTCACTGTTTATAGAAGGGCTGACAACACACAGATTAACAGAGCCATAATTTCAATAATTCAGGTCTGCTCTGATGTCCAAAGGCCAAAAGCCTTGTCCTGTGTCACTCATGATTTCACGCTTCCACAAGCTTTCTCTCTCTTGCTGTGTTTCCCCCCAAACCCAGCTCTCCTTTACTGCTACAGATTTGTAGCGAATTTCACGAGACCTGCAGGAAAATCCAGACAGTTTTAGAAATTGTGTCTGTCAGTAATGTGGGACAGGCCCAAACTCTTCAGGTTTTTTTTTACCCTGGAATGTGCTGCAAAGGAAGGTGGAAAGCAGCTTCCAGGTGGCAGTCATTTTTGTGCAGAAATGGTCAGGCATGGCTTGAAGCAGCATCATGTGCTTACTGTTCGGGAACAGAGTCGGTTAATACACTACTGGGAACTGGAAAACTGCAGCTGGAAAACGAGCCAATGTCACATGTACTCATAGGAAGGTTACTCTGCTTTTATTTAAACACCTGTTGGCTAGGGACTGCCTGACACAGATGGCACCAAGCGCATTTGCACTTGTAAGACAAATGGCCATTTTCCCATCAAAATACGTTCTCATGAGAAATACTACTGAGCCTTCTAGAGGGCTCTCTTCCTGCTGGCACAGGAAAATTGATCTTCTCACACAATACTCAAGCGGGGCAAAATAAAGGCTCCTATGAGCGACGACTCCCTCTGGAGGAACTCAGACGGCAGCAGCTGCCAAGACTTGAAAACACAGGGTGAACACAAGGCATGGAGTAGTCGCACTGCGTCGGCACTTCCAAAGCCAAGCAGGAACTAGCACTGGGAATTACATCTTGCTGCCCTCACTTGCCAGACAGTGAGACTTCCTGCACTCCGCCTTCACAGCACCCCTTCCCCAGCACTGGGCAGCTGTTTGGGTTGGAGAGTGGAAAAGCCTCCCCCGTGCTGCCCAAAAGGTTGGGCTGCATACCCCAGGAGATGGCAAGATATTAGAACCAAACACTTGTGGTTGGGTCTGTTTGCTGTCAGATTTCTGAGTCACAGATCATCACAGTTTTAGGCTTTCCTTTATACAGAGGCCAGCATTCACTCGTTTTTTCTCATTTAATTGCTTTCACAAAGAGCCAGGACTATTAAGTCTCATCGATCCAAGCTGCATCCTGGCTGAGCCAGCCTCTGCGTCCCCGCAGAGCTGCTGGGCACCCAGCTGGCTCCTGAGGGCGGTCAACAAAACGCTGTGCCAGCTCTGGCTCCCAGCCTGCCATGCTGGACCCAAGCAAATCTTCATACAGCTGTCTGAACTTCACTACCTCAGGGACCTGCATTCTGCAAGCCTCAACAGCACAGATGTGGCTTCACAGAGCCTGCAAACCCCACACAAGCCACTGCATGGGAGGGCAGAGAGAACCAGAGGGCAAGGCCATGACTGCACCAGAGCTAACAAGCACGTCTGGGCTCAAGCTGACTCGGATGCCCTTCTCAAATTAATAACACTTCAGGCTGGATCAATGGAAATACAATGCAGAATCATCTCTGTGGCTGAGTCGCTTCACGATACTGCAAATATTTAGTTCCAACACTGCCAGAGAGGTGGCGTGCAGAGACAGGAGAGAGCAGCCAGGGTTTGGCATGGGGGAGACCTCGCACTGAGGTAGGCAGGCAGAGTTTGTGTTACAAAACCGTGCCCTTATCACATAATAGCCAAAAAAAGGTTGCGACAACTGAAGTCATTACAGTTGCTCCTCCTCCCTATTCCCTACTCCCCGAGGATCCAAGTATCTGGTACCTGGCAGTGCATGCCACTGGAAGTCAAAAAACCAATGAAGCCCTACAGTGAAAGAATCCAGTGTCTTGAAAAGTTATTTTGATTATTTGATGAGTGGCATTTGTCATTCAGGGCGTATCTCTTGTGATTAAACTCTGAACACAAAATAAAGCACTTTAACCAAAACAGGCCAGAAGGAACAAAATGTCTTTGAAGACCAGGCTCAGCCTGCTTTTCAGCTGCCAGCGATGGACCGATGGGGTGGCTGGGAAGACAGGTGTGCCACCCAGGTATGCTCTCAGACCAAAAGTCAAACAAGGAACCACACCTTGGCAGAGAACAAGTACAGCAACCCTGCCTGCACATACCTCCACGGATGTCTGCAAAACCCTTGCTGGCTTCTCAGCTGGCTCCTACAGGTTTGCTGAACTACTGGGAAAATCCAGATATACCAGCAGCGGAAGAGAAGAAGAGAGAGTGAGAAAGTAGGCAAGCAAGGAGGATATATATAATTTCCAGCCTCTTTTCCATCATTCCTACCTCTTTCCCAGGGTGAACACCTGCTGTGAATAGCCTAGGGACTGGAAGGTTTCACCCAGGTTCTCTATGCTGTTCCAAGCGGTCTTTCAAACACAGGACTGTTAACTACTACTGAGCCAGAGCTAGAATTTTTACTCACTATTCTGAATTGTTTCCTTATTTCTCTTTCCCAAGGAGAATTCACTGGCCACCACAAATATTTGCCATCCATGTCAAGATTCTCTCAGGTCTGGCTTTGCAGGTCTCTCTCTTGGGTGCTTGACATGTTCCTCACCTTGTCCTGCTGTCCTTCCAGAGAACAGGTACTATGGCACTGAGTACAAGGCCAGTGAAGCCATACGAAGCAGCACTGTAACACTGGGGGAAACAAATGTTTGAAAACAGGACTACAACTCCATAGCAGAGTGACAGCTCAAGCCCTTCCAAAGCAACAGAGCAAACATGCAAACACAAGGGGCCAGGGAGCAGTCTAACAAAACAGCCTTTTCCTAATGGTTCTCAAAAGGACACACTTATAAAAACACCTGCAAATATATTAGCAATTAGGTTCCCTAGCACTGTGGTTGCTTCTACATTCCTGCAGAGACAGTTCTAGTTGAAACACATTGCTTCATTTATATTTTAACACTTTTCTAGAAAGGCAAAAGCTCAAACTACTTCAAAACCCACCTGGGCTAGATCAGCCCAACCACTGGCCTCTTGCCACTCACTCAAAAGCAATGGGGCTGCTGCCCTCCTGCTCTCACTCCCCATCACTGCCCACCCATCAGTCCCTCAGTCCCACCTCCCAAGCAACTCAGGTCTGTGAAGTGCGTGTGTATGCAGAGGGTACACATGTTGTCAAGGGTGTGCAGCCATGATCTCATGTAGATGCCCTTTTTTACACTGGGCACGCAATTATAAACGAGTGAAATGTTTCTTACAGCAGCTCAATGATAAATCACCTGTAAGACATAAACAGACGTAAGCAATGAACTAGGTGAAGACAGCAGTCTGTCTGAATTTGCATATATTCTATTTTAAGCATCTAACATGAATGACCTGAATCGCCCGCATAGAGACACCTGCCTCTCCACAATGAAGTTACTGGGAATTGCTGTTCCTAATGCTGTCCTCTGAATTGCATCCAAGTTGGGATGCTTAAAGCAGATGGTATCAGTACGTCTCCTAAGGTTCTGCTCTAAGCAGGCAAACCCTAACCTCTTTTAAAATGAACGAAATCAGTTACAGGAATGCAGACCTAAAATCCAGCTGATCCAGGGGCTGGAAGGACCCTCTGTGGAATCTCCTTATGCCAGAGTGGTTCAAACAGCTGCTGAGAAAACAGTGATGAGGGCTTCTGCCAAAAGCTCTAGGTCACTTCTTATATTTGCTTTTACCTCAGCTAACCAGCATAAACTAAAGAAGGTCAACCCAGTACAGAAAAACAAAATGGCAGGCCAGCCAAGGAGGAGGGCGGAAGTCAGGAAGTGCACCCTTCCCTCTGAGGCACTGTTGGTGCCAGGGGTGGATGGTGTGTGACAGTGGATGTTCTCAGAACAAGAGCTTTTAGATAAGAAGCTGAACAATATTTCTTGTGACCTATCATTATAGATCTTGCAGTTTTTCTCCATAATATTCTGCCCTGAAGTACTGGCCAGATTATGCTATTTGTAGATAATTCGGGCTGCTACAGTCTCCTCAGCAGTTTCAGTCAGACACATGAATCTTCCTTGCTTTCTGACCCTAGATCTAGGTTCCTCTGATAGGAATGGGAATTAAGATTCCTGCAAATACAAAGCTACATACAATCTCCCAGAATGTTTAATCTCTGTGATTATTAGGGATATATTATCAGGGATATATATTGATAACTGTCGTTATCATATATTGTGTGCTTTTGTTATCATTTGAGGGTTTTGGAGGGCTACATTTGTCACAAAATATGTACAAAAATTCTTTTAAGAGCTCTAAGGATTTCCTTTCCTCAGCTTAGCATAAACTATACATGGTGATGTTTGCCTCTGTAGATACATGGTAGGAATCCTGTTAGCATTTATGTATGCCTCCCTAGATACTTTTTTCATGCTTTAATTAACCCTAGGATTTGTGTCTTTCATGAGAAAATTCATCAAGTAGGGCCACTATTGTGTGATTAACCACTCAGCCAGAGAGAGACAAGGATATTTTATTTTCAAAATTACAAAGCATATGCAAACAACCTTTCAACTACGATAGTTCACTGGAAGTTATGGCACCATGAAAAAACCAAAGTAACTGAAGATACGCAACATGACATTAGTAGTTGAAAAGCTAAAACTGATATGCATGTCTGGTCCATTTTGTTGCACATAGTTTAAGGATATCAATAGAACTGTGTCATATATATCTGACAGAATGTTTTTATAACCAGACTCTTGCATTTTGTATTTACAGCTTGGCACATGTGACAAGGGAAACTGATATGCAAAGCTCAGTCATTATTTGAGCTAATTATTAAGCGGCCAACAATTTTAGAACAGTTAAGCATCTCTATTTGAGACCAATTCTGTAGTCTATCAGGTAGAGTGGGACAGGGGCGAAGAGGCCATCAGCTAGGCAAGATCCCAGGACCACTGCTGATCTTTTCCGAATTCTATTTGAATCAATTACGAGCTGGAGCAGCTCCATCACCTCTCCCAGGCCCTGGGGACAGAAGCAGCAGCAGAGGCAGCAGAGGCAGCAGAGGCGGCCCTCGTCTCCCTGCAGGCTGTCAGGACAAAGCAGAGAGCAGCACCCATCTCTGTGGGGCTCCTGTGCTAACTCAGGGCTGCAAGCCCCAGCAGCCAGCTGACATTGTGCTTAGGTGGGGTTTATGCTACCTGGAACACCACTGAACAGATAATGCAGACTTCACCATCTAGAACTTCCCCCTCAGTCACAAATGCCAGAAACTTCATTTAAAATGAAAAAAAAATCATACATTTTTTGTCCATATGGTACTGGGACCTGACTGCGTATCTGAGGCTGAACCTGGCTACAGGTCAAGGCTGCAGGTTTCCAGAAGACAAGGAAAGAACCAGATAGGTCATCCAGCTGACAGGTGAAGTAAATACAGTGATCCCCATTACTCGCGAGCTGTTGGGTCTGGCCCTCTTCACGGGAGTCCTGAAATCCGTGAAGATAGCAACCCCACTATGTAGTCAAGTACAACACACCCGTAGCCATGCCCTCTCCCCTAATAAGTTCTGGAGGACGGTCCTGAGAGCAGGGCTTGTCTAAATCGCCTGGGGGCTGCCCGACATGGCTGTGCTGTAGCGAGGGAGGCGGGCGGCTGCTGTGTTTGGCAGCAGGGCGAGCGGGGCGGGAGAGCGGCAGGGCAGGCAGGCGAGCAGCGGTCGCGGCCCCTGGGCTCCACCAGGCCCCTGCCAGGGCCCCTGATTGTGGGCACAGAAGAGGAGGGGTGTGGTGACTGCAGTTCCCGAGCCTCCACCAGGACCGGCTCAGGGAATGTCTATGTGTGCCAGGAGCCGTGGGAGGTTTCCCCGCGCCAGCTGAGGCAGAGGGTCAGAGGCGCAGTCCCAAAAACTGTTTCAGATTGGGGCTATGGCAGTGCCGTCGCGAGGCGGCCGGCCCCGGCCCCGCAGTGTAAGTGGCCACCCCGCACCAGCCGGCTCTGGCCCCGCAGTGGTGGCCGCCCTGCGCCTGCCCCGGGACCTGCCTGACTGTGGGCACACAAAGGGCACCAGAGGGGTGGGGGGGGAAGGTGCCCCCCCGCTCTCACGTACAGACACACACAATGGCAGCCCCGTCA
>WEKX01006854.1:65293-116609 GCA_013390025.1 Pitta sordida
GATTCACACCCACCCGACTGCAACCTCCCCTCAGGTAGTTGTAAACAGCAATCAGGTCACCTCTGAGCCTCCTCTTCTCCAGGCTGAACAACCCCAGCTCCCGTAGCCGCTCCTCACAGGGCTTATCCTCCAGTCCTTTCACCATCCTTGTCTCTCTTCTCTGGACCCTCTCAAGCAGCTCAACATCCTTCTTAAACTGGGGAGCCCAGAACTGGACACAGTACTTCCTGACAGGGAAAGCTGAGAATCTTTTGTTACAGTTTTTATGCTTTCTTGGGGGTTTTGGGTGTGGGTGGCTGGTGTGGGTTTTTGGTCCAGGGCGTGTTGGGGCTGTTTGGGGCCATGGGAGGCTTGGTCTTCCATTCTGTTTTATTTTCATTTCCCTCTTACTGCTGCCATATTCATATACACACATTTTCATTTATATTTTTAATAAAACTTGTTACATCTCTAATGATCTCTCGATCCAGTGCTGATACGTAACCCCTCTCACGGGTTGGGAGGGTGTGAGAACAAGATAGATAGATAGATAGATAGATAGATAGATAGATAGATAGATAGATAAAAGTTTATTTTTCCCCTCAATCCATCCTGCCTAGTGGTTTTATATATTTTAAAAAATAAACTATAATTGTCTTTGATAAAACGAAGACAAGTACCTTATACTTCGTTTGTGGAGAGTAAATGCCTCAAAGAAAGTGCATCAGAAAGCTGTTCCAGTGCCTTAACACCCTCATAATAAAAATTTTCTCCCTTATATCAAATCTAATGGTTTAAAGCTATTGCCCCTTGTCCTTTCAATACCAGCCTTTGTAAAAAGTCTCTTTCCAGCTTCCTTGAAGACTCCCTTCAGGTATGGAAACACTGTAACAAGAACTCCCTGGAACCTTCTCTTCTCAAGGCTGAAGAGCCCCAACTCTCTTGGTCTGTGTTCATAGGTGAGGCGAGGTGTTCCAGCCCTCTAATAATCTTTGTGGCTTTCCACTGGACTTGCTCCAGCAGGTCCATGCTCTTTCCGTGCTGGAGACCCTGGAACTCGATGCAGTATTCCAGGTAGGGTATGACAAGTATGGGGGCAGAACCACTTCCTGCAACCTGCTGGTCACAATTCTTTTGATGGAGCTCAGGACACAGCTGGTTTTCTGGGCTGCAAGTACACATGGCCAACAAAGATGTTAAGCAGTACTAGTCCCACCAGCAATGCTTGAATGCCACAAGTCACTGCTCTCCACTTGGACACGGAGCCATTGATCCCAACTCTATGAGTACGGTCATCCAGCTAATTCCTTACCCACTGTGTGTTCCACTTATCAAATACATCTCCTGCTTAAAAATGGGGGCTATACTTCCCCTTTTCCAGCCAGTGGGAACTTCACCAGACCATCATGACTTCTCAAATATGACAGATGGGTGGCTTAGCCACATAATCTGCTGGTTCGCTCAGGACTCATGGATGCATCTCATCAGGTCATATGGAATTCTGCATCTTTGGGTTCCTTTGATAGTCTCAAACCTGATTTTCTTCTACATTGGGGGGGGTTTCTTCACTCTCACAGTCCCTACCTTTACCTTCTATGATTTGGGCAGTCATAGAAGGAGCACTTGCTGGCAAAAATTGAGCCAAAAAAAGTAGCTGAGTACCTCAGCGTTCTCCATGTTCCAGATAACCAGGTCCCTGTTTCCTTCTGGAGAGGGTCTGCATTTTTCCTAGTTGTGGTTTAGAGTGAGTTTTTTTCCTCTCCACCAATTCTAATTAAATTGATTTCTCTTCTCAAAGAGAAGTGAAGAAGAAAATGGGAAAAAATATTTATTAACCGAGGTACACAAATTTACAACTAAAAAAACCTCTCCTCCAGGGAGTTAAGGAACAGCAAGAGAGAGAGAAAAAACCTGTTGTTTTCAGTCCAACACTGTCTGATATTTTCCTCCCCTAGGGGTGGGGAAGGGAAGGAAAGGCCGAAACCTTGTTCCTGGCTAAATGTGGAGCCTTCTGATGTGGATAGTTGAGATTCTTTGTTTCAGTTCGGATGTGTCTATGGAAGATAAGTTCAGTTCCTCAGAGTCTCAGGAAAAGTAGCTGCAATTCACCCCGGACGGGCTGTTGTTGCTGCTGCTTGTCCCATACCCCGGAACTCCTCTGGAGGGGAGTGGAGGGGAAGTGGTGCTACAGACAATGCGGTTTTAAAACAGCAATACGGAATACAAAATATAAGATGCATTTACCACACGTATCATATTGCTAACCTAAGACACTAGTCTTCCTTTTATCACAGACGTAACTAGAGAAGCTTCCTGTTGCCCTTGACATTCCTGGTAAGATCTAATTCTATCAGGTCTTTACCTTTCTCAGCCTGATCCCTGACAGCTCAGAGAATTTAACTGCATTTCTCCCAGGCTACCTGCCCTCTGCAGGCTTCCTTTTTGCATCTGAGTTTGTCTGGAATCTCCTTGATCATCCATGCAGGCCTCATGGCATTTTTGCCTGACTTTCTCTTTGTACGTCCTGAGCTTGAAGGAGATGATCCTTAAGTATCAACCAGCTTTCTTGGGCCTCTCTTTCCTCCAGGGCTTTATCTCATGGAATTCTACCAAGCAGATCTCTGAAGAGGGCGGAGTCTGCTCTCCTGAACTCCAGATAGTGATCTTGCTGCGCATCCTCCTTGCAACCCTAAGTATCTTGAACTCCACCATTTCATGGTCACTGCAGCTGAGGTTGCCCTTGCACTTCACATTCCCCACCTGACTCTATGTTGGTGAGAACAAGGTCCACCACAGCACCTTTCCTTATTGGTTCCTCTGTCTCCTCCACTTGGAGAAGGAAGTTACCATCAATGCATTCCAGGAACCTGCCTGATCACTTATGCCTTCCTTTGTTTCCCCCCCAACAGATAACCTCGTGGTTGAAGTCTCCCATGAGGACCAGGGCTTGTGAACATGAGGCTGCTCCTATCTGTCTAAAGATGTCATACATCTTTCTGGTCAAGCTGTCTGTAGCTGTTCCCCCACTATAAAGTCACCTGTCTTTGCTCTCACTTAAATCCTGATGCATAAGCTCCCAGTCAGCTCCTTATCCACCCCCAGAGCTCCATATACTCCAGCTGGTCATTGACACAGAGGGAAACACTGCCTCCTCATGCCTTCTGCCAGTCCTTCCTAAAGTGACTGTATCCTTCCATTCCAACACCCCAGTCATAGGATCCATCCCATCATGCCTCCATTATGCCAATAAAATCCTAGCCCTGCTGGTGTGCACACAGCTTTTGTTTATTCCTCACGATACATGTGTTTGCATAAAGGCATTTCAGCTGGGCCCTGATGCAGATGGCTTACCGGCTGGAGTGGCTGGAATTCCCTTGTGCTATTCTTCAAGTGCTCTCCTGCTGACCTATGATCTCTCTCCAGGCTCTAGGCATCCATTGCTGGCCCTGGCATCAAACTGGTAAGAGTGGGATATACTGAGGTTCCCCTCTCCCAAATTGGAACAGTTGTAACTATGCTATCCCTCCACTTTTCACATTCTTTTGCAATCATACTTAAAAAACTGTCAGGCAAATTGAAACAAAGAGCATATTCATAAGGATTGTATTACCCTGCTAATTTGTAATTCAGGAGACTGGCTTAATTCCCTGTTTCTTCTGATCTCAGTTCTCTGTCTATAAACCAGGATTAATAGCCCATCTTATCTCACAGCATTTTTCTGGGGACACAGACATTTATGAGCCTGATGTGATGGTAAGATCACATAGACCACGTGCTTAGAAATATCAGATACAGACCTTTGCCACCAGACCACTACAGCGAGCACTGTACAGATTATAAGCAACTCAGCACTGGCCTGATATTAAGAGAAGGACTACCAACTCTGAGCCCTAGGCCGATGTTTGTTACACTGTGGAGAAGAGTGAGCCGACCAGCCCAGACAGTGGCAGCTGTGAGAAAGGGTTACTCCTGAGAAGGAGGGTGGCATGGGACACCAGAAAACATTGGGGAGGAGGACAGAAAAAGAGGGATAAGCAACAGGTAAAAAAAAACATGTTGAAAAATGGGGTCAGAGTAGGAGAGAAGGGACACAGTAGAGCCAAATGATGGTGAAAATGGAGTGGGGGGGAAGGTGTAAGCAGCTATAAAGGAAACTTTCTTGCAAGGGACATATGCCTCACCTATGAATCATAACTGTTATTAACCATCATTAATTCATGCTCATATGAACCTAAGTTTCTGGAGCTACTCAGGAAATCCACTCTGGAGTCAGTTCAGGTTTTAATAGAGATTTTCTCAGAATTTTCACTTCATATGTTCCTTGTGTCTTGTAACAACATTGGCAATGTCAGCTCCAAGCAGCCTGAGTACTTCATATTTCTCACTCCGTGCAAACATGCAGAAGGACAATTGAATTATGCCACATAAAACATACACACACTCCATTTCCTTGCAGTGTAGCTGCATAGGGGAAAATACCTTTCACAGATCACAGAATCACAGATTCAGTAAGGTTGGAAAAGACCATAGAGATCATCGAGTCCAACCTGTCACCTATTACCTAACGTAGCCAAACCTGTTACCTTCTTAACCAAAGCCATCACTCCCTCCACCAGAACCAACCTAAAGATTAGCCATGAAGAGCACGAGGGAAACATTGATCAGTTGATCTTCATTCATCGCTCAAGTGATGTCCTGAACACTTGGCTCTTAATATTTCATCAGTTGTCTATCTGTTAGCCTCTCTTTATACTGCTGCATAAATAAGGAGACAAGACAATAGCAACAAGTAATGCAATGCCTCAGATTTCACTGCTCTTTCTGAAAACAGAAATGACTGTACATAAAGGCTGAGTTGGAGATGAAAGTTCCTTATCTCTTTAACTCACTTGGACAGTATAAAAGCTTTCAAACACTTCTTCCCTGAGCATGAAAAGGAAAAAGCAGCTGTTAACACAGGCTGCTAACAGAAATTAGGCAGAAATGTTAAGAGAAGACTCGATGAGGAGCTTAGTGACATGGTCTAGCTGGGGGGTGTAGGGCTGGATGATCCTGGGTCCCTTCCGGCTCGGAGTGGCCGGCTAGACTGTGAGGGAACTAGACTGTGTTATCACTCTGGGATGTGCTTTCGGTCTCTGTACGGGTGTTAGGTGTTAGATGGTGAGTTGGACTAGATGATCCTTGTGGGTCCCTTCCAACTCATAATATTCTGTGATTCTGTGATTCTGTGATGTGTAGCACCCCCTGTCTCTCACTCATCAGTGTCAGGGCACAGTCTAATAATTGAGCAACAAATCAAGTGAGCCAGAAGTCTAAACATCCCATTGGCTCCTAAAGTATCTGCACCACATTTAATTCTTCTGCCTAACAGTGCTTGACTCTCATGCAAGTGACATGAAAGGCATCTTCTTCCGAGGAAGGCAAGGACTTCCCAAAGAATTCACCCAGGTATGTGCTACAAGCACTAGTTACAGACACAATGTGTTTGTGTCTGAGAAACCTGTTTCTGGTTTATTTTGCCAGCTTGAAAAATTTATTTACTAGAACAATAAATACAGCTCTAACATTGTTGTATAGCCCTTTTAAACAGTACAGGCTTTTGCAGACATTTCTGTATAAGACTTCTAAATGGTACAGGATTTTGTAGTTATTTCCAGCTTCTTATCACAATTTCCAATCCAATCACCTCAAGAACGAAATGGTAAGACAAGAATCGAAAGTCCATTTCACCAAGCAGAGACCTTCAGAATAAATTTCTAAACTGAGCACCTGCAAACGCCCTTGGGAAAATCTTCGCTTACTGTCAATACTTGTATTGGTTTCTTTGTGGATGCCGTATTTTTCACTAGCTACTGAACACCTCAGTACTTCAAATGTAGGGCAAAATAGCACTAATGAATGTTTTTACAGCCCAGGTCTTCCCCTTGCTCAGACCTCCAGAATTCCAAATACTGTTTGGAGACGTGTTATTACGTTCTTGTTATTTCCTCTAAGGCCATAAAATTACAGTAATCTCTGGCTGCACAGTGAAAGCAAAACTATGATTCTTCTCCAAAACTCGAAGGGCACTTGGCCGCAGGACTCACTACGCTGAGAGACAAGTGGACCTGGCTCCTTACTCTCAGCAGTATAAACATGGTCATTTTACAAATTTTGCTGCTGGATGTTTCTGGACCAGCACAACTGAGCCAACTGGCGGTTAACTTTCAAAGTGAGCATTTTCTAAAAATGAACTAAGTCAGAATAAAAATGTCTATGCTTATTAGACTTTTTAAGGAAAATCCCTGTAAATATAGCATGGAGAGTAAGAAACAAATCACTGATACACTGTAAAATTGTGTACTGTCAGGACAGCAGTGCTGAGACAGGCTGATTCATGCACAAGGGTGAAGATTAGGATTCTTAGAGGAAAAAACATCTTTAAATGAAAGTCACACATTTCTGTGCTTGATGTAAGACCTAGGACAAGACAAATGAAAAGCCTTCCACTTAGTGTATTTTTTTTGCCTGAAGCCCATGTGATCCTCCTGCTGTGTGTGCTCAAACCACTCCCTCCACTCCAGAGATGACGCCAGGATGCCACAACCCTGTGAATGCCAGGTCATTCAGCACCACAAACCTGACCTGCAGCCGAGTCTGTCACACAACCACATTGGTGTCAAACTGTCCTCAGCATACAACACACTGGTTATGTTGGCTTGACATCATGCACAGGAGGTTACCCTGCCTATGCTTTTTGAGCAGCTCTGAGCCTGCAGTGGGGATCAGTGTTTTGCCACCTCCTCCCTCAGTACTAGGTGTTACGGATACAGATATATCCACAGTGAATTTTAAGGTCCAACTTTTCTCAGTCAGACCTAGGTAGTCCTGAGTGTAGCATATCAAACTCCACCAGCAACTTTGTATGTTGCTGTGGAGAAAAATGGAGAGGAAAAGCATCACCTAGAACAGAGACCATCAAGCCTGGCTCAGGGCATGAAGGCTGAGGACATTCACACCACCAACGCTGTTAAATGTGGAGACTTTACCTCTGGCTCAGGAAGTCATCAAGCCACAGTCACCTCTGTGCTGGGAAAATATTTTGAATGACCATCAGCATATCTTTCCCATCTCTGGTACCCTGCACAACACCTCAGGGCTGACACGCTCTTACATGCACAATGTGCACAGCTGTGATGTTACTGCTACTCCAGCAGCAGATCCAGTGTAGAAGCTTCCCGGGAGCCAAAGAGATAAAGGAGCTGACACAGCTGTGAGGATGGTGGCATGAGGATGAAGGCTGAAGAGTGTGTGCAGAAGGGATCTGCCACTGATGGTGCAGTAACATGGGCTCACAGCCCCCAAGAGCTGTGCTGCCAGTGCAAGACAGTTTTTCTCCATGCTTATCAAGTGGAGAATAGGACACCTGTCTCAGGATGCTCCCTCAACTGTTAGTGACTGTTATGCACTCCGAGAAGACGTTTCAGGCTGTGCTGCCCGACAAATTTCCCCACAGACAGAAAAACAAATCCTTTCTTTCCCCCCTGCCAAGTGACTTCTTGTTTTCTTTGTTTTAAAGGAAAAAAAGAATTCTTGTTTTTCTGCTGAATAAGATACCTGGCATTCAGGAGTGACTTATTTCTTCTAGGGAAGCAGGAAGAGCTTGGGTTAAGCTCATCATGTTTTAAGCACAGCTCAAAATACAAAGGATGCCTCTTCAAAAGCTGTGTACATCCTCGTGCAGAAAGCGGATCCAATGCTTTTACACATTACTGTGTGTTTTCCAGGCAGGCTGTGTCTATTATGGCTGCTGGGAGGTTCACCGGCTAAGGTATGAAATCAGGATTATTTTTAGAAAAATACAGACTGGTGAAGGAGGCAGCATGCGATCAGAGATGCAAAAGCCCTTCTTGGCAATGTATCTTGACTCCATGGGGCTTAAAGGATATGTCTGTAATAAGACGTTTTTATGCACAAAAAGAAGAAAAACTCTGGCTCAGCCTACAGCCCTATTTTCCATAGTATTTTCCTGTTTTCCTTCTATGGTCCAGTTTGATGGTCTGCTCAGTGAGCAGCTAATGCACAGCTCCGCCGGTTCCAGAAGCAAACACTCAAGCAATTTTCACTTTTAAAAGCAATTTGCATTTTCTAGGCACTAGTTGGTGGAAATCCCAGCAGTTCGGCCTTGTATAGTCTCAAACTAGCTTTCTCACAAGGAATAATTTCTCATTTGTCCCTTGATAGAAAAATCTTTCTTACCTATTATTAAGGACTGCATCCTGAGAGAGTCTCTGCTGTGTGATCCCACTCATACAAACAGGAAAAAAATAACATAGACTAATAAATCCATTAGACAAAATCAAGCACTGCCAGCAAAAGCTCACAGTTCCCTGGAAAGCAATTCTGAAAGTCCTTTTTGCCACCCATCCAGAAGAAGCCAAGCCTGTAAGAAGCAGGCTGCTGTTGTACAGGAGGCTGAAAGTTAGCTTGAAAATAGTGCACCAAAACCTAGTCTCTGCTTTTAATATAAATTTGAATGAATTATAAACCGTGTGAATTAATTTCAGCCACTAAGACACTGAATCTTCTCACTGTCCAAAAAATGCGTGTTTCCATTGCATGGACAACTGAGGTTTCAGGAGTTCCTCAGGAGAATAATTTGCACCAAATTTCAGTTACAACCTTGGTCTGGGCAAGCATTTTATACATAGCCCGCCCAACAAGCCCCTAAACCTTCCCAAATCTGAGTGCGTATGGTGGCCACACCTAAAAAGATTTAGTCACTGCTGGTCCACCATAGCTTGGATACCACTCAGATTTCAACTGCCAGCTATGCCACCGGTTAAGGCAACAAAACCTCTTTTCTTTTTCAGGCATAAATGCCCTTTTCAAAGCTAAAATTGCACATCCCATCTAGCTGACATACAACACAGCCAGCAACTTCCAGCACTCACTCTTTGCAAACTGAAATACTGTATCATTCTGGAGTCCTTAAGAATAACTTTCTGCCTTGCAAAGGGCCAACAGGTTTGAAAATAAGGCAAGTTATTCCCACACTAAAAATATTACTTTCAGTCTTTTCCTGTTTGTTTGGCTGGCTCAGTGATTCGAGTGCTAGGAACACAGTGAGAAACGTGAAAAGAAAATGCAGCCCAAACAGAAACTTGAAGCTTAAAATCTAACATTGAACTGCAAAAACAAACAAGCTGGAAAACAATGCAAAGTCAACACTTTTCCTTCAGTTTTGCTGGCCAAATACATATATATATATGTATACATATATATATACATATGTATATACACACAAATATATACACCCATAAAGTCAGGGTAATACACTGATGCATGCTAGTCAAACCCCATTTAATCCCAAAATTCCTCTCTCAGAAGAAGCTGAAGGCAGAATACTTTACATTGGAGGCTTTTTTAAATTAAAAAGTTAGAAAATGGACATTCAACTTTTACCCTCTATTATGCAAACCATGCCATTTAGGACACCTATGATTGCTACAGTTGGCCCTCTTCCACTTCACACGCCCCATATTGCAGCGTCACATATTAGCAGCATGATTTTTCAGCGATTAAGAAAGCCCCTTTTCACAACTGCGCATGTGCGACCTGGCACACATGAATATTCAATTAGGCAGCATGAATATGCAAATCAATCTGCACAGCCATGGCAGCAGCTCGGCTGCTTGCCTGGTCCCGGCTGTAGCGGCTCTGCCGCTTCGCCACCCCTCCCAGTACAGCCGCCGCAGCAACTGATACACAGCAACACAGTGCTGGAACAGCACCAGGGAGCTGTCTGAGTGTGCGGGGCAGATTTGCATATTAACGAGCTGCCATTCAACACAGAAGGCGGGCTTTGTGGGACCCGAGTAAGACCACGGATCCGTGATATAGGAGACCCGACTGTATACTAACTTAATTTAGTACAGATAGGAAGAAGAAAAAGATCAGTAACAGTATTTCATTACTACTGGTCTCCACAATCACAGAATTAACTAGGTTGGACAACACCTTTGAAATCATCAAGTCCAACCTATGACCTAACACCATCTCATCAACAAAACCATGTCACTAAGTGCCACATCCAGCCTTTTTTAAAACATTTCCAGGGATGGTGACTCCACCACCTCCCTGGGCAGCCCATTCCAATGGCCAGTAACTTTTTCTGTGAAGAATTTTTTCCTAATGTCTCGCCTAAACTTCCCCTGGTGTAGCTTGAGACTGTGTCCTCTCATTCTGTCACTGGTTGCCTGACGGAAGAGAACAACCCCAACCTGGCTACAGTCTCCTTTCAGGCAGTTGTAGAGAGCGGCAAGGTCTTCCCTGAGCCTCCTCTTTTCCAAGCTAAACAACTCCAGCTCCCTCAGCTGTTCTTCACAGGGCTTGTATTCCAGTCCCTTCACCATGCATCAAAACAGTAGCAAGTGTGAGGTGAGTCCTGTATCTAATTTGCTCTGCTTCCTTTGCAAGTTGTGCCCTGACAAACACACTGGACACAGAGAGAATGTGAAGTTTGATACACATACATGGAGAGTGGGAATACAAACTGCTCAGATAATCCTCCACTACTGGGGAATGCCTGAACTTGTCAGGTCGCCCTGTAGAGTAGCCTAAACCTAGGGCCAAGAAGATTGGTATTTTCAGGTGCTGACAATGCTTTTACCCCACCTGCTAAGCCAAACCTATGTAATTTTTCCTTATCAAATGTCTACCTGGAAAGTCTCAATCGGTATTTTAGATGGTAATTTTTTTCCTGCCTGCATGAAGACATACATACAACAGTATACAGAGCAAGAATTAAATCCAGAGGTTCCATTGCTTTTGGCCCTTGTGTGTTCTTTGTGTTTTCTGTAAAGCTCTGCTCACTTGTCCTTGCTTAGAGAAACAAAATTTTACAATGGAATGGCACAAGGAGTCAATAAGTCTCCACTTTGCCATTAATTTCTGATTTTGTGAAGGTTAGTTTTGATTCCTATCATTCCTATATATGGAAAGTCTCTCAATTTATTCGAAGAGTCGCATCCTCCCTGTCTGTTCCTTTGCTTTGCCCTTTGGCAGGCGAGACACCTTGAAATAATCTCACGGACGGAAACACAATTGCTTTTACAAGCACAACACTTCATTGTGTATTTGTTTTGAAAACTGTTTCCAGAGCCTACAGTATGTCAGCAAAAGCCAAAGAAAGAGTGTTGATGTTGTTACAAGGTCAGCTCTTCAGAGACAGTAGGCAGCAATGTTGGCACTCTGACAAAATATCACCATGGCAAAGATGGCAGCTCAGAGGCAGTGATTCAGCTGCTTTGACAATACCAAGTCTCCAGCAAATTGTGAAGATAAGTTATACTCCCTCACACACACATTTGCATGCACTCTCCCTTCGGAGTTTCTTAATGTCTTTTTTTTCTTTTTTTTAATTAAGTTGCAAGGTTTAAGGAGACATAGAAGCAAAATGTCTAAGGCTGACAGACCCCAATGAAAGTTCTCTCTCCCCATACACACATGTTGCATACATATATACACACACCGACTCAGACACCTCCTATTGACAGTATACCATTACAAACAAGCTTCTTCTGAAGCAGTTCAAACAATGAAACCTGACAAAAGACTTTCATCCTCTGTAGATAATTTCCACGACTCTTGCACCTTTGTTTGTGGGGAGACAGGCTGTAATAGCCTCCCCAGACAAGAGCCAGCATGCACAGGGTCTTTTCAGGGGCTAGACACAGGAAGATGGCTCAGCTCCCATGGCCAACAACATGTAACTGCTCAGTCCTGCTCCACTTTTGGTCTCTGGGGAACGCATTTTGGCTTCTCCCCTGTGCTCAGTTGCCAATGTTTTTATGACAGTAATAGGAGTTGTGTTATTCTGGAAATCTCTTTTACCCATACCTTGCCCTCTTGCTTGTACACAGTGAACACCTGCATATGTAATGTTAACAATGCCATGTCCCTGCACTCCACACAACATTGGAAAACTCTTTCCAGTGGAGGGAGAGGCTTACAGGCTGTGCATAAACTGCAAGTCCTCTTAAAACTATGGTTTACTGGCAAGCTTCAGGGAGCTGCTCTGTGAAAATGTATGAATTTGACTTGAGTGTTTTTATTGGGATATGTTGTTTTAAAGTCACTGCTTTTGTTTATTTTTATGGGTCTGGGAGAACAATTTAAAATCTGAAGGAATGAAAAAACAGTTTGGGATAAACTACCTCCAGTAAAGCCTGCAGACTTGTTTGGAGGCAATGTCAGCACTATCGTCTCTGAAGGGCATTTTTCCAGGCTGGAACAAGCTAATAACTTCACTTTGCTATACAAGGTGCTTTCTTCTTAGTTTTGATATTAAAAAAAAAAAAAAAAAAGCTTTTGTATCTATGTGTGCCCTGCAGCCTTGTCCTCGCTCCATGTTAGGGCAAGAACAGGGTGTGCATCAGCTGCCTCCTCTGTCTCTGCCTTGGCCTGTACCCAGCAGTTTGTAGCTGTTCCAGAGGAAAGGAAAAGAAACCCAGTACTGGGAGATCTCATGCACCCTCACCATGAGCCAGCTGGGACCAGGTGGGGAGGATTCAAGGATTGATTTGCCATCCAAGATGTGCTTCTACAGGGAAAACATGTCAGCATTTCTATGTGAGCAGGTTTTTTCCCAGGAAAGGTGCAGGGATTGACTGTATGGGAGTGCATGCGCATGTGCAAGGGACAGGACCAGGAGAGCCTTGCAACTGGCAGAGTGATGGGCAAGTCCACATCAGCCAAGCACAGAAGTCACAGTGAAGGCTCTGCTGCTTCCTTGCCCAGAGGAGTTAATCCAAGGAGGGATTGTGCCTTTGAAGCAGAATCATGACCCAACTGACCAGCCCCCATGGTAACATGGGCCCCCCTGCTCTTTCCCCACTGTACCTCTTAGACTCTAGTGGGTACAGAGTATGAAGCAGGAGGATGCAGACATCTGGCAGCTTATAAAACAGCAGCATTAATAGGGCTTTCCTAGGAGTCACTAATTCCAGGAATTCTCCTCATTTCCTTAAGAAGAGCTGTTAAGAGGAGAACATAAAAAAATACTCAAAAGTCTTTTGAAATAGGTATAAAAATTGCACTCTGGAAGTACTAGAGTCTTGGAATGCCTCAGAGTTCACAGGAAAAAATCACTGCCTAATGATGATAAGCATCTCTGTGATCTTATCCAACTGACAGGAAAAGCTGAAATCTTGCACAAAGTCCTCTTGCACCAGCAGCTTTGTGGGGCTCACTGCCATGTCTCCATCCTTCACAAACTCAGGTCATGCAGCCATGCACTCACTGCTTTATTGCTTCTTTATCCTTTGGTATTTTGGGGCTTGTGAACAGATCAGGCTGCAGACAAGCACATCATAACCAAGTGCTGTGCCACTGCCTACCTTCTCTTCCTCCTCAGGACACCTTTACAGCAAGACCTGGACCTCTCTGGATCAGCCAGTGTGAGTTGCATGAAGGTCTTGGTTTGCTCAGGCAGAAGCAGCACAGAAGGACAGGCAAAAAGCCAAGTCTGCTTCAAAACTTGGCTGTTTTTCCAAAGGAGAGATTATCACTTTTTTCTTCCCTTTCAAGAAGACACTTGTCAAGGGAATATTACTGGAAAATGGAAAGACAGAGCTGTGTTCCTATGCCTGTGATCAGGTATGATTAGAGAGAAAAGATAAATGTACTTTCAGAGTGCAAGGGCCACTGTCAGAGCCACATGAAAGGTGGAAGCATTCGCCCATTAGGGGACTACATAAAAGGCAGGAGAGAAAAGTAAGCCAGGCAGTGTTTTCAAAATGAGAATGTACATATGGATGCAGGAGTCTAATTTTAATCACCCACGTATGAAATGTTTGGCGCAGCTCCCAAACTCTTCTGAGCGGCAGCAGTTGTTTAGGATTCCCTTTCTGGGCAGGTGTGAAGGCTGTTCCCTCTCCTCTGCAGCAGGGTCCAAATGAACACTCCCCATTCTTCTCAAGGGGAAAAGTGATGCAAAAAGGAGAAGGTTGCCGTGCAGCAGTTTCCCTCCGGCAGTGAAAACAGACATCAATCAAGACTCTCGGCTTGCTGGCGGGTGGATTTCCCTCCAACCACCATCGCTGCTCCTCAAGCAGGTGGCCAGGTCGGGAGGAAGCCTTATTTCCTGTCACCCACACACAAGCCGCTCAGAATGGGATGCCAGTAATGTTCTTTTATCAGGGTGAGAAGCAAGCAGTAAGTCCTTAAGCCGGGAAAGGGCCTCTGAGAGGCATGACTTCTCCCTGGTTAGGGTTGCCACATGCTGCATTTTACTTCCAAAAACTGTAAATGCACAAAAAAAAGGACATTCCTTTTTTTCATTTTAACCCGATACCTACTTATCCCAGCCATGCTGTTCCACACGCACTGTTTACAAGCAACAACATTAGGTCTCCGTTATTATTCTTACAGGTCTTAGGCCTTAAAACAGAAACAGTCCACGTCTTAATGAGAGGAAAGATACTACAAGTCACTAGAACTTACATTGCCCAGATACAGAGCTTCTCCTTATGTCACTGTTAGGCCTCAGTTTGAAGATCAGCAGAAATGTGTTTGCTAAAAACTGATAATCACTGACTTCCTGTTTTATTTTTAATACATGCCTGGTCGATTGTCTTACCCATGTGAGGAAATGATAGCTCTCGTTTCATTGCTGCTGACACTGTTCTGCTGCCTCACAGGAGGTTAAGATGCATGTTTGTTAACGCAAAAGTACTGGACAAGAGGCGCAAGTATTGGCCAGCAACATCTTGAAACCCCACTCATTACCTGGCTGCTGAAAAATAAAGTATCATTAATATCTCATTAATTTTCAGGAATCTAAAGCATGAGCCATAGCACTGATATTCAGAGAACTGGGAGAAGGGAGAGGGAAACGCAGGAAAGATTTTTCCAGCACTAACTGTAAGTGAGTAGTTCATCCCGTATCTGTCTAGAGATTTAAGGCCCAGTCACAGAAATACTATTAAAATCTTGGATGAAAATACATATTCCTTTAGAAAAATTAGAACTGCATATAATTTAATGGGAGCCAAAATCAAAGCAAATGGCAACAAGAGCAACTTTGCAATAAAAATCTGAAAAAGCTTATGAGCTCCTGAAAGCAAAATGCACTTGGCTATATACTGTGAATACAAATCACTGTCAGCAGTAGAAAGTATTTTAACACTCGACTGATTTTGGAGTTTGGATTCAGTACTACATTTTAAAGGTGAAAAGGAATTTCAGTAATTCCCTTTTGCAAAAATAAATTTTCACAGGCAGGTAAGCCTTGGGTTAACCAGCCCCAGGACTTCAGATCTTGCCTCAGTGAGAACATTTTCAGAGATGAGATACAAAGAACATTAAATAGCTCTTCCCTTGCAAGCTAAAAATAAAACATGTGAATTCCTGTTTCCTTTCAAAACACTAAAACAAGCCTTCAAACAGTTACTTGAAACAGTGTTTCACTGTTTTGTGCTACAACTCATCCTTCCCTCCAATGTATTTTCCGTCAGTCCTTGGCAATCGTACAGACAGTTCAAAAAATTACAAGTGTATGTATTGGTCCCCTATGGAAAATACAATCCCTCTGAACTCAAGAAATAACTCTTGCTGTGCTTGTTATATCACTGGACATAGAAAGGACATCCAGGTCCTCATCCCAGGCACACACTTTGTCAGTGTTCCAGTATCTAACACGGGCAAGGCTTCCCTCCCAAACACCGTGCTTACCCTGCTCTCTACATACATCCAGGACTGAAGTTGCTGGGTGATCTGAAAAATCACTCATCCAAAAAGGCAGCATATTCTGCAGTATCTGGAGCTGGATACTGCCCTGTGCAACCAGCCCTTTAGCCTACACCACGTATGCCTTTCCCCACCGTGTCTTTCTTTTTGTACGCAAAATGGTGGTCTAAAGCTTTTTCCAGCATGGTACGGTAGCTGAGTGTGGATTCTTTGTTCTGAAATGCTGCAGGGGAGTCTCCTGATTGCCTGCATCGATTCAAGGAGCATTTGCCTGACTGCCTGCAGAGCCTGGGGCGGCGAGCAGAGCTGGAGACAGCTGTGGGTCTGCCCTGGATTACTGCTGCCAAGTGAGCAGGATCCTGCCAGGACCAAAGCTTTTAGAAATTTCCACTAGGAGATCTCCTCCATTCATGGCAGGAGGGGAGGACAGAGGCAAGGCAAGGTAAGTGCTGTGGCATATAAACACCAGTTTAATATCGGAAGAGCCAGGCCACCATGCAGGCCTGCCAGCCCCACAGTCCTGCCCACCCGGATGGATCCAATTCCCAGGGAGCTGACCTACCAGGAAGCAAATTTATGAGGAGGCAGAGGTGCATGTGTATGCTCTGAGGAGATAAACCCTGGTACCCTCCTGATTCATCGGCAAAGTAGTTAGCAGCTTTCCATGGCTGAACATCCATCAAAAATTACTTTCCTTAATCACTGTCGTGGTTTGACCCTGGCTGGATGCCAGAGATTCACCACAACCTCTCCTGGAGGAGAAAAAACTAGAAAATAAAACTGGAAAGTAAAACTGGTCACAGGCAAAAAAGCAAGGCAAACTACAAGTAAAGAATATAAAGGATTTATTTACTAACTAACAAGATCAGAACTGCAAAGCAAGCATCTTTTAAAAGGCAACCTTCCCCCCCACCTCTTACAACAGATGTCATATTCCCTTTTTCACGAGGAGACAAAGGAGAAACATAGGGTAGGGGTAAACCAGGCAAGTTGGTATTTCTGACCAGATCCAGGGTAGGAACCATCTCCCTGCCCTTCCATAAAGTTCTCTCTCTCTCTTACAAGAGGAAAAGGTCTTTCATGACCCCCTCCCAAGTGAGATCTCGACCNTTAACTCCCTCGCTGCCAGAGCAGCAAAAAAACCCTAAACCATAACAAGCACCTATTTATTTTGTCCTTTTAAAGCATCCTATCAAAAGTAAAGGTTGAATTACAAAAACACTTTATCTGTGTTTTTCAAAGATGTCATATTACTTAAGGGACTGATAAATTTAGCTTTGCACATTAAATATGAACCTAACCTGGTCCATTTAACCCCTAAGACCACTTATCCATATACAAGGCTTGCTAGAGCCCCAAATCCTGGACTACAAAAAACCCCTAGCTAACCCCAAACAACCCTTGAAGTTGACGTTAAAAATAAGAAAATAATTTATTGTTATTTCCAGTTGCTTAGTGAATGAGGGTACCTAATAAAGATATTCTGCTTCACAAAAACTGAGGAGGAAACATGACATTCAGGAATGGCATTTGAGCACTTCTTCACTAGCAGAGTTAATTACCAGGACAGAGTAAAGCAATTACCTATGTGTTTCCAAGACTATTGGTGAGAACAAGAGAAAAATGAAATACTAACTTAGATAACTATGGGTACCCCTGATGTTACAGAAGAATTCAGTAATGGTTGGGTAAAATTAAGAACTACATTGTAATTTTCAAGGATGACACAGATAAACACATTTCAACACCTTTTTTTAAAATACTTATTTTTCTTCTAGTTTTCAGGAGTGTCTCATAGTCTCCACAGTAAACTAGGTCTCCCTCCAAAGTATTTTGTCTGCTAGCAATGTGATATGTTCAGTGGTGACTAGTCTGGGGCTAAAGATACACCAGGAAAGGAATGAAATGATGGGAGAAATAGTCTAAGATTAATTTAGATCTAGCTGAGATCCATTAAGTTTCATTCACTTGGGAGTTGGACTAGATGATCCTGTGGGTCCCTTCCAACTCGGAATAACCTGTGAACATTCCCCCAGATAATTTAGTCTTTAAGAGTTAATTTACTTTAAGAAGTTTCATATATATCCTCTTACACTGCCCATCTTCTAAACAATAACTTGGATAAGTATGTTGGAGATATCAGCAGAAACAACACACTTTCTATCTCAATTATACATTTTTGCAGTCTGAGCTCTTACTCTGTGGGTGGTGGAGGTGGGTAGGTGTATCCCACCCCCCCTGGCATTTGGCCTTACTAGCAATTAAGTAGATTGGGTAATGCCTCCAATGCCATTATATATAAAATGCTGAGGACACCAACAGGGCTTGGTGATCACTAATTCAACATGGGACAACAATGGAAAGCAACTCCAACAGTTAAAGACATGATTAACAGTGGCCAGAGACCAGCCACATGAAATTATGGAAGTATTTCTTACTAACTGGGAAGGTCTGGCAATTTCCTGGAGATGATTCAGCCCTAAAAAAAAAAAAAAAAAAGCATATTGTGTAATTCTTCAATGACTCTCAGGTTCAATACACTGGAGCACAAGAGGGGAGAGCTGGTGAGTTGACTACTGGCTCTGGTTGTCAGAGAGAAAACTTAGGAAGAGACTTCCTCCTACTGAAGGCCACTGGATGAACTAGAGACACCAGACTCTTCTTTCTAGACCTTCCATTTAACACTAACTAGGCCTAGAAATAACATTCTAGAGGGAATGCCTTTTTTTCTTCTTTGTGAACTGTATTTTTATAGAAATTGGAACACGCTGCTTCATATGCAAGGACCTACAGGACTTTTCCCACAGTTAATATTACTTGTTAAAACCAGTGAGGTGTGCTACTGTGAAATGTCCAGATATCCAGTTAAGTCATCCATATGGCCGCACACTGTGGTCAGAGAATGCAGACCTGAGGCCTCTTAGGGAGACAATGCCACCACATATGTCTGGAGTGGCACCAAAGAAAGATTTTGAGTTTTAATAAACTTTCTTGACAACTATAAACAGTGGGGAAAAAAGAAATAGGTGGTTAACACCCGCGCTCAGGATGTTCTCACAGGAACAGGATTAGACTCACAATACTCAATTAGAGACAGCAACTGAACTGTGTCACAGACTTGCAGAGTGGTTGGGGTTGGAAGAGACCTCTGGAGATCATCAGTTCCAGCCCCTGGCTCAAAGAGGACTACTCGGAGCTGCTTGTCCAGGACTACAAATTCCTACCCAGGAACTGCTCAGCTCTTTCTAGCATGACAGTACTACACTTACAAAATTGTTCTCACAGTCAATTTTAAAAGCAGGGAATTTGCAATAGCAACATTAAAAAAGAGCTAAAATGATCTTGAAAGTTTAGTTTTTAAGTAAAACAGTTGTTCAACAGTGCCACAGTGCTGCTATGTGTCCCCACACAGATGCAACGAAGAGTTGAAACGCTCATTTTCAGATTTTAAAAAAATCATGTCAATGAAGTTAAATAACAGCTGAACCACAGAGAACCCAGGAAATGGGACAGTCTATTTAGAGCATTAACGACATTTTGTTTACTGCTTAGGACGAATTCATCATTCAGACAGTCCAAAGTGAGATCCTGGCAGACTCTGAATGTGCTCAGAGAGGCTGAGGCCAGAGACATTCTACATCCATATTAGGCTGTGGATCAAGTCCTGAGCTGAATTCAACAGTTCTGCTTTGCTTGAGACTTTGAAAACCCAATGATGGCAATTTACATGCAGAACTGCCACTATCAGAACATCCAAAAATTCATTTGATCACATTATGATCAAATCGTGGTCTGAATCCAATGGCATGGTGTTCAACCAGTCTAAGTGCCGGGTCCTACACTTCGGTTACAGTAACCCCATGCAGAACTATAGGCTGAGGGTGGAGTGGCTGCAGGATGATCAAGTGGAAAGGGATCTGGGACTGCTGGTTGATAGAAAACTTAAAATTAGCCAGCAGAATCTGCCCAGGCAGACAGAAAAGCCAGTGGTATCCTGGCTTGCATCAGGAATAGTGTTGCCAGCAGGACTAGGGAACTTATTCTCACCCTGTACTCGGCACTGGTTAGACCACATCTTGAATACTGTGTTAGTTCTGGGCCCCTCAATTTAAGAGGGATGTTGAGATCCTTGAACATGTCCAGAGATGGGCAACGAGGATGGTGAAGGGGCTGGAACACAAGCCCTATGAGGAACAACTGAGAGAGCTGGTTGTTCAGTCTGGAGAAGAGGAGGCTGAGGGGAGACCTTATCGCTCTCTACAACTTCCTGAAAGGGAGTTGTAGCCAGGTGGGGGTTGGTGTCTTCTCTCCGGCTACAAGTGATAGAAGGAGAGGACACAGTCTTAAACTGCGTCAGAGGAGATTTAGACTGGACATTAGGAGGAACTTTTTCACAGAGAAGGTGATCTCAGTGGAATGGGCTGCCCAAGGAGGTGGTGGAGTCACCGTCCCTGGAGGTGTTTAAGAAAAGGTTGGATGATGTATTTAGCAGCATGACCTAGATAATAGGATAGTATGTTATTGGGAGGATGGTGGGTTGGTAGCAGGATGGCAACAGGTTAGGGTACAGGTTTGGATAGGTTATGTAATAGGTGATAGGTTGGACCTGATGATCTCTATGGTCTTTTCCAACTTGCTAATTCTGTGATTCTGTGTAAATGTTAGCTATAGATCAAGTGTTAGCTATAGAAGCATGAAACTACAACAGCTGAACTGGAAACCAAAGGCCCCATATTACAAGAGACTGAAGGAGGATGAGCAGAAGGACTCATGTACCCAAGGATAATGAAAATATTTGCAAATTAAACTAGAAACTTTAGCCCAAAGTATGAATGGAATACCTATGTCAAATCAAATTTTTGATTTATACTAAGAAAACTACAGAACGAGTGTGCTTACTCAGCACAGAACTTATTTCCAAGGAAAAACAAATCTACTTCCCTAAAAATGTCACTATATTTATTGTTATTATTAAACTGCAGAGTGCCCAGCAGTTTCAGCTCCCCTACACAGATTTTTTTTTCCTTATGCCTTTGGATATTGTGGATAACACAGAAGCAAAGACTGGTTTGGGTTGGAAGGGACCCTAAAGATCACCTAGTTCCAAGCCCCTGCCATGGGCAGGGACACCTTCCACTAGACCAGGTTGCTCAGAGCCCCATCCAGTTTGGCCTTTAACACTTCCAGAAATGGGGCATCCACAACTTCTCTGAGCAACCTGTTCCACCACCCTCATAGTAAAGAATTTCTTCCTGATACCTCATTTTAACCTACTCTCTTTCAATTTAAAGCCATTCCCCCTTGTCCTATCACTACATGCACTCATGAGAAATCCCTCTCCAGCTCTCGTCAGCCCCCTTCAGGTACTGGAAGGCTGCTTCAAGGTCTCCACAGAGCCTTTTCTTCTCCAGGCTGAACAACACCAACTATCTTCATCTGTCTTCATAGGTGAGGTGCCCCAGATCATCAGTGGAACAGGTGGAAATAGGACAACAGGCAGTTCTGTCACATTTCAGCTTTCCCACAATGTTCATTATTATGGTATTTTAATATAGCTATTTTACCAATTTGGGCAAACAGATCTTCACTAACATGATGGATACAAACTTTGAGCACCCAATTTTAACAATCTGTGTGCTTAGTATTCTGCATATGAATAAATACTTCCTTTATGGCCACATCTTAGGAAAACTTTTCTCCGGAAAGGAATCAGAGCTCTGCAGTGCCGGTCCTTCAGTTCACCTCCTGACTGATTTCTCTCACACCTACATACAAGCACATCCTGACACAATCTGGATCTATTTGAAGAGATCTTGCCAAGCTCTGGAAGCTCAGTGTCCTTCTGAAATCAAATTTTCTCATCCATATCGTTTAGCAATTTGCACTCATGCATCAGCAATATCTAGTAACTCAGGGATAACAGAGCTACACATTATTATTTAAACCACAGTAACATCACCCTGTTACGTGCATTAAGTTCCAAAAAAAGGTACTAATACAAATACATCTTTGTAAACAGATAAAATAGAATGTCAGATACAGAGGAACTCGGGAAAAAAAATTAATGTCAGAAATCAGGGCATCAGTGATTTACTGCAGCACAATGAGTACAGTGCTGGGCCCAGGAGACAAACTTTTTTTATCCAATGGCAAGATTTCCACATAAATATTTTTATGGCTTTTGAAAATAAATGTGTAATATCTCCTGGAAAACCCTGCTGACAGCAAGATCCTGCCCAGCAGAAGACAAGCAGTCAAGCTGGGCTCTGGCATTTCCCAGGGCAGATTTGTTCCAACTTAACCCGGGAGCTGTTAGGGAGGCAGCTTGCCCAGAGTTATTGAATAATCTATTGCAGCGTTCAACGGGGTTCATAACCAATGTCTTCCAACACGACAGTGAGCGATAGCAACCAAACCACTGCTGCTTCTTTATTTGGTCTTATCTCCCCGGTAAGACTATGTCTACACTAACAGGTTAAACTGGCCAAGGACATGCTCCTGAGTGCTGGAGGTGTTGCCCACACTGCTACTGCTTTACAGCAGTGACTGGTAGTTTTGTTCCCACAAAACCCTCCTTCCTCCAAAGGGCTCTAGGACAGTTTGGGAATTTGCAGGGACCAGAGGCATTTCCAGCAGGCTGTCTGATTGTGGCCACCCTGCTCTGGAGACTGAGTGCAGTGGCAGGGACATGTGCTGTGCCATCACAGTTGGTCCTGGTGCCAGAGGCATCTCTCTGGTATGTTTACTAGAATATTTTGTCTCAGTCCGTGAGTTACTTGGTATGTTGAGGTCTCCAACTCTTCAGCTAGATACATATGAATCTGGATGCGAGAGCTCTTGACAAAATGATGAAATAATGACACATTGGTTAAAAAGTTTGTTTAAAAATCAGCTTTTCCATCTAAAGTATTAATAACAATGGTAGTCAGACCAGCTTATTTATCTGAAAGAATTGCAGCTTTCCTCGCAGTTTTAAATACATGTCCTCCATAGTCGTGAGAATCTTACCAGATTCCTCAGGCCTAAAACTACTTTGATAAAGATCATATCCTTTATATTCAATGTTTCTGTGCTATTTTTTTAATGAGCTGAACACTAAGGTGCTCTCAGAAGCCAGAATCTGACCTAATTAGGGCCAGCTCTGGCCTTCTTCTCTAACACTGACCATATGCTTGGAGCAGGAAACAAAGACAGAAACCACTCCTGTCCAAGAAATTGCCATGGTCTGGGATATATATGTATATAAAACCTTTTGGGAAGCCCAGATAATGTGTAAACAGAATTCATAAAAGCTGCTTTGCCTCATATAAGGTACTTCAGTTTTAATAATTCTGTAATATCAGTATTTTACATTCAAATATCCTTAATTCCAAATAGAGGTTATTAAATGAAAAGAGGTACTAAGGTACGACACATCCTAGGAGAGTATGAAAACAAAGATGCTGTAAAAAACACTAGCTTCTGTTTCTGAGTGTTGAAGGACCAACAGCACAATATTCTTCTAGCTAGAATAAAAAATTGCAAACAACACAGTACTTTTCAAATTAGTTTTGGTATATACTGTGCTACCTCTTAGCTGATGACATAAGCATTGGCACTTTTTGTGAACGAGCTGTGTCTTATTTCTTTGTGCAGTGCCTATGTTTTTTCCTGTTCTGCTGCGTAAGGTGCAAATTCCCAGGATGAGCAGCACATGGTATCACATATCCTGAGAACTACATATTTTATCTGAGAGCGTGTGTTTTACTTCCTTTATCACACAGCTAGAGGCAAAGTTTCATCTCCAAAGTTATGTTTAATGTCAGTAGAGTGAGTCTACTTGAGCTTACATCCTAAATCCTCTTCCCAGATGATCATCTGAATGCTTTTGTTGTTTAAAGGTCACTTGATTTATATGATTGGAGAGTAACTGTCATAGATTTTTAGTTGCAATTATATAGCCAAGATTTTAAATCTTTTGGGAATCTAGGACTTTTTTTCTTTCTTTTAAGCCTTAGTTTCTGAACACATTTGTACACATTTTGCAAACACAATCATAGAATCATGGATGATTTGAGTTGAAAGGGACCCTAAATACTATCTAGTCCCAAACCCCTTGTGCCACGGGCAGGGACATCTCCCAATAGACCAGGTTGCTCAGAGCCCCATCCAACCTGGCCTTGAATGCTTCCAGGGATGGGGCATCCACAACCTTTTCCAGTGCTTCATCATTCTCACAATAAAGAATTCCTTGCTAATATCCAGGCTAAATTTCCCCTCTTCCAGTTTGTACCCATTACTCCTTGTCTAATCAGTACAGCTCCTGACGAAGAGTCCCTCTCTGGTTTCCCTGTAGGCCCCCTTCAGATATTGGAAGGCTGCTGTGAGGTCTCCACACAACCTGCTCCACTCCAGGCTGAACAGACCCAATATTCTCACCCTGTATTCATAGGGAAGGTGCTCTAGTTCCCTTATCAGCATCGTGGCCCTCCTCTGGACTTGCTCCAATGAAATGCTGTGGTAGGGCTCTGGTCAGAGCACCCAGAAAGTGGCAGGACAACAAGAGCAAAATCCCACCTGTGCTCTGCTCTCCCATTCCTCTCTCCAGCCTCCAGCTAACACCCATCTGTTACTTCTCATCACAGTCACAGATTCGTATCTCTGCTGCTCTCATAAAGAAGTTGCTTGTACATTGCATTGTATTTCAGACATCAAAGTGATCACGGCTAGTGTAGGCTTATGCCAACAGCTACGTCAGTTTTGGGGTAAGCGCTGGCATCCTCAGCACTGTATAAGCACAGAAGATGACTCTGGCACGGAGCCTGGCCTGCATAGCAGTTATTTCTGTACACATGTAACCACTTGCAACAGCAGTATAAACTCACAGTTGCTCGTATCTGCACATCAGTTCGTTCAGTTCAGCATCTTTCCTTGTTGTAATATCAGGATAACAATTTTCCTGCATTATCTAAAACACGGGAAATATGTTTGTCCATGGAATTTTCCAGTTACTCTGTTGTCTTAACTGAAATACTTTTGTGTAAGCAGCTGGTAATCCATTTATTAGGTAGGATTTAAATTGAAATAATGACTGAGTTCAGTATAGCTTTTTGATGCCCTTAATACATTGCTATACCAAGGCCCATGGGTTACCACACAAATTAAAGTATGTGAAATTGACTGTTTTCCTGAAGAAGTCAGGAAGGCAACCTTCGTCTAGAGTAAATTGCTGGAACATGGGATGTCTTCTATTTACTTGTTTCCAAACATGTACCCTTGTGTAGTGGGAAAATCTGCCTCACATTAATAAAAGGCCATGTCTTTAATAAACCACTTAACTATGGTATTCATTCCTATTTTAAGTTGTCCTGTTGATGAATTATTTTATAACTTTGAAAGCTGTTTGCAGAGTGGAGTCACTGAGATGTATTTATAACCTCTTCATGTTCTTTATGCCTTGTCCAGAACGTTTCCCATTGAGCAGTCAAGAAACATGAGGTCCAGTGAGGTGAAATGCAGAAGGAAGCACAGAAAATCTTATGAAAGAGATAAAAAAAACAAATCCTGAATGCCTTTTTACTACAGATAACTGGGGGAGACCAGTTGATCTGTACACCTCTTTAAGGCCATCACTCCTGACTGCCATAGGTACAACAGGGTTTGCAAAAACCACAGCTTCTTGCAAACTTCACCTGTTACTTATTCTTAAATCACTACTACCAGAGAGGAAACTGAAGCATAAGGACTGTATCTGAAACAAGAAAGGACTATATAAAGTAGATCTTTTGAGGGGAAAGTGATCTTAAAGTGTTATAAATTGCAAAGTTATTTTCCATGCCATGATAAGGACGTTATTTAGGCAGACATAAGAGAATTGGGGGATGAATACAGAAATGTATCCAAAAGTATTATGCAGCTCAGTAAAAGATATTCTTTGCTCCTCCCATCACAGCATTCACATTGATCTCAAGTAAATCTCCTTATTTGGTTAAAATACAGTAAGCAAGGAGCATTTATTAAGTAGGAAATAACATTTATCTGACCACAGTGAACAAAACAGAAATTGAATCAAAAGACTCTTTCTAAAGAAAAGGGAGATAGCTAAAAGAGAACAGCAACAACAAAAAATGCAAAGCCAGAGGTGTAATCCTAACATCAAACACACTGATAACAGGATAATTTTCTACTCAAGACTAGCCAATGCACCATAACAAAGGTTTCAAAATGTTCACATATTTATCTTACTTCTACTTGGGTTTTTTCCCCCTCTGAGGTCTGTTTATCTAAGGGCTGGACGTAGGGCGGAAATCTAGAAGTTTTGAAAAGCACTACTTCATAAACCAAAATGGAAATGAACTTGGAATGTAAGCCCCTCTCTTTCCCGAGACAGGGCTGCCCGAGAACCAGAAAAGTCAGGCCCTCTCCCGCTCCCCCACCTGTCCTACCTGAATGCTGCCAGAAGTGTAGATGCTATGTATGCCTCATGTAAGATGTGAAAGCCCAGATTACTTTGGGATCCTTGATCAAGGATGTCTGGAAAGTTAAGCAGCGTTAAGTACTAGAGAGAAACCGAAGGTTCTGTCACCTTTATTCAACAAAACAAGGACAATGCCACACTATAGGCAGAATTATTCCAGGGGAATTTGGTAACAAGAGTGCTACGTGTTTGCTTTAGCAGTCTCAGTGTTTGTGGGATAGGAGATGCCAAATTTCAGGCTGCCTATGAAACTGCAGCATTGCCCTTGGTGTGCGTAAGATTCATGGGTACAGTATTTGACTCCTTGGTACACACCTGTGTACCCGAACCCACATGAACACAAGTACAGCAGAAACCCTGACAGGTGCTCAAGGGCTAAGGAACAACTCAGGCGCCGTGAGCAGGCATGGAGGCTCTCCAGCACCTGCAGGAGGACTGGTTCCATCAAAGATCTTCATCTGCAGCCAGTTCTTAACATGGAGAAGGTGCTCTGGACTTATTTTCCCAAGAGCTACTGTATAGGCCAAACACAGGCAGATTTCCATAGGGACAAGTAAGAGAAGTACTCCTCATACAAATGTAATGTGCTCTGCTGAAGTTTATATCCTTGCTCCAATGTACAAGAATACTAAAGCACATCAAAGAAAATACAGTAACTCAATGTTTTCTTTAAATACGAGAAAAAACAAATTATTTTCATGCCTCCCTTGTTCTCAGTCTTACTGAATCACTTGAGCTGAAATATTCCAAAAATACTCAGGCCGAGGAAAACAGCTGGCTTGAAAAATTTCAGTTTAAACATTAAAAGTTTCACAAATACTCTGAAAACCAGGGTACTATAATGGGAACTGCTTGGCAACTTTCCTAATTGGTGGTGTTACCAATCTATTCCACAGTCAGGAATTTACATGTTTTGTTTATCACTCACTACACTATCAACTACCCTCAAGTGAGCTGAAAATAGGCAGTAAGATAAAAAGAGGATAGAAGCAGAAAGGAGGCAGAGCTGCCAGCCCAGAAAAACTGTTCTGTGGCCAGTCAAGGCAGCAAGAGATACCAAAGTGCAGTTTCTCGTGTCTGCCATTGAAAAGCTATACCAGGCACATGCACACACCCCCCGCTCTAACAGAGGTTTTCACAGAGGAATAGTCTGTACCCATCCCAAGGTCATGTGCCTGAAACCCACAGTCAGTAAGACTGACATTCAAATGTGAGTGGAGCCGTACAGGCTGTTGAGATAAAATTATCACAGTTATATTTCAGCAGATTGAAAAGAAATCTGAGATGCATGTCCAGATTAGCTGGAAGAAACAGGATACCTGGAAAAGCAACAGGCAACCCTATCAGCATGCCACAAGGAAAACTGGAGCACGTTTCACACAAACCAACCCTTGGAGAAAGAGAGGCAAAACAGTTCCTTCTTCTGAGGCAGTAAATGAGTATTTCCAGACCCAAACAATGACAATGTGGTTAAGACTGTACCTCACATCTGTCTCTGGGACTATAAAGTGCACTTGGCAGTGAAATCGCCTTTCCTGGTTTGCTGGGTGAATTTAAAGTGTTTCTGCAGTGACACATGTAGAACACAAAAGATCCCACCTAGGAGCCAATCTCTGAACGTATGGTTGGCAGTTCTCAGAACAACTCCAGTGATGTGAAAACTGGTTAAGGTAAAAGAAGTTTTATTTTCTACTAACTCCAAAGTAAAAAACCCCAAACAATTAGCTTGCAATATGTTCTTAGATGTTTCAATGTGATTGTATGCATGAGCTATAAAGAAAAGGCAAACTTTTAGAATTTTTAAGTTTCCGTTGCGTAGTAAGTAGTGGGTATTAGAGAAATTTTTATATCTTCAGGCTAGGAAAGACTAGATTTAGGATAGCAATGATGTATTTAATTTCCGGAGGTCATAAAGTTAAGTTCTAAAGTTCTTGTGTAAGGTCAAGAGATCTCCTGACACACCAGAAACTCTTTACTTCATGCTGAACTAAATCAGATAAGCTGTCATTTGAAAGACTACAATACCAATGTCCTACTCAATAACCATACTTGTACAGGATGTTGCTCTTACGTTTGTAAGTGAGTTTTTTGCACCTCTTACCTTTGGCAATGTGTGATGTTATCTTTGGAGAGTACCTATTACACTAATATGAAGTGACACTTTCTTAGCAAGGGTTCAAATTTTAGTTGACCTTCCATTCTGTCATGGACAGGTAAATGAATTGGACTGTCAATTCTGTAATAACTAGCTGAATTTCACTTTTAATAAGATTTCCAGTGCAGATTATTTTTTGAGCAGTTCTACCCATCAATTTTCTATAGGGTCAGAAGAACTGTTGTTCTGGATCATGAATTGCATACCACAGCATAAAACAACGATAAATTACAAGTACAAGATTTGATAAATAGGAGACAAATGTAAGGAGTTCACCTTCAATAAACAGTTGACTTGTGACAACTTATGTCTGGAGTTGAAAGCAAAACAGAAGATACCTGGTAAAGAGAATTATCGCATCACCACGGGACGGGAGAAGGGGCCCCGCNCAGCCTTCATTCAAAGCTACAGCTGCCTAGCATCAATGAAAATCAGACATAAGAGACAACAATACATTTAAAGTCATGGAAAGTTTATGTATGCAGTGCACTGTCTTCCGCCATCAATATTCCTACACCATAAACAGGGTTATTTCAAGAATGAAAAATGAATGCATTTATGAATGGATGGATATGCTTTCCAAAAAGCCATTACGGCAGAGAGTAATAGGGTGTCAGAAGAGGGGGAGTTCTTTACCTAAAATTCAGAAGGTCTGAACTCTTTGGGGGTTTGACACCATGAGGAAAGGTAATGCACAGTCATCTTGGAATACCTTCATTTTGGTCGCTGTTGCAGACCATCTCCCTTTCTGCTCCACAATCACACACATTTAGTGTACTCAAGACTGCTGCTGGACAGGCGAGAACAAGAGGGAATGCTATTCCTGTCATCACTCCTCATCACAGACAGCCTGTGAAGGGCATATATGTGAAGCACCTTGGTCTAACAGAGGGGTTGTGAGAAAGGAAGAAATAGAAGAACCACTACAGATTGATCTGAAAGCACAGATCATGAGCCACCTGGGGCATTCACCACAATGGGGCTGAGAACGGCATAAAAGCTAAAAGAGATTTGGTTTAAATTGTAAATCTCTTACGGTATCATTGTGCTGGAGTGATAGTTTTAACCAAGTTTCACTAGACAAATTCAGATTTAAATAGACCTGTCTTTAAATACCACTACAGGAATCACAGTTGCTGTATTTCCCAGTATGACAAGTGGAAAGGATCTGGGTGGGAACCAATCTATTCATAGAATTACTTTTGCCCAAACTTTAGCTCTTAAAAGAGAAGATAGTTTACAAGTATTTAATCTGTTCACTCCTGCTGCTTCTGCCACTTCGACAAATATTTGCAAAGTCCTGCCCTTTATTTAAAAACCTAAGTATCAGATGTGGCAAATGATTCCCCAACACGTCTCTCTGATTTGTTGCCCACATCCATAAGGAAAATCAAATGATCCAGATTGTACCTTCATTCCACTAATGCAGTGCAAAGTTCTTTGAAACAATTGCAGTTGTGCAGCTGGTCCTTCCCCTTGCCCTGTCTCCACTCCAAAGCAAGGGAGCTCAGCCATTTGGCTAAGATCAAGTGTAGTATCAGAATATTCTGTGAAATTCTGTGAGCTGAGGGAGAGATGCCCAGGGAAGCAGAACAGTGCTCTGCATCACTGCCCAGTAGTGACAGAATTTTTAATGACAACAACAACAATAATAATTATTATTCTGCTCCGAAAGCAGATTAAGATCTTGTGCTGGATTAAGATCTTGTGCTAAGATTAAGATCTCTTAGCAGACTAAGATCTTGTGCTGGAAAGGTCTCTTCCTCTACCACCTTCTCCACAACTGTGCACTCTCCATGAGCCATGACTGACAGACCGCAACTACTCTGCTTCCTCCCTAAGCTGTCCAAGTACAGGATGGCTCCAAGTTGGTTTCAGCATCAGTAGTTGCTAAAATTCAATGCATCATCACTGGGTACAGTGTGGTGCTAAGTGAGCTCTGCACCTCATGACCAGCATTGGAGAACATCCCACCAGCCTGAGGAAGGGACAGAGGGGAGCTCGTGTTGCCATCTGCAGGCACAAGTCCTACATCGAAATGGAGAGAGGGGACACTACACCTTCATGAAGGCAATTCAAAAGATTCCTTGAAGCTTTCTTCATTCCTTTCCTTCCTTCCTTTCTTTTTCTGTTATTGGTGGCATTTACAAACCTGTATGTCTGAAGCCAACCCAGGGATAAAGCCTTGTGGAGAAATCATAGCTTGGCTAGATTTATTAGCCTTTCATTCATTTGAGAAATCTGCTTACAATGACAACAGATCCTGACTGTGAAAGGGTCTCAGCAGGGTTGCTCACAAGAAGTTCTGCAGAAATGAAGAGGGACCAAAACCATTGTGGACTTCCCTTAAAGCCAAAAGCGTACATACATACACTCTAGAAGCACTAGTATATTTGAACTTTTCCTTTTCAAATCTGTGACAGAAGTGTGAGGATAGAAACTTACAAAAGTTTAAAAAGCCCAAAAACATCGTTGGGGAAAGGCTTTTCACATCATCCTTGTACTCAATGTACAGTATTAAAAAAACGAAACAACAATATTTTAATAGGTGACTCCTTATAAATAATTAAAATATTGTAGTGCATGTAAGTGCTCTCCTGTTTCTAGGAATATCCTGTTGGGTAATATTCTCATTTGTGATTCATATGCATGCTCTTTTATAATCGCAGTGAAATAACAGTTTCTGAGGAAGTGGTTTTTACAGGTTTGTTGGGTGCTACAGGAGATCAAAGTATAATAAAACTTACATGGAAGCAAAAATTGGGCATGAATAACAGCACCAGCTTTAACAATGGACTGAATAAACACATGTAATTATAAACAGGATGGACTGAATTTTTCATCCTGGCAATTAATTGCGGAAGGCTACATTCAAATGAACAGGCTGAGCAGATAAGCCTGCACATATCATCATAACCATTTGCTTCAAAAAGATACATCTATGTTCCTGGGTTCCCATTGGCAGGTAAACTCTCACTGCAAGATATCAACACAGATCTTTACACACAGCATTTGGGATCCTACATACAAAGCAAATGCACATGTAAAAGCAGCCTCAGCAAATAGTAACTAAACCTGGCAGTCCTTATTTCAGTGAAAAGAGAGATGGCCAGAGCAGTTGGGATGACCTCAAGGTCATATCCCAGCATTATCAAGAAGCAGAAAACAATTGCCGAAGATGACAGATATGACACTTCAAGATCATAGCATCATAGTATTTATAAGGTTGGAAAAGACCTTGAAGATCATCTAGTCCAACCTATAATCCTACTAAAACTTAACAGCTATGACATTTATACCATGGCACTCAGTCACCTCATCCTTAAACACCTCCAGGGACGGCGATTCAACCNAGTCACCTGTTGTTTCATTTCAGTAAGGAAGACATTGAAGGGGGGAATGACATTTTGCTTGTCTGTTTGAAATAAAAGGCAGTACTTGCTGTAAGCATGGTGTGCAAGCAGAGAACTGAACAACTCTAACAGCAGATCATCTCCAAGTTTCAGCAAAATTCCTCACAGTGACTGCAGAACCTCTACTATTGCCCATGTAACCTTGTGGGGACTATTGAATCTCACGTATTAGTTCCAAAAACTAGAAAATAAATGAGTTTCCAGCTTAGCCATCTGCATTCAGAACTAAATTGTTCAGCTGCAGGGCTTTGGCATTTTTGATAGTAAAAGTAAATTGCAAGTGCAGCGGTCATCCAGTGTGCAGTAGTCTTTGTGGAATTAGTCAGATAACCAGACTGAACACAGAACACATAGGTTAGCTTATTGCTTCCCAAGTATCAAATAAAAATAAAATATGAAGAGGACAGCCTACATGGAGGAAAAGAGCACAAAACATTTTTTTCCAAAAATTGTACAGCTAGAATAAAAATTATAGAATTATTCAGAATAAAAAGAATGCGGCAAATAATATATTTTATCTATATAACATTTTGTTTCAAGCAATTGTACTGAAATGCAGTGTTTTGAAAGCACTAACCAAATACTCCCTTAATAGAGAGCTATATGGATCTTATTTTGTCCAAATAAGCTACAGAATAGAGACATCTTAGCGGCTTAAATTGCTCTGGAGTTACTGCATAGCCTCTTTGCAGAAATACTAAAACAAAATGTGATGTGAGAAAAGCAGCAACTAAGGACATTCAGACTGAATATCTCTCTTCTTTCCCAGTGAACAGAAAGCTCCATGATTTGGGTCCAAATATTTCAAAAGCACCAGGACAAAGGAATGACAGCTATTAAAGACACCCCCTACCTTCCACAGTTACAAGAACTGTATCAGATTGAAGAAATATAACTTCTCCCCCCCCCTCCGCCTATGATACTTATTTCCATTCCTCTCAATAGCAACCCAGTCTTCTATGGAAATGTGAAGGTCATGAACAGAATTAACACAAAGTATAAAAAATAATTTTAAAAAATGTAGTACCAATATTTATACAGTAGTTTAAAAGGCCATAATCATTACAAAGTCTGTGCAATTGTTTGTGTATATGAAAGGCCTCAGGGGGATGAAAAATGTGAAAGACTTTCTCTGGTGCCAATTGTAGTAAAATTTGATGCGCCTTGTAATCTCTGGATGAACTGTAAGGCCCTGTCTGCAGGACCAGCTCCCATACTAGGAAATGCTATTCTGTCACTGGGAGAGATCCACAGGCGAGGTTGTTCAGCCATGTCTTCACTGTGGGGCATGTGTGTGCCAAATTGCTGGGGCAGAATCAGGTGGGAACATCCCCACACCCTGCCCTTGGGCTGCACTGAGGGAAATCCAGAAACACCAGTAAAAAGAGAAATGCATTCAACAGGCTCCTTGGTCTGGACAGGGGAGGGACCAGGACCATCTGGCACCCCTACAAAAAGTACCTGCTGTGCTGCTTGCACCTAGGCTGGGAGACGTGAGGCTTGTTCTCATCACTTGTGTGCGATCGCAGGGTAAGGGGGGTTTCATCTGCCCTCTCGGATACCAGCTGTCACTCACCCTGAGTGCAGCCACCAGGATCTCTCTCTCACCATGTCTGCGTACCATGTGACTCCAATGCTGCCTGAGCTCTCATGCTCTACTGTTACACAGTAAAAACAGGGAAGGTTTTCTGCTGAGACAACAGTCATTACAAAGCACTACCAGAAGGACCACAAGCAAAAGCCACCCATGACAACAAAAGAGAATTCAGGGTGCACAAAACTAATCTACACTGTTACGTATCAACATTGTGTGAATACCTCAACATCCCTTTTCTGCCTTTACCCTCTGTGCTTTAGTACCCCAAGTTATTAAAAAGCACTCCAAATGCCTGAGCCTCAGCCTGACTCTAAGGGGCTAACAAATCTTAACAGAAATTGCATATGGAATTCCTTCTCTTCCATAAGCTCTGAAATCCCCACTGCTCTTCCATCAAACAATGTGGAGCTGAATAAACGTAGCAAAAAGCAAAGGTATTACAGGGGAGATTCTTCTCTGCCTTTCATTGCATTTTACAGCTGCTCACATCTGTACCACAAGTTGAAAGCTTGAACACAAACTCTGTCACTGTCTGATAAAAACTTTATGCTCTGTATCAAAAAGCACCCAATCACATTTTTAACAGCATTTTTTTACCTTCAAGAAGAATGTTTTCAAACATAAATCAACCTTCTCAAAGTCACTGCCAGTACCCAAACACTCCCCACAAGACAGCTGACCACACCCTACCCGTAGAAATGATGCTCCTCCGACCACGTGCTCTGTTCCCTGCTTCTTCTGCCTCAGAGTGCTCAGATCAGATCCTGCCCCAGAAAAAAAGTAGAGTCAAAGGCTTGTGATACTCAGATCCAAGTCCTGGAGTCAGGCTGCACGGAAATCGAAGGGTACTGGGCTGAAGCAGCATGGAAGGAAGTCATACCCAAATATACTAACATTGCTCAAATGTCACACACAGGTAATCTCAGTTTGAAACTCCTGGCCACCATCTGGTGATAAAATGAGGAGACGTCAAGGGAGTTGATGCAAGCTCATGCATACCAGCATATTTTACTTACACTACATAGTGAAACCTATTGTCACCTTCCCTCATACTGTCTTTCCCACTGCCGCAACTTCATACAATCTGTGTTATCTTTTTCTCTCCGTTGCTTCAATTACAAGCCAATTTAATCTACCACACATGTATATGTACATAACCCTCCAATTCAGGGCGCTTCTAATATGAAAGGAAGTTAAGTGCAGAAAAGAGCAGCTGGGACCTACAAAGTCATGCCACTCCTAAAAACAGGCACAGAAGTCAGCCATTTGGATGAATCTGCTAAACAAGGCAGAATTAAAGGGTTAAAAAAAAAGACAGGACTCTGGCTCTTTCCCTACTTCGTAAATCTTGGGTGTGTATTAATAAATCCTGGGACAGCAGCAAAATTAGGCCTCACTGATCTTTAAAAGAATGAATAACTTCCTAACAAGGCAAGATGTTTTAAATATAGGTACCAGCATTATTTTTGCTACATAAGAAATATTTGAGGAAAATGTAGTTGATATCTCTAATTTGTTAATTACCCACTGGCTCCTACCATGCATTATTAAGCTACTACGGCAGTGACTAATGCCTCTGACAATACTAAATTACCAACAACACCTTGTGGAGGAATGTGATCTGAGTAGCCTAGAAAGGACTAGCCGCAGGTGTTTATTTTCAGATAAAGATGCTTTATTAACTCATGCATAAGATAACAAACCTTAAGGAGAAGAAGGCCTGTACCCCAAGCCCCATGTGCTGCCTACTCTGTGGGCACCACCACCATGACCCCTGGCTGGAGTAACCCAGACACCTGCACCTCACTCTTGGCTCATGGGACAGGCTTGGAGGAGGAAGAACACAGAGGATTCCTCTCTGAAGGTGTTTTAGACGCAACAAGCTTTGCAGTCACGGCCCTCCACTCGGTGGCTTTGTAGGGACACTGGATGTGCAGAGGTGGTGCTGATGTTCAGGACTGATGTCCAGGACTCCTCTGCTTCCAGACTGGTGGTCCCACAGGTTGGGTGCCCACACTCGCATGTCAGCAGAGGCTTGATGCCAGTTTGAGTTTGGGCATCCCAATAGGGTTGGGCCCTACACTATCCCTTCATGCAGTTCAGTGATTCTCTGATGTGAGGCACACAAGGGAAAGGAGGCTGCAAGGATGCTCAGCAGCAAGGCACTCTGGGCAGGAGGTCTGAAGCTCTCAGAGATGGCAGGGATTTTGAACCAGGGAAGATGAAGGAAATGTAACTGCCCACAGAAGTTCCCTCTGCACAACTGCAACCCAAGCACAGCCCTTTTCCTCTCACCTTTGAATACAAGTCTTTTTTTTCTTTTTTTTTTTCCTTCACTCAATGCACTTTCTGCCAAATTGATTAAATTAATAACATTATGGCTTGGACAGGAACCTACATGTCTTAGTCCTACCTCTGTGAAACAACATTACTCTCCAAATCCTGTGCAGTTGCATTATAAAATTGCTGAACAAACCAATTCTGCTGTAATGGGAAGGGACACATTTTCTTCCCTGCTGTAAGTAGGTCAATGAAAACATGATGTTGTGAGGATGAAACTGTTTTCCTCCATCTTCTTCCCCCTAATGGCAATTTCAAATCATTCCGATTTAATTATGTCTGCAGTGTTACCTATAATAACATTGTAAGGTTATTAACAACTGATGTACTGGTGGTCCTGAAGTCAGGGGCCTGTGCTTCCTTGTGGGCTTGTTTCAGCCTCAGGTATGCACATGCAGTTCCTACACATGGCACATCATGGCACAGCTAAAAAAAGCCTGCAAAGAAATCTGGATTTGAAATGCAACACGACATCATGAGACACAAGAATTTAACTCTCAGCTCTGAGATACACAGTGAGCTTCTGCATCAATGTGATCTCTTCTTAAGGATGAAATTCTGACTACCATCTAGTCTAAATCTAGGAACAGTGAACTTGCTATGAATTATGTAATACCAGCATAAACAGAGCCAGAGTATTTTCAACGGAACTACTATTCCAATTCATAGTACCGGGAGACTTCTTTACATGCATTTCACTGGGAGGGATTAACCAGTAGCTGGAGAAAATTTAACTTGCAGCTACAACTACTGGAATACTAAATGCAAACTAAAGGCCAGTGGCAATAAAAAAATACATTTGGGGAGAGAATACCCCTCTCCTCAATGAGAAAAATTGAAGAAATTACATTACACGAAAGAGAATACAGAACGCCGAAGTATTATCAAAAGAAATGTTAAAAAACAAAATGGGTGTTGCTTTTCTACCGACTGACTATTTTGGAACAGATGGTGTAAATTAGTTTTGTTGACATTATCTGAAAAAAGGAAAAAGTAATTAATTCACTTCACGTAATGCCTGTTGTAAGCTCTCACCCACCCACACAGGCACTTCAAAGGCCCCCTTTTGCAACCAAATATTTGCCATAGGAAAGGTGACATGCTCTTCAACCCACTCCATGTATCCTTGTCCTGAAAACAACAGGCCTGCCTGTTGTTAAAGTAAAGCCAAGCACATACAACTGGACAGCACTGTGTCCTCAATGTGAAATTTTTACCCTAAAACCTCATGACTTCAAAGGAAACTCGGATTCCATCTGAAGAATCCAATTACGTGTTTCAAATTTAGGATGGACTGTCAAGTGCCAGCTGACAAAGAGATGTCCCCAAATATTTCAGGACAATGACACCTGTGCTGAAATGCAAAACCAGCTGTTTATGCCTTAACCTCTTACCCAAGGCACATTTCAAAATGAGGAAATTATATGATGACTAAGTGCCTACTGTACCTCAGCAAAATGTATTCCACCCTGCAGAGAGATCTTTGCAACCAGAATCCAGAAAGCATATTCATCATTAAAGTAATTCCATGTGCAGTATTACCACCAGTACCACCAAATAATAGGGATGGTAGAAAAAATATGTAATCCACATCCTACTGTGAGATAAAGGCAGATACACTTCAGTCATGTTTATTAAGCCACTCCTAACACTCCCAGTGACGGAGATTCCGCAAGAACCACTGGAAGCATATTTTGGAGATAACACTTTCCTACTGTTTACCTCATCTTTCTTGATTCACTTTAGATCCATTTCTCTTTGTCTGTAGCACAGAAAAGAGACTGGTAGTCTACTCTTTGCAACAGCCTGTTCTGCTCTATCTGTGCTTGAAAAACTGCCCATCTCCTACTCACTCCTCAGCAGGTTCCTCTCCTTTAGGCACGGAAAACAAACCTTCCAGGTATTTCCCACGGGGCATGTCCTATGGATCTCTGGTCATTTTTACTGCTCTCTTCTCCACTTCCGAAGTGGTCATCATTTTCTCAACATGAACACAGGACCCCCTCCTGAGTGCTCACCAATGTGGGGACTGCTCCCTGAAGTCTGTAATCCCATAGGCATCCCAATATCGTGCTTTCTTTTTTCCTTTTCTCTTGTGCAACAGCTCAACATTGCCAATCCAGGTTCAACCAGAGATCCACAATCTTTATTCTTTCCTGAAGAGCTGGTGTCCCAGCAGCTATTCCTCAGCAGTACTGGCGTCAAGAGTTACGGACACAAATTAGAGTGAGCCCTTTAGAGATGCACACACCCACTGCAGCCTCTATGTGCCAGGGGAGCCAAGTGTGTTCTTGTGGTGCTGCCTCATGAAAGGCATTGAGTCATGTGTAGCTTTGAATTAGCACACAGTGCAAAATACTTCAAATTCATAAAGGACCAGGCCAGTATTTGCATAAACTTCCCCTCTTTTAATCTGCTCTATCCCCTAGGAGCAGGGTGGAAAAACAAATAGGAGTATTTCTTCCAAGACTGAGATACCCAATTTTACGTTCTTGCTCTGTATTGAGCCTGTCAGTGCAGATAGTCATGCCTAGTACAAGCCCAAGCAGTCACCTACAATCGTGTACAACAAAAAAAGGATAGGACTAATGACCTGTGAAATGAGTACGGACAAACCTGGCTAGGCTGGGGCTGCTTTCTGGCAAAGCTTGTTTTCTCATGGACATAACACAATGGATGACTTATTTTGTACTCTACATGCACAGTTACAAAAGCTGAGGCATTGTACACGAGGAATTTATTTCCGCTTTCAGATAAAGAGTGGCCTGAAAGAGTATCAGTCTATCCATCTTATTTTATGCCTTTTTAATGGAGAATACACCGTTCCAATAAAAATGGATATTAAAAAGTGTAACAGCAAACATTAGGCTCATTCAGTCCAAGCTACCACCAAGTTACGAGTAACTACATGTGACTCTCAGCAAACACCTATTTTCCCTTCCCTGAAAATGTCCTGTGAAAAGTTTACCTAAGCCTGCAAACTACTTTTTCAAGAAGTCTTTAAACTCTAACACTTGTAATTCTATTTAGGACTATACATATTACCAGATTTAATGTAGATGAAGGATTACATTTGCTTGGATTCTTTTCAACCATCCACTACCTCATTTATTTATTTAGATGAATGATCAGTGAAATTGTATTTAGTATCACCTGAAGTCATATATGTAATTGCTTTTTTGCCATCACCATTTTACTTTACCCCCAACCTCCTACTACAAAACCTTTTTTCAGTTGCTCTGCTAGATTTTATGGGTGACCTGAAACTTTATGTATCAGATGTAAGAGTCAAGCTGAATGTATTAGTTATATATTTTTAGCAATTTTCAAAGTTGAAGTTACTGACAGTTACCTTTGCTAAAAGAAAACTTTTACCATTAATTCCTCCATGCTTTCTCTCAAATACTTTAAATCTGGCAGGCAGGTAAAACTGTTCTCTTTTTGCCACTATCAGCGGATAGTCAGTGAACTTATTAACAAACATCATATTTCATCCCCCCAAAGATGGTTCTTAGGGTCTCTAGAGCTTAGGAGTCCAATGGATTGCTCTAGTTGATGGATTCTGTTTTGAACTGGCATGGGTCTATGAAGATGCGCTCAGGGGGCTCCTTGCAAGCCACACACAACTCCTTGTATTTGAAAATGTCTCTCCTCCAGAAATTTCCTCCCTAACTGAGACTCTGTGGGCAAGCAGAGGAGATGGATCAAGGACCTTTGCTGGATTACCACTTCTGGATGTGCTGCCAGCCTGCCATGGTTGCTGTGACTATATGTTCAATGGGTCACCCAACTCTATGTGTGGAATCAGGGGGATGACAATTTAGAAGTCTAGATGAAGAGGACTGGAAGGTGGCAGAGAGACATGGGAAGCCAAGACACAGAACAGGTTGTAGAGGAAGTAGAGTGATCGATGTCATTATCAGAAGTCTTTTATTTAAAGAAGAAAAGCATGTCTTGTGTACAGAATAGTCCGGCAGAGAACACAGCCTGGTTCTCAGCTCTATTAAGGTCTCCTTGTACTCCTGTACCAACCCAGCATAATACAACTTGTATATGCATTAAACTGATGTGATTTATTTTCCCTAATGAGACATGCAAATTGATTGAACTTTTAAGAACAAAACCAAAACCATAAAACACTTCGCATTTTGTTCGATCTGTTTGGAAATTTGTTTGATCTGTTTGGAAACATGGTTTGTTGGTGTGTTACAAAGAAAAGTGAAATATTTGTTATTGTAATAGCAATTAAAAATATACATTAAATACCAAGTGCTTTCCCACTTGGATCTATGATGTGCCTTTTTTCCTGCATTCTAATCTGCAAAGGACTGGCCAGCTCTCCTAGACTAAATTTAATTCCTCAGGAAGTTGAGGAAGCTTTTAGTCCATATTTAAAAAGTGACAAGATTTCAGAATTATCAATTCAGAAGCTAAAAAATGTTTAAATCAATATGTTGCCTTTGAAATTTAAATTATTTTTAGATGTAATGTTAGACATTCTCGTGTCAATTTATAGGGAAAAAGAATGATCTAAAACCAGGGAATGGATTGTATTTCCATATCACACCAATGATACAACAGATCTCTTGGTCCAACAGAAATGAGTTCTGCATTAAAAAAAACAAAGGGTAAAAAACACCTCACAGCCAAACTATCACTGCTTTATAAATCTGGAAAGAATCAAAGAGTACCCTGATCATCTTCCGAGGGCAATGACACATTAGGAATGAACATGCACTGAAAAGTAGTAATTACTAGAAAGCATATATTTCTGTTTAATGAGATATTTTTAAAATGCAGCAGGAAAGCCCAAGATTACTAATTCTCACTACTGCTGTTACTTAGTAATGAGTACTCAAGGACAACTTCACTCCAAGCATGGTCTTCTGTGCTTTGTCTGTGCTTACTTTGAATGGGCTTAAAAGAACAGGTCACAAGTTGTCATTAAATTGCTTTTAAAGTCTACTTGCTCACAGACTTTTCTGTCTCTGCTTCATTTTTCTCTCTTTTCTTTTTTTCTGATGTTCCATTGAGAGCAAATGTTCTTACAAATTTACAAAAAGGTATTTCGTATCAGACTAGTCTTATCCTTATAATAGATATAAAAGAAAATAACAATGCAGCACTTAGGTACTACTTTTTGTCCCTTGATCCAGGAGCACTTCACAGAACTGGGCAAGTATTACTGTCACTACTCTCAGAAAAGGATATGCCAAGCTCCTTACAGGGCCTGTCAAAGATCACAGGCACAGAAGCCAACTTGTTCCCTCTGCTGCTTCAGGGAAGGCTATGTTCAGCAAACAGCTAACACCCCGACAAAAAAATAAATCAATAAATAAAGATTCATTATTTCCACTACTTTCTTATCTCTTTATTACTCAGGCTATAATCTCTAATTCAAGTTTTATAGCAAGTGACCACGTAATTGGCTCAGACACAGGAAAGAGATAGTAAAACTCAGCTTCCTGTAATACCCCCTGCCAGTGAGGACGGTTTTTTCAAGACTGTGATGTATTAGCCATTCTCTCAACTACCACAGGTGCAATTAGATGCATTTTTAAGCATCCTATTAGTGGGATATATCATTGTGTTTCCAGGTGAAGTCACTGCATACTGTAGCCATCAGCCAGGAAGTACTTTACTCCCTGATACACCAGGAGCCAGAATGAATAGTAAGTGCAGGAGGTTTGACACCACTTGGACTGGCAGCTTCCCTGGGTTTCCACTCGTGGACTCAGGGGTGATAACTTGGCTACACAGGACATCATAATTGTATTAGTTTGGGGTTTACATGGTCTTGGAGGTTTTTTTATAGAATTACAAAATTACAGAATTGAGGCTTTCTGCAGTGAATTGCACTATATAAAGCATTGCCTGTCATACTCTGCCAAAACAAATTAGCTGCACTCACTGGGAACAGATTCATTAGGACCCAGAGGAAATTGTATCACTAGAAGCTGCTTCTATGTACTTTTGAGCTCAGAAAAATACCAATACATTGTCAGAGAACCTTGGGGAAACCATCCCTAAATTCCCTACCAACTGGTTACTGATGACACTCCTATTTTCTTGCTTATGGCAAAAAGATCACTGCAAAAAGCTTGAAGATGAGGCTAGAAGCAAAGCTTTACAAAGGAAAAAAAAAAAAGATCATGACAGAAAGAAAATGGAAAACATACTGTGACTGTAAAGTCTGGCAAGGAGGGATTTTTAACACCCATAAGCATATCCCTGCCACTGGTTTTAGCACGGTTTGAAAGAAAGAAGTGTAGGATTTACTGAAGGAGAAAATGCTGCAAACCCATTTTCATCTCAGAGTATGACTTTTTGAGCTCTCATTACGGAGTCACTTACAACTTAATGTTAACAAAAAGGGAGGGACTGTGACCAGCCTCCTCCAGAAACAGATGTGCTACTAGCTGTGTCAAAGCAGTGCGTGTCCTGAAGAGACACCAGACAATGAGCTCCTTGGAGCAGGAAAGCATGGCATACACTAGTGATGAACACTGTAACCTCAACCACTCACAAAATACCCAGCTTCTGCTGCAGTCCTGTGCTTCCCTCACCAATGTTCTGTCCCCTGCCTGATCTCCCCTGAAGACCAGCACCTTGATGATCTCTCCTCTCCCTGCAGCAGCAAGAAGGAGGAGCTGGGGGCAGGCTCTCTCTCACCCTCCTATCCTCTCTGTCTCAGCAGCACTTCTCCATTTCCCCCTGTGTGGGGTTAGTGGGGGTCCTGAGAAAGGCAAGGAAGGAAAGGATGCAGAGAGGAAAGACCAAGAGATCACCAAGAGGTTGTCACCATCCCTAGCAACACCTTGTTATGAAAGCCTTTATGAAAGTGTTGCCTCCTTCTCTCCTTCCTCCCTTCCTGCCTCCCAACAAATCCGAGTCACCTTTGGAGCACAGGCTGGGAGAAGTGGACAGGGAAATAAGGAGGGAGAGCTTCCAGTTCCTGTGTTGTGCCCTGGAAAAACTACCAAACCATTACCAAAACCCTCAGCAGTATCATCACTGAACACATGCAGTACCATACTCACCCTAACCATGAAAAATTCACCAGAACAGCTGGCCAAGGATTTTCCCTTTCAGCAAATATGTCGACATTTTAGTAATTTAGAAACTGTACCAGATACAGCAACATTTTCTATGGGAAAATACCAGTTTATTGAAGATTTTCCATTTATTGCTAGGACAACTGGAAGATGCTGTGGATTAGATATACCAGAATATACTTTCTAAAGTCAATCCAATATTACACTGGAGTTAACTTGGGAACTCCCCGTTCCTGGATCAGATGCTCATTCCCTACAGGAGTGAGGTTTTTCAGGCAGCTTCACTGCCCAGAATACAAAGCATGGTTCCTTGTGACAAAGCTCTCCAGTGCCTCTTGGACGTTTAATTATGGGAGAAGGGTCTCAGATAATGAAATGGGGACATCATGCTCCCGAACTATAACTTCTGAAAAGCAATACACTGTGGTAGGGAAACACAATTTAATTTTGAACTGACTCAGGAATTTCCCATGGAACATTAATTCTATTTTCTGCTCACCTCTGAATGTCAGTCTATTTTTCTCTTTCAGTTTAGGGAGCTTATAAAAGGTGCAGTAAGCCCCTATTCCCAAATCTGTGTTTTCTTCTTCCCTCTGTGGGGAGTCCATAGCCCTGGGGAGGGTGCATCTGAAAACAGAAGCCAATTGTGTCAAGCCTTATCAGAGCCGATGCCTAGCCCGAGGAACTGCTACCTAGATACCCAGCACAGAGAAGCAACAGAGGCATTTCCACCCCCTTCTGGACTACAGGAGTTCTGAGAGCTCACATGACTTGCCTGAAGCTGCACCAGATCCCGTGCAAGAGTCAGAAACCAACTAATCTTTACCAAGCCCGACTGCAGGTTTCACTGACCTTGAGAATTTTTGTTTCAAAGATCTTTCACTTCAATCCCAAAACAAGTCTTACAGCAATTCCTTAGCGTAACCGTTGGGCTGAAAAATTAGCATGGGACTGGAGTGCTGAGCTAGTCTGAGCTAGTTAAAAGAATATTCAACTAAGTACAAACTGTAAGAGAACTGAACTGACCTGAATGTAATTTCCTGACCCTGCATCTGCTTTTTTCCAGATTTACCTTACAAGTTATCTACTTCCTTCTCCTCCATCCCCTACACTTAACCATGCAGAAAACACTTCACAGCAGATTGGCTCAACCAAATACACCCAGAGGCTTTGCAAAATTTGTGCAAGCTTATCAACAGGGATGAACTCCATCAAATGCAAGAAAGACATCAAAACATAACCAGACACATCATCTTTCCTTGAGACAGAGGAACTGTTTCCATTTTAGATCACTCAGTTCCACATATTTTGCAAGACACAGACTACCATTATGTGAGTCTTTTCAGCACTGGTATCTATAACCAAAAATGTCAGGCGTTTCAGTTATCCGCAGACAGCACCTATTTCCTATGGTTATTATGGGCAGTACTAACACGTCAGGAATTCTGAGTATGTTTGGGTGAACTGCCACCAACTCCAAAGTTAGGAGCTTCTCTACTATGAGTGTAAAAACACATGCCCAGAATAAATGGTAAAAACAATGCTGGCATTTGGGTGACACTCACTTAAAGCATACATTTCATTTAGATGAAACTCTCAGACCATAAGTTCTTGCTATATAATAAATATTACACATAACTTCCCACTGAGTTTCTGTATTTTAAAATCCTACTGGGTATAGGAACACCACAACTTCACCAGAAATGTTTGAGAAACTGCCTGAAAAAAACATTGACTAATGAGATGTATCTGTTGGATACTGAAATTAGTTCTGGTATGTTCTAGAAAGAACATGATAGCCTGAATCTTCCTTTTTTGCTCACAAATTCGCTAAGTGAGGACCATCAGGGGAATGCATATACATTTAAATTACTGCTAGATGGACTTTGTTTAAACAAAAGGAGAACAAAAATCTTAAAAAAAAAAAAGAGAACCAAACAAATACCCCCCTCCCCCCAAATTCCAAGTAAAAGCACTACATATTTGGGAACAAACAAACAAGCAGGTTAAATTTAATTAAGCCTGTGTTGTGATCAAATTTACTCATGAGGAAATAGTTCATAAGCGAAACCATGGCCAAACAAGTAAGCAAACATTGGTAACATCCACTCTAACATGGAAAACAACTGGCTTTTCAACTTTGTAATAATAAGCAGCATTTCAGACAGCATGTGCCACTAATGAAAGGCAAAGGTGTGCAACAAAAATCATCTGATAGAAAAACCAAGCTCCAAACTGTAATGGCACGATTCTTAAAGCCCCAGACTCCCTGAGCATACCAAGAAAAGTAACCTCATGAGTTAACACTTCACTGAGAAATAAAGTTCAAATGACCCATACGGGGAAAATGGGGGGATAAATCACCCGGAGAAAGCATTACTTAAGTATCCACCTCATCTTAGAACTGTCAGAGTGCTCTGAAAGCAGCAGGAAAGCCCAGAGGAACCCCCCTGGTAAATGCATGCGAAGGCAAGTTTCTTACTTACCCTACTGTATGCACCATGATCTCTTTTGCTACCTTAGTAACTGCAAAGTATCCAGAATGATGTTACTTTTAAGGGAATATTAGAGTTGTTGGAAGAGACAGGCAAGTTGACAAGCAGAGTTTTGCGAGAAGCCAGGCGGAGAGGGATGAATTTAAACCCTGGCTCAAGATGCTGTGTATTCTGTGTCTATCTTTAACTTCTAAACGATTTGGTTTCACATTCCTCTGAAGTCCTGCTGGCAGATGCCTTCGTGGAGCTTTACCAATCGCAGGCATCCGGCCCCCTGCCCTCCTCTCTATCCCTCCACCTCCCTCCCTCTTTTCCTCCCTCCCTGCCTCCCAAGCCTACCACTCCACCCTGTCTCCCCATCGCCAGCTCTCCTCATTCACACACACACACACACACACACACACACACACACACACACACACACACACACACACGCGCTTGGCTGGCAGGATTTCATGGACTTCATGCTCGGCTGCCAGGAGCCAGCAGCCCAGCGAGCAGCTCGACACAGTTCCTTTGGAAATCTGATGTAGCTTGTCCTGCCTCTGCCTGGTGCCTAGGTACCTGGAATTACTGCTTGTGCTCACTCAGGCGAAGTCCCCAAGTCCCAACATCACGCACTGACTTTAAGTCCAAAGCAGGACCCTCGGGAAGCACCTTCTGCAGGGGACCCCAGGCACAACTGGATGGAGGGGCACAAAGGTTGAGGAAAGGCAGCAATTCACCCTCTGTTGGATAAAGCTTCTGCAGACACTCATATCTGGGTGCCTACAACACTTTTGCCTGCTCAGGGTGCTTTACTGAGAAGGCACATATAAATAACGATCAAACTCACCCATTCCTCAATAAACAAAAAAAAACCCCAAATCAAAGTAAAGATTTTACCAGATCTTGAACACAAAACTTTGAAAAGTTCTGCTCTTAGTCAGTCTTTGTCAGCTCCTTACAGTAAGAATGCATTGCAGTGTTATCCAGACTCTGAAGTACGTAACTAGACTACTGATTAATGGTAGCATTCGAGGTGACTGAAGTGGGGAAAATGCCCTTCCCTACAACCCAGAAAGTCAGTACCCCTACCATAGGTTGCCAGAGTCTGTAGTGTTGACACAAACCCCTGACTCTTAAGATCAGCCTTTTGAAGCAGTAGTTTTTAATGCACAAATGCACATTCAGTTGAACACTGTGTGCCATCAAGCCTGCCTTATCTCAGACATGGGTGGGAACAGAAGAAGCCACAAGGCTTTATGTAAAATATATGAATTATTGAACACTTTCAGTTGCAACAGGAAAATATCAATTGCCAGTCACACCAATTCAAACAGAGTAACATTGTAAGTGTCTCTAGTTTCTTAGAGTCTTTGGCCTTTGTCTGAGCTGCTGCCAAGAGGGGCTTGCACACAGGGATGCAGCCAAGCAAGCAGAGAGCACAGGTTTGGGCAGAGGGTGCAAGGGCAAGCAGTGCCCAGAATCACTCAGCTAAAAACACAGTTTGAAAATGCCTTGCCAAGATCCTATTTGATGAGGCATCACACTTTTCGGAATGTTGGTGTTGAGAGGCTGGACTGATTCAGTAGTTAAAGTGATCATCCAATTACTTCAGGATAAGGAAGGAAACAGCTCAAAGTTGGAAAGACCTAAAGGGGGGTATAAAACCAGCCGAAGAGCTGAATCATAATGCACATTAAGTACCCCTGCACGTCTTGCCTGCCTGATAACATAATATAAATACTTAGGTTTGATAACATATATGTAACAGCTAAAGTCTGATGAAAAACAGTAACTTCACAGTCCCACAGAGAAGGAATCAAGACCTTCTCTTAACCGGGAGTGAGCATAGGTTTATAGGCCTGGAAGAGTAGCCAGCAACATACAAAGATTAAATAACAAACCTGCTGACAACTCCTGAAAAGTCAAAAGATGAATTTTGGATCACTAACCTTTGTTGCTATTAGCACAGTCAGACTTCAATATGTTCAATGCCTGCCTTCCAGAGCGTGTTAAAAACCCTAGCAAGAGAAAAACATGTCGTGGACTTCCCGTCAGACAGGGAAGAAGTCACTTCACTGCTTTGCCTCAGGACTGCTGATACAACAGTTCAGGGCATGTGTCTATTATTCAGGTTGAGGAGCTGCAGTGAACTGGAGGAAAGCTGCTTTGCTTGTCACTGCTTTCAGACAGAGCCACCTCTAACACTGCCAGCTTACAGATCTTTCAGAGCAGAGAAAATTAGAGCCATAAAGTCTCCCATTCAAAAGGTACGACTTCACAGAATGCAATACAGTATATACTTCAGGTAATTTTTCCCCCCAATTGTTTGTAAGGATGTCAGACTCGAAGGGCAGATAATCACTAGAAGCAGAGACCAACTGTTAACATTAGGACTTAAAAAGCACAGTGCTTTAGATGCTCAGAGAGACAAAAGAACAAAGAAAAGTCTTTGTGCCTTTGTGGCTGAGGCCTCCTTTCTAATTAGGGCAATAAGGAAGGAAGAAAGAAGATCCCCAAAGCAGAAGGTGCTATGGACAAATGTGGTGATTCAGAAGTGAAGTCATGAACAGGAAGGATTAAGGCTGAGCTGTTTATAGGACTTTAACCTACCTCTAGAGAGTGCTTAAGAGTTAGGAAGAACAATGGCAGGGAAATCCACAGAAGCACATTCACACTTTTATCTACACTTGTGTATTTCCCTTAGTAGATATGGGGGTAAAGAAGATTGGGTTTTGAATCCTCTAAAAGAACACTTAAACTGTTTACTTCCGATGTCTCTTAAGAGGTTATTTAAAAATCTAAGAATACGGGGGGGGGNAACGATGATGGAAGTTACTGGGAAACCTTGAATGTCAACATGGACAGCATGATCCCAATCCCATGAATGGGACAGTCAGAGGTCATATGTCCCAAAACTCTACCACATAAGCCAAAGGAGAAGACAGGTGTCCAGTTTCCTCAGATGAAGAGCTGTGCAATACCAGTGTCTAATGCGCAACACAAAGTGTACATCTGAGACAGATTTACCACTGCTGTGAGAGGGAATATGTACTAGTCTTTCTCTCTCAGTAGGTTCTGTTGCTTAGAACAATCATCAAATCCAACAGATCAGGGCATTAGATTGGAGATATATGAAAACATATTAATAGCAAGTTCTTGTAGAGGAGTGGGAGCTAGCATTGGAGCTGGCATGGGAGCAGGGGAGGGAGCATCAGGGAAGGGAGAGTAATTTGGTACCAGTGACAAGTGTAAATAGGTAACATGTTTGGAGCCATGTGACTTCCTACCCATTCCCAATTTAGCTCAGTGCCTAAGAGGCATGATCTGTCCCTTCATGTTAAGCTATTTTTAATGCACACAGAATTTGCTCTTTGTCTCCTCTTGTCTGTCAGTCTCTTGAATTCATTAGTCTTGGCAGTCTTAAGATTTGGGCTTACTGGGACAAGCAACATTCTCTACCCTACGGGCTCAATCCTTCTAGGTCTTACTCAAGAGTATTTCTTGCTCTTTAGAATCATGTTAACCTCTATAGATGATTTCAGCACAGGTTTGTTTGGGAGTAACAGCTTTGGACTAGGAACTGTAATTGCATTGACAGGAATGTAAGTTCCTGCTCATCACAATGGATCTAGCACTGTTTATTTAGTGTTACTCAATCTGCACACCTCTCACCTCCCCAGCCTACCTCCAGCCATTCCCACTCACCTACGCGGCTACACCAGGAGCCCTCTCCAACAAGGTCCAACAGGTGGGTTTGGCCAAGCAATGACGCATGTGTTGCGTCTCTCCTGCCTAGCACATTTTTAATGAAAGTGATGGGAAACAGCTATAGAAACAGGTGGGGGCAGGTTACTGGCAGGCCCCCAGCACCCACTCCCTTGCTGCCCCCTCCCACACACAGCTTTCAACATAGGAGGGTGCATTTGCCCTGGAAGGCAACCCAAGGGACTTACATAGGCTCACACAGGGCAGAACACTGCCCTGGTCTCCCAGAGTGGAGTCTGATTGTTCTGAGCACAACATTCCTACAATTTCTGTGAGGCTCACTGGATAATGGGAGGAAGCTCAGCCACTGAAAACGTTCTGATGGGTTAGTTCCACTATTTGTAAAACATATGCAAATTGCTTGGATCCTTTGTAAGCACTAATAAAGTAAATGGGGAATGCCCTCAGTACATAACCTGTGAGCAGTTTTGTAACAACAGATGATTTTCTGTGCTGGCTTTACATTTCTATGTTTCTGTGAGTCAAGATATAGGGAAAGAAGGGAGATTGTCCATGGCCATAGGTCTAAGCTTCATATTTTCAGTCAATCCATTTTATTGAGTAAAGGAAAAAATACATTACTTTTGAGCACTTCTTTCCTTTTCCTGTCTTGTTTTTGTAGTTTGGTAAGAGTTTTTTCGACAAGCCTATGGTTTAAACCAGTATGTATCATCGTCTAAAAGCATGTCACATCTACAAAAGCCAAGATATAAAGACTTTGGCTTTAATTTTATACACAAGAACAAAGAATAAACATTAATCATGAAGAATTAAGCAACTTATAAAAAATTCTGTGCACTTGCAACACTTGTACCCTGTAAAATCAAACCACTATTTACCAGATATATTTTCAAGTTTACTTGAATAATACCTAAGAGGAGAACTAGAATAATTCTGCTTTCATTTATACTTAATCCTATTCCTGAAATTATGAATTGGACTACTCTCTTTATTAGGTGTCCAAAATGATTCGCAAAAAGAAGATTTACTAGATACAATAAAATTAGGAAAACTTTTAAAAAATAAGGTTTTGTTAGTAAATGACTTAATTTTAACACACTGAAAAGTATTTTTCTAAAAAGAAAAAAATTTACAGGTAAACCTCATCCCACACTATGCTAAGGCCTGGAAAAGTCTTTCTGAGCCTGATGATGTTCACTTATAAATAAAATGTTTGTTTTCCGTTTTTCTAATATCACCTATTATTGTTCCTCTACCCGAAAACACTGCTCTTCCAAGGTTTGAAATGACAGTTGTAGTTCATTTAAGCTGCTTGGCGAGCAGTGTACCTAATGAAGATTGTCTTCCTAAGGATTTATGATCCTTTATTTATTGCTCCCAGTGACAGTAATCCCTGTTTCCTCTAATCTCTCATGACCACTCCAGCCCCTCAGCGTAGGAGTGTTGCTCACCTACATTTTCAGTTTGTGCTGACATCCAGAGCTGCCATCTTCACAATTATTCTTTTAATTTCCCCAGACTTCCATACTTTTCTTCTAGATAGTGCCCTAATCAGCACTCCCACTCCCTTCCACACCCCCTTTTGTACTTTCTCCTTACCTGGGGAAAAAGCAGCAAGCCAGTTGTGCAGCTGTTTCAGAGCTTTGTGTGCTCAGATTGACCAGGCAGGTCACATGGCAGCTGCTTCAAGAGGAAATGTTCATGTCCTGTCTTTATTGGGTTGATACCTTGGATTCCACTTCATGAGAGTCAAGGAGATTCAGTATAGCCAAGATTTCTTCCTCTGTGTTTAATTTAGCAGAAGGTGCCTAATGAGTTCAAACCTACTGGCTGTTGCCAGAAATGTGAGACAAACAGACATAGCATAACTGTTCTCCCTTAGAAAGCCAAATTCTGAAGGAATATAAAGAAAGACCACATGCCTGCTACAATAATTCATGACACAGACTTTGCTCCAGCAGGAGATGCTCGTAGTCTTCTTGAGGATAAGAACTCTTTGCTGCTTTGAAGGCTTCATGACTGCTCTAACCAGTATAAAAAAGCTAGCGAACATTGCTAATTAAGGGAGCTTGTTGCAGTCTGCTCTTGAAGAGGAGAACTGAAATGTTCGTGAAAGTGAAGACCACAACAACAAAACTTGTCTTGTCACAACTTCCACCTTATTCCTGAAATTATGAATTGAATATCTTTGTTATGGAAATTTAATATCTTTATTGATGACATGGATGGGGGAATTGAGTCCACCATCAGCAAGTTTGCAGATGATACCAAGCTGGGGGCAAATGTTGAACTGCCAGAGGGTAGGAGGGCCCTTCAGAGGGACCTTGACAGACTAGAAAAATGGGCAGATTTTAATAGTATGAGATTTAACAAGTCAAAGTGC
>WEKX01006854.1:116616-158179 GCA_013390025.1 Pitta sordida
GGTCTTGATAATGGGAGGCTCAGATGGACGGAGCATAGTGCCCGTGGCTCCGGGGTTGTGGTTTGACCCCTGGGTGGGCGTTCTCTTGGCAGTTGGGCTCGATGATCCTTGTGGGTCCCTTACAACTTGGAATATCCTGTGATCCTGTGAAACGGCTCTGCCTCACTCCAGCACCTTGGTTTCATTGCAGTGCTATATTCCGCACTGAAAATGGTTTCAAGTAAGTTATTCCATAAGAATGCCACAAACATTATGTCTTTATATTTGCCTGGACAGACAACCACAAGCTTTTCATGGAAATTCAGCCAATGTCTGAAGTGTGCATGCAGGCACACATGACTGTGGCTGGAGTGACACACACCCCTTTTTCAGAACTGGAAGAGGATAATCTATGAAACTGATTCCCTGTTCAGTTGAGCCAAAGGTAGAAACAATCCCCTTTCATTCATCTCGCATACTACTAAAGACCCCTCCTGCTCTCTAAAATAAAACTCACTTTATTCCACCCTCCAGAAGAAAAACCTGGGAAAAATGAGTACTTTTTTTTTTTAACAAAGAAAAATACACATCAAGAGCACAGGATGCAGTCTGGAAGTCTCATAAACTGCTAATGAGAGCTGGAGCATTAATATATAGGCCAACAAGAAGAATCCCATCAGATCAGTTATGTAAAAGCCAGCAGCGCCTGACTTACTCTCTGAAATGCATCAGTGCCCTGCAGGGCTGGGGGAGGCGTCCCTGCCACAGAACCCTCTCCTTCCCTCTCTGTCCTGGCCTCAAGGCAGCACGGACCCACAGGCCTGGGGGGTGCTGGTGCTGCACAGACAGAAGGGAGGTCTGATCAGCCCGAGGGTCTAGGCTGGGAAGGGAGGACGCAGGGTAAGACAGACTTGGAGAAGCTTGTCCTACTGCTCCCTCTGCTGTACCCATCCTGTGGAGAAATCCCACATGTCAGAGCAAAAAGCTGGATAAGGGATTGCAGCTTTCAGTGAGCAATCTGCAGGTAGCACAGACAGAAATAGGCTTGGGAAAGAGATAGTTACTGATGATGAGGCAGAAACCACCATCACACTCAGGAGATGGCATGACACAGACCTTTGTGTGTCCAACACAGCAAATCTCTTTGGCTCTGTTACCTGCTGGGGTTTCACTGATGCTTCCAGAACAGTGCAGGGAAATAATGCCTCTCCTTGGCATGGCCATCTCACTTTCTAACACATATTTAGATCATGAGCTCATCTTACAAGACTGATGGTTGTCCAGATCAGCCAGAGAGGAAGGCCCAGGAAGCTCCCTTGGCAGGACCGCTGGCAGCAGACGAGCCCTTCACTAGGGAATGCCAGCAGCAACATGAAATGTAACTTTCTGTCCTCCCAGTAAAGGGGAGAAAACACCCCACCCCGAGCTGCATCAGTGCTATGCCACAGACAAACAGTAGGAAGCACAAGGGAATAAAAAGAAGCAGAAAGGAAAACGGGAAAGTGGCTTATGGTAATGAAGTCAACTAATCATGTGGTAATTAACAATCTGATTGTGATAGAGACTGTTTTGTTTCTAACCAAAATCCGCCTGAACACAATGCTAGACAATAATTCCACCCTGTACACTTATTTCTGAGGGCTGAGAAATTGCCAGCACTGAATACCACCTATAAAAGACATTAGTAGCTGCCATGCAAGCATTTATTTGAACACAGGGAAAACTTGTACACCAAGGAAAATACGTATTTTCAAATGCTCAAACATTACAATGTGCTTTTTGCAATATTCAGAACAGTATTTCAGTTACTGCACACTTTCTTTTTAACACTGATTTATGGAAATCCAGAGTAGAAACCATTTCAAAGGAAGAAATGTCCCTCAAGCACTTCTTCCCTGAGAAGCTGCACACTCATCAGAATAGAAAGGAATGATGAGAAGAATCAGCACCTTCATGAAAAGTGGACACTTCCATAATAACAAAGGTGACGAAAGTCTAAAAGGCTGGAATGCAAGATTAGGTGTTTCAAAGATCAGTCATAACACTCATCTTAAACCTTCCAGAGAATTTAAGAAACTTTACATAACTTCTACCAGAAACTAAACAAAATTCCCTCCCTAATACCAGCACGAGACTAAAAGAAATTAATCAGTGAAGTCCAGAAAGGCATGTTAAGAGATGACCTGTATTCAGTTTGTCCTCCATGCCCCATCTACCACTTCCTTTTATACTACAGAACATCTACCAGACTAATGGAGATACTGGAAACCAGACTTTATGATATAATATGGTGATAAAGTGAATTACATTTAAATGTCAATAGGATCTATGGAACAGCAAATTTGGAAGAAATCCATTCAGGACTTTTAAAGCTGTGAATAATTACCATGGCATTTTCAAATGCACTTGGTCATGACCTAAATCTGCTCTAAATTCTTCAATTTTAGTTTTTGCAAAGTTATGTCAGCCATGCAATACTACAGTAGTATTAGAGTCCTGCCAAAAAATTCTACCCCTAAATGAGTTGCTCTAGCAAAGGAATGGGATATGGCAATTTGAGGTAGAATGCAGCCCATTCCTTTCAAAGGCAGGATTTCAGACTTGCATAAATGCAAACAAATGCAGTTTGACCTCAGGACTGACACAATGTACCTGATTCACACTTGCCCAGCTTACATGGAGGAATCTGGAATGGAGCTGAAAATGTTAACTAAACAACTTCCACAGAAAAACTGAGATATTGAAAAACATTATCTGTAATCCAGTAATAATTGCAGATTATTTTGACATTGCCCTGCAAAGCTCCAAGACAAGCAGCCACAAATGTATAGTTTATGTAGCACAGAGACTGGATATAACCTACCTACTATCAGATGCTACAAAGCTGCTCCTTATTATAGCACCTCCTCACATCTCTCTGAATTCATGATGTTTATACCTGAATAAAAGAAATTGTGGTTTTTTTATTTGGTTCAGAGAAGCATATGCTTTATCCAAGAGCCTCAGACATTACAGTGTAAATTATCAGCACTTCCTGCAACAAAAAATCTTGCTCCAGGATTTTGTGACAACACTGACTACCTGAGGGAAATCAAATTAACAACAGCTGAGACAGAACTATTAAAGGCATGTTTTCCCCTAAGTACAGTAGTCTGTTAATGTATCCACAGGCACTGAGAGAATGAGGATAAAGCAAGGACATTTCTCTGAACTATCACTATCTTTCACATTACTGCCTATTCTTGCGAAGGAGCCGTGGATGCACTGATATTGATAGGCACTGGGGTTCCTCAGGCCTCAGCTCAAGCATGCAGATATAACAGCCATGCACACCATGAAGACACTAGCTTCCAATATAAATCAAGCAAGCTTTTAGCTTAGGACTACAGAGGTAACTGCAAGGTTGTTCCTGGTTCTAAGTGCAATGATGCAAGGAAGCGGCATACCAAAAAAGCCTGTCTCCTCTGCCCTCTCTCCCTCTGCCCTCATGCCCTTGGGAGGCACCATCCAGCCTCCAAAGAAGGAGATGGGTTTGAGATACGTAGTACCTGGCCTCCTGCACAACCTGCCAGGGACAAGATGTGCACAAAGGAGCTGTACTCACCCCCCACGCTCAATAAGGGAGATGACATCTCTGCTGTTTCCAGAGGAAGCAAAGACACATCATCAAACTGCTCAAAGTGACAAGGACCACTTTTGTAACTGAGAATATTGCTCTGAAATGCTGGGAATCATGGGATACACACAGCACAGAGACCACCACACCGTGCCCATGCTGCTCAGGCATTACCCAAAGGGTGAATGCAGCAGGGACAGCGTGGGCCTTTACCATGATAGCAGTGGCATGAGACCTGACCAGGTATCAGCTCTGCCACAGGTTTGTTCTGTGAATTTAGGATTTTACATATTTAATTCCTCCCTCCCACTCACTATCTGCTTAGTCTGCACATCCTTTGTAGCTTCTCATGTTCCTAGGTGCTTAGAGCAACTAAAACTTTGGGCACCTCTGACCTCCTAGCATTACTGCAACTAAATATTGAAAATTGTTCAGGCAATATTTTTATTCCATTTAATGAATGGGAAACAAAAACCTGAGTTGAAATAAAAATGCACCCTCCTTCAAAAGCCTCTTTAATCAGCCCCAGAATCTGAATCAATGCTGAGAACAAAGATTTAAATTTGGCTTAATGAAAACTGAATAGACCAAAAAACAACAAAAGAAGCCTCTTTACAAAAGGTATGGATTCGACCCTGCCAGTAAATAATTAAAGCTCTTCTCTGTTCCCTTCCACTTGCTATTTTAAGGCTTTTCATTATATGGGATCAAAGTCAGCTTGAGTTGGAGAGAGTTAGACAAATCCATCATGGAGACAGAGCGAATGTATGATCTCATTCCCTGTGACAGCAGCCCGATGGTACCACCTGTTGGAACTCGACTCATACCACTTCTGATGACACTGCCAATGTCAAGCACATCACTCGAAATTCAAGGGGGTGTGTGGAAATGCTCTCCACCTAAGCAAGCAAGCAAACAAACAAACAAACAAACAAACAAACAGAACTGTAAGTCTGGTATCAAGAACGCTACAGGCAGCCAGGGCTGCAAAAATAGCAGACACAGAAAGAGTTCAGAGCCCGGGAACATAAACCACTCTGAACCTCAGAAAATCAGTCGTATGAAGAAAGACTGATTTCTGTTTGGAGAGGAGGCAAATGGGGAGAGAGGAATGTCACATGTTATACAGGATAGCTGTATAAAAATGATAAGGGAAATTAGAGAATCACAGAATATTCACATTTTTATTTACTTTCTCATAATAAAAGAAAAAGAATACATTGCAGCCAGAAGACAAAATAAGTAAGTGTTATGAAAGACAAGTTAAACAGGGAGTTTAAAACTGAAAGGTAAAGTTTAAAGAGATTGAAGAAATTTTCTTCTACCTTTTCAAACTTAATGTGTAAGTTTACCCTGTGGAGCTGTCTGCAGCATAATATAATTGGGACCAGAAAGGACAATTAAAAAAGATATTCATTAGATTGTTAATGAATTCCTCCATGTTCCCATTAGAAACTCATTTGTTTTAAAAAGAAAGAATATAATCCTTAATGAACCTTGGGGGTTTTTTTAAGCAGTAGAAGACAAACATTTAGACTTCCTGACACAAGCAATGATTGTCAGGGGATTAAGACATTGCCCATAAGGGGAAACCCCAAGGATCAAGAAAATCCCCCTCTTGTCACATTATTCCATAACTGTCCACCAGCCAGTTCCTGTCACGGGGAGAGGAATGTACTGTATACAATGTACTGGATCAGATCCAACACACCAATGTTTGGTTAACACTGAAGTTCAGCCAAGAAATTTGTCTAAAACTCTTGTTTAAGAAAAAAGATTACAGCCTTGTGCATGTACCATAAAACTTCTTCTTCTAAACCATTTTCTTCCTCTGACTGCCACTGGCTATCAGCACTGGAACAGGAAGGCAGCAAGCATACATTGACTCTACTTGCTTTGGTCCAGATCTGGCTCAGGATACACTATTTTACTTATTTGAGCTGCTTGACATCTTCAAAGCAAACTTCATGTCTGCCACTGCACCAAGAACATTTGCAGTTCTAGGAGTTGCAGGGTCTTCTGGCTGATGAAACTTGCCACTACACTGATAAGAGAGTCAAATTGTAAAGTTATTAGAGATATCAAAAAATCTCACTGCTGTAAAATTTACACAATTAATTTCTCAGAGCCTAGTACCATGAAAACAAAGAAGCAGTTTAGGACCTCACTATCAGAAAGAACTACGTATTTCAAAACACAGCCTAGATGAAGACTGCATGGCAGGACCTTTTCCCAGGGAGAAAATGCATCCCAGGGATGAGTAGAGGCCCCAAACAAAAATGTTCTCTGGGTGACTTCGTTAACATCTGATGTGTATGAACATTTTCTTTAAATGTGTGATTCTCCTGTTTGCTTGAGATGGCTGTTCAATCAAATTAATAAAATTACTTTCATTTGGTACCAAACAGAAAAATAAACTTAAGATTTTCATGCCCAACAGCTCTTCAAATGAAGGGAGGGGAAAGCCCGCAGAAAAAAATGAGATTGGAACAGTTTTGATGCTTTATGTGGGAGTTAGCTGTATGCAGAATTGAACTGTATTTTCTTGGTTTAGCTGAACTAAGCTGTACTGACAAGAGCATTCTGAATTAGATCCGGTTGTAACCCGAAGTGAACCTGCAGGATAAACCTTACGTCATTATATTGCTGCAGTTCTTTCTTTTTTATCATGAGCAAATGTGGCTCACTTCCCTTAGTCTCTGAAATGCTGAATCGGGTGTGCCAACTATGGGGTAGAAGCCTGCATAGAGCATGTTTGGATTTATTCATTTCAGGCCCCAGGAATGAAACTGAGCTACTAGAAGAGACTGAAATAAGACTACAAAGGAATGAGAGAGGCAGATGTGAAGGTAATAGGAGGCATTAAAATGTATCCTGTATTGAAAAAAAACATTTACCCACATTTCTGATTTGTACTTTTGCCTATCCAGGGCAAAACCAGCACCATGTTTCCCTCTCAAAGCCATGTAGGGGCATCTTGCCTTGCACCAAGAGGTAATTGAACCTAACTGGTGTCAAGACTACAATATCTTAAAAACACTTAATTTCTACAGCATCACCCACACAACTTTGTAGGGTAAGATATAACCCTCTTCCAAGAGCTGGACAATTTCTTAGCATTGAAGGACAATGAGGAAATATGGTACTGAGCACAACAATCCCTTCTGCCAAATTTCCCTGACCACATCACTGCTCTAGAGACACAAACTGAGCAGGTAATATTGCCTCTTACATTCTATGTTATAACCAGACCTACAAAATGTGCTCTGTGTTTCACCTCCAGATGTGTTTCTAAGCACAAAACTACTCTCTCCTTGCTGGAGCCAGCTGGAAGCCTCGCTGCCATAAGGTAAATGGGCACACAATCCTCTATTGTATCAATACCTGATGACTCCTTTCTTTGTCAGCATTATCCCTGACTTTGTGTGTGGCATGGCAGAACACAAAGGAGCCCTCCCTGGATTAATCTGTATACTTATAGGAAAACCAACTCTGTTTGCAGTTGTGCTACCCGGGTGGTACACAAACCACTGTCCATCGCACAAGCCCTTTGTCTGCAGAGCCCTGGAAGGAGTCCTCTGCCTGCTCAGTTGGAATGCCAGGACACTAAAATTGAAGAAAAATCGTTCAGTGTACACCACTTACTAACTGCTAAACCTGGATCATAATCCATGGGCTGATAAACATTCTGCCTTCAGAATCATAAAGCAAGTCAGCTGATGAACAAGGGTGGTGCCCCAAGGACAGGGGATGCAGCCGGTCAGGGCCCAGCCTCCAGCCACGAAGCACATTTACAAACAATGACTATCCCACAGAAACAGAAACTCTCTAGTTGTTAAGGATTATATCTCAGGCATTTTCTTTACTTGAAAAATAGTCTTCTTTTTCCTCTACATGGGGAGTGGACAGTACACGGTGTACTTTCAGGACCTTTCCACATTGTCAGGAATTACCTCGCTACTACAGATTTCTCCTTCCTAAGGGCTGTGGAGCTAAATTTATTTTCCAAATGGGTATAATCATTTTTTTGAAGAAGTTCAGGTAGATAATCTTGATAATCGTTTTTCCTCAGCTCATATGCAGTGGGGATGGGCTGGAGACATCATGATTTTGCTTAATAAAAATACAAATCTATATAATTTCATGACATCAAGCCTTGAATGGAAATCCTCCTCCTACATAATTTGTCATGATTTCCTCTGTATGAGTTCAATGTAAGCAGCATACAGCTAAATTATGCAGCACTATAAACTTACGTAACTGCTTGTAAGATAGAAGAACATAAAAAATAAGGCAGCTTTAATAGTTAGGAATATAGAGAAGTCCAGAAGCTGAGGAAAAAATTATTTATCATTTGTTCTTTAGGTGGACAGGTTTACTAGTATTTAATTAGTATGAACATAAGTAAATCTGAGAATACAGTACTGTCATTCTTTAAGACATATGCAAACCAAAAGCTGGCAGAACTAATCATACAGCAAGCTACATGAACAAACATAAATACAATATGCAGAATGGTGTATTTATACTTAAAAGATCACCTATCTCTTGCCCTAGTTTCCCTTCTCGAACATGGCTCACTGATACCACCTGCACACAATCCAGAGTATTAAGGCATCCACAGCAAGCACACATAATTTCTTTCATTGCCTACCTACCAGGAGGTTCATCAACAGCCCACCCTTTATGCCTTTTGGTAGTTTACATTCTCCTTTTCTTAGAGCAGAGTCTCATATTATCCATGCAGCCTTCTACTCTCAATGCAAAAATCTGAAGGGAAATAAAATCCACCAATCTTCTACCTGATTTATGAAATCTGTCTCACACCATTCATCACTCCCCATGGCCCTGCAACTCAAGCTCTTTGGTTCTCTACTTGTGGGGCTCTTTAATATTTCAGCTTTCTATCTGGATGGCTAGGGGCACAATTTGCCCAAGCTCTGGTCTCTTTTTCTAGTCCCTGATTCTTTGCTCTCACCTGCAGTGCCTCTTACCTCCACTGAAACAGAAAAAAAAAGCCTTTTACAAGGTTACATATATTACCTTATAGTCAGATGTTCTTTGACTTAAAGTGAAAACTATGAGACAGCACAAATGAACCTAGGGTTCATGATACAAGGCACTGTTATCAAAATTATACTCAGATACAACCTGAAACGAGGATGAAAGTGCATTCATTAGTAAATATGTATCAGCTTTCCAACATACTCCAAGCACGTACATTTGCAAATTCTTGCTGCTGTTCCTCATGAAGATTACAGTTTGCAGCTCCCTTGCACTGTTCTCCCATTAGGTGTTTGAATGAAGCATAGAAACAATTTGCTTTATTGCCTCCACTCTCAAAAAGAATTAAATTAAAAATAGCAGTAAGGCATCACATTTAAGAGGGCAGTAAAACAGAACTACAATGGCTGCAGGCTTGCTCCTTCCCTCCTCCAGCAAATCCTACAATCAGAGGGAGGCTGCAGCTCTGCTTGGGATTCTTCCATTCTTCTATTTTGGCCTGAAAATAGTTTTTTTGAGAGGGAAGTCACTGTGGGATAAGTGTCAAAACCCACGCCTATACTCTCAGTTCTCAGGCCATTTGGTTGGAGGAGCTGATAATCTGCTTTGCTGCTGTATCTTGCTGGCAGCCCTTTTTTTAAAGTGATAATCTTCTGGAAACATTTGCCAGACAAACATCATGAGGGTCAATTTTGTTGTGAAGGCTCCTTAATTAACAGTTAATTAACAGGAGCTTTACTATAAACTCAATACAGGTTGCTATTTTTTAATTTTTACCCTCCCAGGGACCAACAGCAGTATCAATATCCACAGTTTACCCACTCCCTTCCTACCATACAAGATGTTGCATGCCTGCACCTCAGGACACTGAGGGACTAACAAAAATCAGGGCACGGCTTGTACTGATGACATTGAATTGATACAACCAAGTTTTTCCAAAACCAGTGGACATGAATCAGGTCCATGCAAAACTGCAAACATTAATCTGAGCTTTAGAAACCCAAGGGACTAAAGACGTTTGTGGTGTGCAAGTAATACTCAGCTAACAAGACTCTTCAGTTGGTACACTGTGCTCACTGTTGGATTTCCACAATGCACAAAATTACTTACCTACATGTCTTAAACTGCTGTCAGACCTAAGGTACAAGTAACTGAAGATAAAAACATGGAATAGAGACAAATTGAATAGGAATTTGGTGTTTTAGCTTATTTAATTTGAACACTTTATACCTAAGAATATATTTGGTCCCTGGCATTTAAGAATTTTCTCTGTAGAACATTATAGAACAATGTCAGTAAATCCTATAAGGAATGTATGTATGCCATTTCCATGGATGTTACTGGATTCATAGGTGAAGTGTAACTCACCCCTAGTTCACAACTCCGGCACAAAGGCCTCTGACTTCACAGAAGACAAAAAATGTGCAAATGAAGGACAGAGAAACTAACCAGAGGTACTTCTCTGCAGCCTTTCACACAGCACTTGAAGCAGATGTTTGCCATCAACAAAGATGGCTGCTTGAGAGGGTCCAGAGAAGGGCGACAAGNGGCTGTCATACAGGAAGAACTAGGAGCAGGCTAGGGGCTGGATCCAGGGATCCATCAGTCCACAGGTCCTGACCACAGAGCATTCACAACAGTGGCTGACTCCTACCATGAAAACAGTGCTGGCAGAGCCAACTCAAAAGTGTTAAATCTCTTCCAGTCCTTGTTCAGTGTCTTACCATGCACCCATCTGCCATGCAGGAGGGTTGACCCTCTCTGAAAATTTCATGCTAAGGGTAGGAAAAATGGTTAATATATTTCCTAAACTTTCATGCACAGATGCCTAGAGTTTTTTCCATCTAATACATACATAAACTAAATTTCAGTAACTGAATTTTGCTACTACAAAAAGCCTCATGAAACAACATCAGTTTTCCTAATGCTTCTGCCACATGCAGAGTAAGCACTGTTGTGAAAGCTGTGTGCTCAGGATGTGTTAATTGCCAGGTCCCAGGAGCATTCCCTTTAGCCCACTCCACATCTTCCTATATCACAGCCTTTACTACAGTGGGATGAGAGTCACCAACTCATATTTTAAAAGTACATTATTGCATTTAGGTTTGTAATATAATCATTAAGCATAAAGTTATTTCTTAATATTTCTGCTGTGGCTTACTTCAATTCGACACCATAATAAATACTTACTCACCCTTAAATTATTCTGAACATACTTTACATATGATTAAACCAGGTCCTTGTAATAAATATTTACACACCCTTCTTAAATTATTCTGAACATACTTTACATATGCTTAAACCAGATCCTTTTCCCTAGAACACAGTATTTTTCACTCAAAGGAAAATTAAGATGGTAGTTAGAGATTTACCTGTATCATATATCCTAAAATCTTCTCAGCTGACATTTATTAAAAATTATTTTAAATAAGTCAAAGAACACTCCAAATTCAGCCCTTTAATCCTCTGGTTTACATCTGCATTGGGAAAACTGGATCAGGACACAAAATCCATTAACCTCTTTTGTGGAGGATAACTGCACTTATGACATAAGTACCAGCACACACTTAATTGTACAGCCTGTTTGCACATAAAATAACTAAATGGTCAAACTGAAATAGCCTCCCAAACTGTGTATCTGTAGTCTATACACTGCCACACAACTCGAAAAAATTTACATGTTAACTTTCTAGTAAGAGTTCAGAACAGTTTTCAAATTCATGGAAGTTTGGAAAAAGCAGGTGAGTAGGTAAGGAAATTAGTTTTTCTACCTGAAACATGACACTTTGTTAGTAGGTGACAGAGTGAATTTCTTCCTTTGTAAAAAAGGCTGTACACATCCAGATTAGCAATTGCTTTCATTGTTTCACTGAGCTGTTTTAGAGTATCTTAAGAAGAAATTTTCTGCGGGCAAACTAAGAGAGCAAATTACCTCATAAACAATTTTTTTGTAGATAAACATGTCTTTACAACTGCCATTCTCAACCTGACCCTTTCCCTCACAACTCCAGTGATGTAATTGTCCTGTATCTTAATTTCTTACTGCTGTGAGGTCACAAATTTTTATTACCTGACTGCACCACAGGATCTATCTGAGGATCAAGACATGACATCAGAACTAACAGCTATGTTTGCTGTTGGAAATACCAGCTCTCTCCAGCCTTTCAGACATTTCCACCACCTTTGTTGACTTCTGTCTGTTTTCTCTGAGCTATTAAATTATTCATCTGTCAACACAAATGTAGAGTTCATGATATAAATATGCAAAGTCACCATTTGCAGAGCAGATATCCGAAGACAAATTCATATAAACACTTTTTATAGATCACTAAGCCTGCACAGCAAAAGACACGATATACCACAAGTGTGGTAGTAGGTATATAGTAAGACTTAAGTTGCATGTAAACTCTTGAGTGGAGCAGTATTCTCATCTACTCTCTGCCATCTTACTTTCTACACTAAGGCTTCCATTTTGATTTGCAAAGGCAATTCCTGCTTTATGCTTTCACAGATTTACACATTATTGTGAGTTGGAAGGGACCCACAAGGATCATCAAGTCCAACTCTTAAACCACACCACTGCCCACCCGGCGGGAATCAAACCCTGGTCTCCCGCATGGCAGGCGGGGACACTCACCACTGTGCTTTGGTTGATACAATCCTGAAAGTGACGTTCATCTCAACAAATCTATTATACTGCCTTAGCAAACTTAAGTTCTCTGTACTAATATTTGCTTTCCATGCAGAGAAGCTACTTCATACCTGGTATTTTGAGGACCAGGACCTTGGCAAGAAATCTACAGATCTGAGTGAGACAACATTAAAGTAGAACTAAGTACTCACAAAATACCCAATGACTACTATTACCTTTTCAGCATAGACCCTGATGAGACTGCTAAATATATTGAATTTTCATATGTTCTGCTTACCTAGACTTCAATGAGAAAAAAGAGGACAAAAGACTAATTTGTCAGGGCTTAATTTACTACATGAATTTTATGCACGGTCAGTTACACTACATAAAATAATCCTAATGCTGTTTCATGCATTTTGCACAGTCAGCTTTATCAGATAAAGTCTGAAGATTCAATTAAAATCTAAAAAGAACAATTACCATTTAAAAACAGTTTGAGCTAACAAAAGGAACAGATTGATCATTCAGTGACAATAAGATTATATTCTAGGTAAAGACAGCCTGAGCAGCTGAGCAACCTAAAGTCTGTTCAAATACTCAGCATTTGATGACAGTCCTTGCAATATATTCCCAGTAACCTCAGCAAAGCCAATTAGAACAAATATTGGGGCAAGCCTCCAAAGATGGATTTGATTTTAATTTTGATTTTATTCCATTTTACAGAATAAAACGGCACACTGGCTCTTGAAAAGAAGCTAAGAAAATACACTAGGATTTGCTATCTCAGCAGATGGTGTCTCACTTCTATCACCCAGCTTTTGCAAGTAACCTGACAAAGACTGAAGTAGTTAGAATGCTCGATTTAACTTAACTGTATGATCAGTATGATCACCTTTCGTCTTGTTGCTCTCATATGTCTTCCCTGGATATACAGAGAGGAGATGTCATTTGCCGTCTTCTCACTGACTTCAAAGGAGTGATAAGCTGGTCATTTAAGATGCAAGTACAGAGAATCCTCACTGCATTGTGACCTCCCCATTACGACCCCGCCGATTTGCGAGGAGACTTTCTCGCAGTTTTGCTTCAACCGTTTGCGAGTTTCCTGGGCCAACGCATGCGCAGTGCCTTTGCTCTGCTGAGGGACGGTGCCGGCCCGGCGCCACAGGGAGGGCCAGCAGTCACGCTGTCCCCTGTTACTCTAAGCACAGCCAGGGACTGACCCCCGCCCGGGTGCGTGTTATTGTTTCCATGGCTACAGGCGAGGAAGGGAAGTGCCCCAGGAAAGTGGGGCTGGCCGCGGCGGCCAGCGGGACATGCTCACTCTGCTGCCGCAGCTGAACCCCCCCGCACCACATGGTGCTGCTGGGCCAGCGGCGCATGGCGCAGGACCCAGCAGCGTGTGGTGCGGGGCTGGCAGCGGGATGGGCGGCACACAGCGCGGGACCGGCGCACGGCAGGCATGAGCACCAGGTCTGGGGAGGGGGCGGGAGCAGCGGCGCAGGGTTTGGGCTACAAGCACGCACGGTCAGCAGCTGCAGAAGTGGCAGCGCAGCTGAAGAGAAATCTAGGGATTGTCGGGGGGGTCTCCCCAGGCAGACAGGGCACAGAAATGCTTCCCTTTCCTCCCCTGTGCTGCGAAAGCCCGTGGGGAGGAGTCAAAGAGGCTCCCCAGCGCTCCTGATTGGCTGCGGGTGGAGTGATAGGCGTGGCCTGCACACATACTAATGACCTGCACGTATTTGCGAGTTTGGCATTTCGTGAGACCTCTGATATGACCCATTTCTCACAAATGCGGGGGTATAACTGCATTTCAAGAATCAAGAGGTACTGCTGAGCAAAGGGCAGAGCCATGTTTGCCATCCTACTCTCTGCATCACAGGTATTTATTTCATTCTCTGCAAAGCAGACACCACAACTACAGAATGTACTCTGTAAAACTGAGTTTTATTTATGCTCTTACTGTCATTTAGCCTCAGTTAGAAAACATTTTCTTTTCAAAGTCCTTGAGTTCTACTGTAAGAATTTCATCTAGAAACTCTGTAATTTAAAGCAGTCACTTCCTGGAAAAAGATGACAAATCCTTAATAAAACTGACAAACTCTAAAACTTGTAGAACAAGGTCTCTATGCCTGTTATACCAGCTCACGTCCAGGCTAAGTCATCTTGGCTAAAACTTTGTCCCAAGAAGAAGATGGACTGTTGTGGGGTGCGATCCCTGTGTGGGAGTCGCTTGGGAGTTGGACTGGATGATCCTTGTGAGTCCCTTCCAACTCGGAATAACCTGTGAACTGGAATTACGTAAGAAATTCAGCAGAAAGAGGGCTGAGAGTTAGGAAAACATCAGTACAACACAGTCCAAGTCCAGGAGAGAGAGAAGAGATGGATGCTGGAAGCATGCAAGCCACCTTAAAGTTGTTCACGTGATCTACTTTGCAAAAAAATTCATGATGGCAAATTGCAAAGGAGAAGGAGGGATACAAGACTTGCTCAGCATTATGTTGAGCAGAGCCACTTAAGTACATGCATACTTACAGCAAGACATTGTAAAGCTGCATGTTTAAGTCAGATTTTATTCCTGCATGCAGAATCCAGCTACAAAAAAACCTGATGTACATTTCCACTAAAAGAGTTACTCTCTTCCTTCAACTGATAGCCATTGAAAATAGGTTTAAGTTGTAGTCAGGTGAGAAAGTGTCTGATGAGGTTTGACACTACTTGTGCTAAGCTACTGTCCCTTATCTGAGGTAACAATGATCATCTGAATGAAAAGCAAAAAGGTCTAGCTTAAACCACCATCTTGTACCACACATTTGTGATGAGCAGCAACTGCTCTTCATCCATTTCAAGGTATAATGAACAGGTAGCACAAGCCAATATTGCCTTTAGTTGAAAGTTTATGCTGAAACAGCCTGCTAAACCTCAGACAGGAGTGTGAGTCCGATTGGGAAACAGTAAATTCTTCAACTGTCTGAAGTATTCTACCAATTCCCTATATAAACTAGAAAACTCACATAAAAATCAGTGTCTACATAAGGTTTTACTTAAACTCTGTCTACTTACATTCCGATAAATGCAACCATTTTTTTTACACTGTGGCCCAGGAAATCAGCTTTCAGCTCACATGAAGCTTTTAGCTGTTAATTGTAATTACTTCAGCAGCTCTTGGAAAGATGTATTGCTCTAAAATGAACCAATTTTGACAGTTTTATGGCCTTACTCCTACTAAACACAGGCCTGTAGAGTTTTACCCCTTCATATATGTGTATAGTAGCTGAAAATAAACAAGGCACATTTGCAGGGTGCAAGGCCTAAGTTTCAAAATGAGAACACTGGAAAATGCATAGAAGACAGTAGCTGGAGCACTGAAATGACGTTACTAATAAAGGAAAAATAAGTATCAGGAAATCAGTATATTTCTTAACAGCAGACCTGTTATGCTCTGGAACATTTTCCTGAGGGAAGCTGTGGGAGCTCCATTACTTCGATAATTTAAAATCGGACTGACAAAAAAGTAGTAAATGTACAGCGCAATGTAGAATAATACTACCTATATAGGAAGGGCAGTAAAATAGATGACTAATAAGTCTGTCTTTGTAACAGCTATGAATCACAGAAATGCAGTGGTGGCTTGACATTGGAGTTCCTATACATGGATGGTAATGAAGACTGACAGGCTCTCACATGGTACTTGTTGGGCATGGCTGGGGGAACCAATTCTTCATATGCAATAAACCAAAAATACACATTATTAGAGCGTCTGCCTAAACTCATGCTTTACGTTCAACCCTCTCTTCTGCAAACAATAGAAGCACTGCCATTTTCATTTTGCATTCACACTCATTTTGCTGGGGCAAAACTTCCTTAGCTGAGTGACTACACTGGAGCTAATTTATGAAGTCAACGTTTTACAAGTAATCAGGGGTAAGAATTTTTAATCACAGACCACAACTTCTTTTGGTTAAGTTTAATTAATTCTTTATTCAAAGGCATATTTAAGACAAATGTTTGATCTGTGGACTATAAGTTCAAGATTTTCTCATAGAAGTTGAGGGAAAGAATGAAACACAGAATTTTTATTTGATTTTGCCGTTTTTCTATATTTTTCCCAGTTCTGTAGACAGACAGTGTTAGTTGCACTAATCTGTCCAGGCCAAGCTGTTTGACCCAAGCACTTTGTTGCCACTATGTGACTTTAAGCCATTACAAGAGTTGTGCCCCATAACAGTGATGTGCTACACAGAGTACAGACCAGGGGTTAAACATCAACCACTGCAGCAGTAGTTTGCAAATCAAAAGAGAAAAGTAACAGTTAAAACTATATACACAACGGTATCTTGGATAAATCTGAACGTGATCACAGAATCACAGAAAATTATGAGTTGGAAGGGACCCACAAGGATCATCTAGTCCAACTCACCATCTAATACCCGTACAGTGACCAAGAGCACATCCTAGAGCGTAATACCAACCTAGATGCCTCACAGTCTAGCAGGCCACTCCGAGCCGGAAGGGGCCCAGGGTCACCCAGCCCTGCACCCCCCAGCTAGACCATGTCACTAAGCTCCTCGTCCAGTCTTCTCTTAAACACTTCCAGGGATGGCGACTCCACCACCTCCCTGGGCAGTCCATTCCAATATGCAATTACTCTCTCCGTGAAAAACCGCTTCCTAACGTTAAGATTAAACCTCCCCTGGCGTAGCTTGAGGCTGTGCCCTCTCGTTCTGGTGTCGACAGCCTGTGATGTGCCTGAATTTTGGTGAAAAGCAAGATTGTCCAAAGAAAGGGTACTGTAACGCACTTTTTGACAAATCATAGAAGGTGAAAATTACTGTGGTGACGATTCTGCTTTTTAAATACAGTAAATCTCCGCTGCATTGTGACCTCTGCATTGCGGCCCCACGGATTTGCGAGAAAAGTTTCTCGCAATTTTGCTTCAACCATTTGCGAGTTTCCCCAGCTGACGCATGCGCAGTGCCTCTGCTCCACCAAGGGGTGGTGCCGGAGCTCCCTGTGGGGTGGCACCAGCCTGGCCCCATGGGGAGGGCCAGGAGTCACGCTGTCCCGTTACTCTACGCGCAGCCGGGGACTGACCCCCCCCCCGGTGCGTGTTACTGTTTCCATGGCTACAGGCAGGGAAGCGAAGTGCCCCAGGAAATTGGGGCTGGTCACAGTGGCCAGCGGGACACATCCACTCCGCTGCCGCAGCTGCACCCCCCCCAACACCTCGCACGGCGGGGCCGGCGCGCGGCAGGCATGAGCACCAGGGCTGGGGAGGGGGTGGGAGCGGCGGCACAGGGTTTGGACTGCGAGCACGCATGGTCAGCAGCTGTGGAGGCAGCAGTGTGGCTGAAGAGAAATCTAGGGATTCTCGGGGGGGTCTCTTGAGACAGATAGGGCATAAAAATGCTTCTCTTTATTCCCTCGTGCTGTGAGAGCCACTGGGGAGGAGTTGAAGAGGCTCCCCAGCGCTCCTGATTGGCTGCGGGTGGGGTGATGCGTGTGGCCTGCATGCATATTAAGGACCTCATGTATTTGCAAGTTTGATATTCTGCGAGACCTCTGACATGACCTGTTTCTCACAAATGCGAAACTACAAATTTGCAAACAACGTATCAGAGAACAAAAGCAGTAATTTTCCTCAAACCATCTATGAATTAGGAAGAGTAGACCAATATGTTCAAATAGTTTAAAGTCTTGAATGTCACCATTTTTGGAGAAGGAATACTGATGGGAAAAGAAAAACACCAAACCTTCCACATTTCTTCGAAGATACTTCCATTGGACCAGGCTGAGGATGGTCCATCACACCTGACGTCTTGATAGAAAGTAATGTAACAGGAGAAGAGAAGCAACAAGTGCTGATTGTTGTAGTTTGGAAACAATCTGTTACTCTGCCTTTTGAGTCTCTTTCCAGAGAGTCTCATCTCTCTAAGGGGTATTACTGTCCACTCATCTTGAGTGGCTATGCTTGGGTGTCACTGTTTAAACAATTCCATAATCAGAAAATTATATATTCAAGTCTGGTACTGAATTCAGCTTAGATAGTGAGGCACAGATAACACTGTAGATGTAATACAGCATAAACTACAGAATTCAGGTTTTCTTTCTCACAGGAAAGCATATACCAGCAAATGGTAACTAAGTACAGATACCCCTCTTCCACTTTGCGCCCCCCAGATAGTGGCTTCACATCTTCGTGGCGTGATTTTTCAGCAATTAAGGAGGTCTGTTTCGGGTCTGTGCATGCACAATCTGATATGCATGAATAGTCAACGTAGGCAGTCATGAATACGAAAATTCCCCTCCCCCGTCGCCCGTGCTCCACAGTGCCTCCTCCGCCTGCTGCAGCTGCCCCATGGGGCAGAGGAGCTATGCACACTGGCCCCAGCTGCAGCTGTGCCATGCCAGGCATGTCCCCCAGGAGGGAACACAGCAGACAGAGCTCAGAGGTCCATACAGCCCCGCGGTGCCCCTCTGCCCTTTGCAGCTGCCCCACAGGGCAGAGGAGACCGCCTTCACTCCCCCAACCACGCGAGGAACTTCCCAGAACACCCCGCAGCCTCTCCGGATCTGGGGGGGGGTGGGGTGACTGGGGCCAAATTTGCATATTAATGAGCTGCCACTCAACGCTGAGGGAGGGCTGTGCAGGGAGGGGGCAAGACCCGTGGTACCATGGTATAGGAGGCCCGACTGTAATAGTCTTTTCCTTCCTGTGTTCTCACAGTAGTTCAAGAAAACTGAAATAACACAAAATTCATTACTATGCCAAGGATATTTACCCACAAAAGGCTTTGGTGGAAATCCACTGCAATGCAAATGGTGACCTAGATTCATAATGCAAACACTTTCAGTCCCAGAAGACAAGGACTTCTCACTTAAGGTATTGGCCGAAGTCAATTGGGTTCTTTCATCTATTTAAAAAAAAAAAGTAACAAACTAGAGAATTTAGGTTTCACGCAACTACCTGCCCTGGGAGATAATCAGTTGAAGGACCATTTTTAAAATGTGTGCAGAAAACAGTCAATGAAACCATAAACATTACTATCTGAAAATACTTTTATTTTCAATGAAAGCTGTATGAATGGTTCCTATTTTTTTCAGTTTTCAAAATATTCGCCTTCAACATATACTTTGTATTTTTCTCTTTTTAACTAGTGTGACTGGAGGAGCAGTAAATTAAAGGAAGACAGAAGACAAAACAAGAGGGAAAAATCTGGAAAGCCACAAGATCCAAAAAACCCAAACACATTTCTTCATGTCCTATCACTCCAAGTGCTGCTAAATGCTCAGAATAACCTTCATCACAGAGGAAAAGTTATGGTTGACTGGCAGCAACTGTTGAAGAGAGTGTTTTGTTGTTTTCCTACGGCAGAAGGAACTTGGAGCCTGAGATGCTGAGCTGGCAACCAAATCCATAAGGTGGTCCTGAAGGGGAAATGAGGGGGGAAGGCAGAGTTAGGTAGGATGGATGAAAAGGAAGGTGAGGATGAGGAGGTGTGATCATTAGAGACTCTTACACCAGCTGGTGGAGTCCTTAAAGGACCACCTTCAGCGGAACTATAGACTTCTGCCGTACACACACTCACAGCAGGATAATTTGTCTGTGAAAGGTAGTGGTGTCTCTACAAGACCTAAACACCCCCTTGACTCCTTTGCCATAGGAGGACCTGAAGATGCCTCAGCATTTCCTAATAGTGTCCTATGTCATTATCATGCTAAAGATAAGGAAATGCCACATGTACCAACAATATTGCTTTAAAAAGTCAAGCCTGCAGAAAGTAAAGAAGCAATACAGAATGGGTGAAAATGAGTGAAATCTCTGTCTGACATCAGTGGCATAACCTACTGATTTCAGAGAGCCTTCGGATACAAGCTGTCACAAAGGGGACAAAACAGATTCTAGTGACTAACACCACAAAGTCTATCGCTTTTACATTATTAATCTTGCATATTTTTCTACTGTGAGCTAGAAAGCACTGGAAACCTTCAGTGTCAGAAGTACTGATACCTTTCTCTGATACTTACAGTTCTGACTTTGATTATCTGATCATACCTTTTTCCTACATGAACAGCTCCCAAGGCACTGATTCCAGGATCACTCAAACTCATATTGTTTTATCGATGTGAGTAATCCCATGATGTTCAGTGCAGTTACTTACATTAGTAGGGACACAAAACTCTCAAGTGGTTGTAGGATCAGAGCCTTCAGGCTGTGAACAGTCATTGGCTTTTCTGCCATTATCAGGTCATTGATGAACTGCAGTTTCCTTCACATCTGACAGAGGGATATTAAGGTACACATCTATCGCTGTCATTTTCTCTTGCAACTTTTTAAAATGCAGTCACATTTAAAAAGCAATCAATAGCAATCCAGTAGCATGCACCTCTAATGAAGCACAGCAGAAGCAATTTGGTATTAGATTTTCACCTGAAAGGTCTCAGAAAAAAAATTTCTCAGCTGCACTTTATTTGCCCAAAAGATGAGCAAGGTGTTTATCCGAGGCTCTGAGCCAGTAAGAAACTCCACTGAGTCGGACAGCACAGCTCTCTACGTTGCTGCCATACACTGCTTGTCCTACTCACACCATTCTTGACTATACATGTCTACAGCTTGAACTATTGCAATTAATTATAGCTGAAAAGACAATGATAAAAATCCATTCTTAAAAGTATTTCCACAAGGAACTTTTTTTTTTTAATTGAAAACCTCTGCCAGGATATCCTGTTAATATATCTGTTATATGTATTTTTAATTCATGTTTGTAAATACTGATAGATCAGTAATAACATGGGTCAAGTTTAGTGCCAATTTTTCCACACTGCTTTCCTTGTTTCTTGACTCCTAATCTAACCTCAGCAAAATCTGGAAGTCATAGTAGATTTGTATTTTGTCAAATATTAAAGAATATGATTGATTAGAAATACTTGCTCCTGCTATGGGAGCAAAAGATGAAGGGAAATGAAATCCAGCCCAACAGTTGATTGAACCTGTTTCCAGCTTTTCTTTCATTAATAAATTTTTCATACACATATCATAATTAATTTTCTGTAATGCAAACCATCTTATTCACAACACAACTCATAAGGAAGAGTTGCCTTCTAAAATACAATTATTACTTTTTGATTTTGGGTGCTCAGTGCACAATCAACGATGCCTGAAAATCAACGTGAAGTTTCTGAATTCATACCCCAACTCACCACAGAACTTTCACAGAACCTACTTATTTACATGGCAGTAATGCAACAAAGGATCATTTTATCCAAATTGGTCTTCCTAGACCCCAGAAAACTTCACAATCAATCCCACACCACATCGCATCACACCGGGCATTGTTACCAGCACTGCCATGGAGCCTTGGTTTTAAGCTTAGAGGCTCTTGGATACGGTCATTTAGAACAGTCTTCCTCAGCAAGTCATACAGCTCTGGCCTCAGGAACATCAAAATGAGGTGCACAGTTGCTCTCTCATTCTCAACATTCCTCTCAGGTGACAGTCTAGGATCAAGACCTACTGAACGTCCTTCAAAGAGCACAAAGTGGCCTCATTGCTTACAGCTGACACTGAGAATGAAAAGAGGAACAGCACCAGGCAGTGCTTATGCTGGAATCAGTATCACCCCTCTCACAACTTAAGATCAACAACAGCACTTGGGGTCACAGAAACCATAAGATGGTAGGAATAACTAAGCATTTTTTGCAGATTTGCTGAAGTCTGCAAAAAAACCCAAGTAAGTTTTGTCAAACCCACCCCCGCCCCCATTTTTCCAAGTACACAGTAGCACATTAGGCAACTCTGAGAAATATCCGTCAGGTCAAGTAGCAGAACCATGAAGAGGCAACTCCTGGAAAGGTTCACGTACCTCCCATTCAGAGAGATAAGCAGATTTATAAAATATGCTGAGTTGGAAGAGACCTATCAGGATCATCAAGTCAAATCCTGGCTCTGTGCAGGATAGACACCCCAAGAATCACACCATGTGTCTGAGAGCATTGTCCAAACATTTCTTGACCTCTGTCAGGCTTGGTGCTGGGACCACTTCCCAGTGGAGCCTGATCCAGTGCATAACTGCCCTCTGGGTGAGAAACCTTTTCCAAACTGAATCCCTCCTGACTCAGCTTCATGCCATTTCCTCCACTGCTATCACTTCTCACAAGAATGAAGAGATCTGTAGCTACCCTGCCACTTTTCCTCATGAGGAAGTTTGAGACTGCAACGAGGATTCCTCTGTCTCCTCTTATCCAGGCTGAGCAAAACAAGTGTCCTCAGCTGCTCCCCATAAGGCTGCCCCTCCAGACTCTTCACTGCCCTCCTTTATCTTTTTTATATTGTGCTGCCCCAAACTATTTAAGGTGAGGCCTCACCATTGCAGAGCAGAGCAGGACAATCCCCTCCCTTGACTGGCTGGTGATGCTTTGGCTGATGCCTCCCAGGACATGGCTGGCCCTTCCTGGCTGCCAGGGCACTGCTGACTCATATTCAACCTGCTGTCAACCAGGACTTCCAGAGTCCTTCCTGCAGTGCTGCTCTTCAGCTTCTCATTCCCTAACAGCTCATACTAGTGGGAGAGTGAGGACAATCCAACAGCAAGGTCTTACCCTGGCAGCACCACAAAACAGCACAGGACTTAAAAATACAGCAGCACTTGCGTATAGGTTTACAAATGAGAAGGTTAAAGGATTCTTAAGAAAATAGCTTGGTTTTAATAAAAGGGCTTGCAATGGCCCAAAAGAAGACACAACAGCAGCAAACCAGAAAGGCAAAATACAAAGGATATAAAGGAATGACAGATCTCAGTGAAAACCCCCCCACATTAAATGCAGATTTAATGACAACACTGAAAGAACTCACATTCATATGGTAAACCTTTCAAATTTATTTTGCAGATCACAGCCAGAAGAAACACCATTCCCCAAAATGATGTCTAGAATGAAAACAAAACCTTCAGTTGTAGTAAACCGAGAGTTAAAAGCAAAAGCCAAAACTAAATGAGCTGCCCTTCTATACATGCTGCAGCCATCAAAAGCTTTCAATATATTTATCAGTCTTTTCTTTTTTTGCTGAAATTTTGTTTTTCAGTCTTCTTTAATCCTGGCTTTATACACACCCATTCTCGGATCATAATTGCTCTCATCCTACTTTCAACTCACATTTTGTGTTGCCCTGGAAGAAACATTGCTTGCTTAACATGAAGAGCCACAAAAGGATTTTAGCCTATTCTAAAACAACTCTGCATTATTTCTACCTTTCTTTCATGAATTGCCATTACAAAGGTCATTAAAAAAAAGTATGTCAAAGGAAATCTAGTCCATCAAAGAAAATGCTAATAGACATACAGCCAGAATATTATGATTGCAGAAATTACCACATTCTCTCATGTTTACATGCATTTGCCTGCATTCACTTATACACTTTATTCACTATCTCTGCTTTAGCTTCATGACTTAAGGGTAAATTCAGTGCTACAAGGATTACTGGGGGTTAGGATATTTCATAGCCCAGGCCGTGAGGCCAGAGAAAGGATGTGGGAGGGTCACATCCTGAATGGGGCAGGGAACAGATTTTTTTTCCAGGACTCTGCTTCAGCTTCTCAGCTAGAAGGTGGGGGCCAGGTTTGAAAGCCTGTCACAGACCATCATATTCAGGGAGTACTGATGAGATGTTCTTGGCATCTGGGGGAGGTCTGTAGCTCATTCTGCCTTGCAGAAAGGTTCAGCAGCTGCGGTGTGGGTAGGGTCATTAGTAATGCTGCATTCATGACTCATCTCTGGGTTATTCCTTAAATATACACACAGATAGGAATTTTTGTTTCACTGGTCTCCAACTTGGTCAGGACCTTCAACACAGATGTGTGTATCAGTCTGAAAGAAAATTTATCATCTGACCTTGACATGTTTCTTCCCCTCTGATAAAAAGAGTACTGGATTCCATAGCTCCCCATTTGAAAGAACAGAAAATGGATCTTGGAAGAAGAGAAACCTTCACAAAAAGGGCATTTCCCAGCTATAATCCATGCAAACAAATACTAAGTGAAACTCAGAAGAGAGTTAGTCAGCAGAACAAAACTGAACAGCAGGAGTTTTAGCAAAGAAGTGCTTTAACTTGAGCTTAAAACCCAAAATCTTCCATCAGCAAAATCTAATGAAGTACTTCATTGAAAGTCAAGTTTAATTCATGCAGAAGAAATGTGTCACTTTCAAAGCAGACTGAGTGGTTTTGTTTTGGGATAAGATGTGTCTCTCTGGGCTGCTGGAGGACCTCATTGGATTTCTAATTTTGGTGCCTTGTAGACTGGGCTATGAGGCTGCTTTTTTAAAGCAAAATACAACCTCTCTACTTGGCACAGAAGCTACATAGTGGTGACATGCCACGAAAGACGTATCTCTGGGCTGGAAAACCTCACATACTAGAAGATATGGAAGAATGAAGTGCTGCAGTAGATCAGGAAGAAAAAAAATTAAATTCAGATTGAGGTGAAATCACAGAATCATAGAATTAGTAAGGTTGGAAAAGACCATAGAGGTCATCAAGTCCAACCTATCACCTATTACCTAACTTAGCCTAACCTGTTACCTAACCTGTTGTCCTCCTGAAATAAAACAATGAATCTGGAGACATTAAAATCTCTCCTTTCAATCATGAATTTTTAAGTGAAATGTTATGAAATGTGTGAATTGGAAGTTTTGGGTTCAGCTACAGTTTTTTGTTAACCAGGTGTTTCCACAAAAAGCAAATGCTTTTTGCAAAAGATTAACTTTTTTCCCAGTCATGTCACTTTTCTTCTTTTTTTAACCAACCTCTATATAAGCTGTGCTAGAATACAGAGAAGTACAATGAAGTCCATCACTCTATGCAATTATACAATACAATAACATTTGGACTGGTCCATTCTGATGCTTCTTACAGTTAAAAAAGTAGTGTGCTTATTTCAGGGACAATATCACATGCCTAAAATTCACTAGCACTGAATATAAAGGCACATCTTTTTACAACAGGGAAAATCTCCCTGGTTTACTCTCTATCTCTTGCAAAAGTAAGAAATGCAAGTCAGGACTGAATTCAAATCTATCTGTTAAGACTCACCAGTACTACTGTTAATTGTCTGAAATATGAATAGTACCTCAAAAATCCAAGTTTATTTCTGATCTTTTCAAAGATAAGACATGCCAAATTGTGGGGTTTTTTCCCCCTTACCCTAACAATGTGAGTTTGGTTCTTTAAATCTCTGTGGTTTTGTATGTGTGAGTTTTTCTTACTCTTTTCATAACAGCTGCTTTTTTCTTTGCCTTGCTTTTGAGAACAGGCTATGCAATTTTTAGAAAATAAGCACTGCAAATGAATCACCAAATGATAGTAGTTAAGATCCAGCCATTGTGGATGCTTCTAGTGCGGGGGAGCACGCAGGTTTACTCAGGCACACACACTGTATAGGAGGGTGATCTTTGGTAGGAGCTACACTGCACACTGAGGTCCTTGTGTGGATGACCACGAAGCATAGGTGAGCTCATCAAGTTGTCCATATACAGTCAGGTCTCCTATATCGCGGACCCACAGCCTTAACTGGGTCCCGCGAAGTCCCGCTTCCGCATTGAATGGCAGCTCATTAATATGCCTCACATGCCCCGCACCCTCACATGGCCCGGGCACTGTTTCGGCACTATGTTGCTGTGTATCAGTGTTTGTGTCGGCCCTTCCTGGTGCCCGCAGCCACTCCACGCTGGGAAAACCCCCATTTCAGCTCAGCCAGGGACACAGTTTCATAACTGCACAGTCGCCGCCGTGCCAGGTCGCGCATGCGCAGTTGCAAAAAGGGGTCTCCTTCATCGCGAAAAAATCATGCCGCTAAGATCTGAAGCCGCAATATGGGGAGCGCGAAGTGCAAGAGGACCAACTGTACTTCTGGTCAACACAAGCTTCAGCAACACCAAAATGCCTGCAGAGAAAGGACACTGCTATCTGGAAGAAGCACAGTGAAGTTACCCCCCCGGCTCCTCAGGAGCCTTACAGGGCTGTGAGAAACAAGGTCACCATTAACTCAGCTAAGATTGCACGGTAGCATTGCGCAACGGATTCCTTTCAACCCCGTTAACATCCTCTCATGGAAAGGGGATTGTAGAGACTTTTTGCAGACACAAAACTCTCCTTGTACATTTTACAACCAAATCCTCTATCTGGATTTAGCTCAGCCTAAGCTAACATAATCTTAAAGTCCTGGTGTATGCAGCAGAGCAAAAAAAAAATCTTATTATGGCACTAAAATCATAGTTGAGGTAAATACATTCACTGTCTCTACTTTCAGACATTTGTAACCTTCTGAAAAATAGCATCCTTTGGTCTAAGGATTTCATGTCTTGTCAGTTCAAGACTACTTAAAACAAACAAGCAAAAATGCTTGCCAGTATTTTTGATCATCTGAAGTATTCAGATAGGAAAATAAAAGAGAAAATAAGCCTATGAAACATGGAAAGTCACAATTTCTTATCATTCAGCCTTGAAAAGCCTTCCCTCTGCAACCAGGGGCTAACTTGGCAACTGGGTTTTGCTAAATCACCTGGGATGGCACACAGATACTCCCACAGAAAGTCAGCTGTCATAACAGCTCCCAAAGTTCTTCTGACATTGTTTTCTCCCACTTATATTGAAAAGTTAAAAAGGAGGTACATTGACAGAACTAGAAACATTTGTTATTTGACAATGCTTTAAATACATTTATATCTGCCAAAACTAAACAATTATTTTTTTAGCAGTGGCCAGTGTTATCTGGGAATGCAACAGTTGAATTCTAAAGGAGATAAATTCACATGGCTGGTAAATAAAACATGGCTGAACTCCCACCTCTATGGGACTTGAAGACTCTTGGTGAGAAATGGGCTGACTTATGAGCTGACTTAATATACTCCAGTTACAAATAGGAAATATGTTCATTTTGTCAGGTCACTGAAAAGAACAGAACAATTGTTGGTATCCAAAGCATTCCCCCTTACTGAAACAAGTCTCTTTGGAATTAATACAGGCATGGAGTCTACATCATTTGAAAGGGACTCTGACCATTGCAATCCATGTTCTTAGCACTTTCACCTTCTCTTTGCTGTAGAGCTTTTGTGGCACATTCTACTAATAATTCCCAAAAAAGCCACCTGAATGTTCATTCCTTACCCTTTTTTTTCTCCATTATTATTGTCTCCTCTCTCCCCTCCTCCACCCAATATGCTAAGAAATCCAATCACATCACTTTTGCAGACTTGCACATTTGCCTATATTCAGGCTTTTTTTTCCCCTTCTCCGATGCACACGTAATTTGACCCTGTCCTGGTATATGCGCTGGGTACTTGACCATTAACAGCTTTACAGGGAACACACAGGGAACAGTCGTAGCAGATTCCCTCTAAAGTGACTTCAGTGGGGCTGTATGAATTTCTGGAGCAAGGATCTACTGCCTAGATTGTGTGATACTCTCTCCTTTAGTATGAGAAGGTACAGATTAACTATACAGCTTTGTATTTTGTTGAAAAGCCTTCAGAGGTAGGGTAGGGGCTTTGCTAAATTTCTTGATAACTGTTTCAACTTTATTTTCTTTCTAAAAGGGAGATTTGAAAATGGAATGTTAAACAAACAATGGTACAGTACAGTTGCCAGTTAAAAATGTCAAAGTTTTAGAAGTAACTGTTGTGGGAGTTTCTGCTGAGAATACTTGCCAAGTAGAAAAACACAACAGTCAAGAAGCCAGTTAATGCAGATGTACAGACAACATGGAGCAGAACTTTGTATTTCAAAATCCAGCTAAACACTTTAATATCTAATGACATTGATAATTCACAAATAGTATCCAAGTGGGTGTTACCACTTTCAAAAACAAAGTCACATCAAACACTCAGCTCCTCCAAGTTAGGGGAGGATCGTCTTCTTTAAAGACAAAAATAAAAGGAAACAAAACAAATAGATGGTGAAAAATAAGCTGTGAAAAAAGAACTAGTAAAGGCCTTGTCAAGGTCTGAGCTCCCAGTAGCACTGCTCACATAAGGAACACTAACAAATGTTTTGATAACTCAAGGACTGTGTATGAGTGTATGCTGGAGCTTCAATATAAATGCCTTAACAACATTTAATAACTTTTTATAAATTATGTTGCTGATGTGTTCTTTCCAAATACAAGTATAAATGTGAGGTAAGCATAGAGAGCAAATTAACTCTTAATGAATTTTTAACCCCTTGTTAACAAGAGATTCATGGGACTAAGCCAAGCAGAGAGCAAGAGGCACAGGAAGTTTCACTGCTGTGAGGTTGTCAAAGACAAGGAGGTCATAAAAGAAAGACTTTGCCTTTTGATTTGAGGCTTTGCAAACAAAAGAATAAATTGTTCTTGATTACTATGTTTGAAGACCACTAGAAAAACGTAGATTAGCCCAGTATCTCACAGTCTGTAAATGCAAATAGATGCCTGAGGTGCTAAATACAACATGCAAACTTTACTGTCATTTCAGTAAAAAGAAGTTGATACAAAGAAAAGCAAGCAAAAGAAAAAATATCACCATGAAAAACCAAACACCCATTTCCTCCCTCCCAAAGTCACATGAGAGCCATCCAACTAGATGCTGATAATATTGGATCTGATGAAACAAGTTTCTTTGTAGCTTAACAAAGATAAGCATGTCAGCGTCAACAAATTGAGATGTCAATTGTAACACCAATGGGACAACCATTGCTTTTTTCTCTCTGCTAAGCAGAGGGCATAGAGACTCCCCTGGAAAAAACAGCAGGTATTTCAAGTGACCTGGCTGGTTTCAGGCTAGCTAACTCAGGAGTACTAAACTAGGTACCTCGGGTCCTACCTCTTCACTCTCCTCCTCTGCATTCACAGGACCCACTGCACCAGTCAATACTCCCCCCCCTTTCAAGTATCTTCGCTTGAGAAAATGTGAAGCATTTGGAGGGGAGCGGGGNTCTGGTCAGCTCCGCGTAACTGGGACCATGTGTAGACTCGGCAGCAGTTTTCACCTCTCCTTCCCTTGTGTACTTTCAAGGTCTTACACCACACGTCAGCATATGTAAGGGAAATCTGGGTTTCAAGGACAAATCTTCTCGACACCTGAGTAGGAAGGTAAGCTTGACTCATAGGCATCAAGTCTGCTCTGACAGGCAGCTTTGTTTTTAAATATTTTTCCTCGGTTTTGAGCAGCAAATGGCAGAGGTATGGGACTACCGAGGTTTCTGCTAGAGTCATATTATTTATTTTTTTTATTTATTTATTTTTTTCTATTTATTTATTTATCTCTCATATTTTCCTACGTGATGTCCTTAACTGGATGTTCAGAATAAGGTGAGAGAGGTACTATTAAAAATATGTACATGAACAGTATGATCATCAGAGTATGTGCAAAATGGTAGATTTTAGAAATATTCACTGCTAAAATTCCAACTGTGAAATGTGTTTTGGTAGGCAAAGAAGACTCTGCAGCTTTTTTAAACACGAGGAAATCCAAAGGATTACATCAAACCATGTTACAGGCACTGACAGATACAGGCTTTCAAGGAAAACAGCTGTCAGTAAAGCTCCTGTGACTGCTCAGAACACACTGCTGCAGTCTTCTAAAAAAACCAAAACCATGGGGAAAAAAGAATNAAAGTGACAGCCTGCCTGGTGATGTCAAAGGAATGGTAACACCCGCACCCTGGCCAGCAGGGCAGCCCCCAGACTACCCGCCTACCCACCACAGCTCCAGATCTACGGTTTCAATCTGCANAAAACCAAAACCATGGGGAAAAAAGAATACCTTCAATCTACACTTTAGCTTCAGAACAGAGATGCAGCTCCGTCCTTCTTCTTTTTCCTACAAATAAACAAAAGCAATATGAATCATTTCTATGCCTGTGGTCATCAGCAAGGGCCAAAAAGCCACAATATGTCCTTCCGAAAGCATGCTCATCTCATAGCAGTGACTGCAACTGCAACCCCACACCTGCTTTCCTAGGACTGCACTCACTGCTCCATGTCAATTTCGTTTTATTAAACATTAAGGTGTTCCAGATACAACATCACATCCTACCTTCCAAAGGTTCACACTACTTGTAATGATGACTGTGAGCAGTGGGTAAAAAGCCTGAAGCAGCATCGGGTATCAGCACAGCTGCTAAAACGCTGTTGTGTCATTCCTTTCCTCAGACACTCATACAAGCTGTCCCTGCACATCTATGGCAACAGCAACCTGCCAAAGCCACCAGGGTGTGTGTCACTCAGTGTGACAACCAGTGCAATTATTTACTGAGATAATTTGCATGTTCATTTGCCATGCACAGTCAATGTGCAGCACAGGTTGAGATAACACAGAGCAGTTTAAATCCAAGCACCACTGGCAGAATGGGAAGAAGATGCTTGGGCTTGTAGAGGACAAGACCATACAAGAGCAGCTCCGTGCTGCAGAGGGAAGGAGGGGGGCCAGCATGAGGTATGGCTTGGCTGACTCTTCTGTGGGATGTTTCTGTGCCGAGCTGGCAAGACAGGAAAACAATTGGTTCCAGGACAATGTACAGAGATGATTAAAGGTCACAGAGAACTATCAAGAAGGAAGTGTGACCTCTAAACCAGCCTTTTTACTCCATTTGTGATGGCCTGAGGGGATAATTTTGATTCAGTGTTCTTGTCATTGTATGACACAGGAAGGAGGACATAGCTAACGAGTTTTTTAAGTCTCAGCACTCAAAAGCGTCATTCAGGCCTGATGTCAGCTATTCCTCTATTAGAATAACAGGATTGCCAACTTCTACAGTTCCCAATTTTACTCATGGCATAAACTTGCACAGAAATACAGACAAGCACATATTAATGCCTTTAGAAGAAGTTTTCACAGGAAACACAACACAGATCTAGCTGTGCATGTCTTAAACCTTTCCTATTCATATCCTGCCCAGAGAATAAGAGTCATTTACGGGGAAGTGCGCGCCTTTTCTTTCTGCCCCCCCTCTCCAGGTCAGTATCCTCAAAGTCTTTCTTCCAGTCTTTCCATCTGGCTACTTGGTGATCTCCAGAAGCATTTGCATTGACGGCGCAGGACTTAGCAATAGATCTGTCATATATGGTTAGGCTGCTGCTGGGCTAAGCTCCCTTTTTTATCCTGAGTGGTATTTTCTCTTTGAACTTTAGGAATTTATACAGTGTTTTATCCTTTCAAGTATCTCTACAAATTCTTCATAGGATCTACAGCACAGGCAGGGCCTTTTTATGACAGAAAGACACAGTAAGTTTCCATGCTTTGCAGCCACTGTAATACAGCCCACTGCTTCACTAAGCCCACTAACATTACATTCATTATTTGGAATGGAGCTTATGGTAAAGAAGTCATTTGTTCTGATAGTCAAGTGCACCATCAAAAGTCTGATTGCCTACAACAAATCAAGAGTGTTTTATAAGCTCTACAATGTGCTTTCATGTGCTGAAATGGGAAAGAAAAAGGCCACAAATTGTACAGGAATAATTATCTTTCTGCCAGCCTGTTTTTAAAAGTAAAATAGGTAACATTTATGTGTAAATGTAAATAGCAGCGATAATATGGAGCTCCTAGGCCGTCAGAAATGTAGCATTCCCTGTGGAAATACAGAAGAGCACTACAGTGGGACAAATGAAATACGTACACCCTTCACAAAACATGAAGGTATTCCACCTATTCTTTTGCTTAAAAAGAATGACTGGCTAATACTTAGTGCAGAGAAACGTACTTAGTAACTGCAATTTAAGTTACTAACCTTGTACAATGGCTGTTGCTTACTTTTTTGTGAAAAAAAGGTTTCATGCAGCTGTCCATAATAATTTCAGTCTCAATATAAGTAAGATAAACAGGGGTTTTGAAGGAAAAATTAGTGCAGTACATTTTAAGGTAGACTGATGTAGCGTTCAGATACACTGCTTTTAAATCTTCTGTATCTGTATGGAGTAACAGGGACTATAAAAGTAGTCCCTCTAATGTTTGACAGTATCTATCACCTTTCTGTGCAGAAGGTTATGCAGAACACAGCATGATGCCATTCCAATGGGCCTGTCTGTGGGCTTGAAACATACAGGGACTTACTTTCCTGTCCTCAGTGCCAGCACTTAACTGAGGACAAGTATATTCCCATTTCAGCAGATTCAGTAATAAAATGGAAATCAGCGTTCTGTCCATTTGGCATAAACAGGCACAGCTTGACCCTGCTACTGCTAACATCGCTATTCAACCCATAAAGATCTTCCTAAGAGAGTTCCTCATGTAAGTAGTCCTGCGAGGTCAAAAGGGACCCTTTTCCCAAACAAGCTTTCGTAATGTAAGTTGTGTTCTGTCATGTTAAGAAATAAAAAACTTAGCTGGAGCATGTACTAAGTTTAATTAACAAAGCACAGTCCATCTCATCTGATGATCTGGGTGGGTTTTTTTCCTTCTCCTCTCTTTCCTTTCTACTGGCATCAGGCTTTTATCTTTCTTTCTGCCCTTCCTTTTTGCATTGTTCTTTTTATTCCTTTCACACACTATTTTTCCCCATCCCACTTTCCCCTTTTAACAACCCTCCTCTTCCTCTTCCATCCTGTTTTTCTTGCCCTTTCCCCTCTCCCAGTCCTTTGGAGGAGTACACCTGTGTTTTTCTAACAGTCGCACCAGAAGCAGCTGAATGTAGCTGATAAGAAAACTGATAAAAACTCTTTGAGACTTAAAGGCTATATTCCTCCTAGCCTGAAAAAGGGGAAATGGTAGATGTGGGTTAAGGGAACAGGACTCCAAGCCAAAACTTGCAGAATTCCCAAACAGGGGATTTAAATTACTGTAGTTCCCATTAACTAGCACACACCACCACCAAACTGCTTGTTCTAGTTAATATTTAAGAAGGGGAAAAACGATCCAAGTCACATGGTAAACACATCTGAAAGACTAAAAAAAAAAAAGTTAATAGAAATGTGTACACGTCAAACATTATACTCAGACCAGCACACATCCTTCCATTTGATATTCAGAATGTACCAGGAATAGTGTTATCATTTCCATTACAGGAGCAAATATAGTCAGCCCTCTTCCACTTCACGCCTGCCATATTGCAGCTTCACATCTTAGCGGCATGATTTTTCAGCGATTAAGGAGGCCCCTTTTCACAACTGTGCGTGCGCGACCTGGCACGCATGAATATTCAATTAGGCAGCATGAATGTGCAAATCAACCTGCATAGCCGTGGTGGCGGCTCGGCCCAGCCGCAGCAACAGTGGCTCGGCTGCCCGGCCCATCCATGGCCATGGCAGCTCCACCGCCCGTCCCATTCCAGCCGCAGCGGCTCCACTTCGCCACCCCCTCCAGGCTCCGCCGCTTCACCACCCCCCAGCATGGCCACCACAGCAACCAATACACGGCAATGCACAGAATCACAGAATCACAGAATATTATGAGTTGGAAGGGACCCACAAGGATCATGTAGTCCAACTCACCATCTAACACCTGTACAGAGACCGAAAGCACATCCCAGAGCGTAACACCAACCCAGTTCCCTCAATGCTGAAACTCCTCCGGGGAGCCGTCTGAGGGTGTGGGGCAAATCTGCATATTAATGAGCTGCCATTCTACATGGAAGTAGGGCTTCATGGAACCTGATTAAGACTGTGGGTCCATAATACAGGAGACCTGACTGTACTTACCCTTGAAACCTACAAAAGTTTTAATTGCCTTTTGAAATTTGGGCCCTAAAAAATTACCTCATTATTCCCCCTCTTCAAAATAGTGTTTTTATCATACTCATTTTGGACACCTCGCCAGGTAGGTCAGTCCCCACCAAAAACTGGGTCTCATTCTTTATGTCAAAACACACTCCGTAGGTCTGCTGGTACACTTACCTTACTGGCTTGCAAAACTTCTCTGTGGACCATGTGCACATATGAATCAGGACCACATAACCTGATATGGAGTCACATAGCTGCCATGTCTTCAGGTTAAACATAAAGTGATTACATTAGATCTAGTAAACATCATTTATTTACAGGATTTAAGAAAATATTTTTCTTATCCCAATAATTCCATCTAATCTAACTTAAGGATCCTAGAAAGATAAAGCTGACTTTCTGCTTTTTCACTGAGAGTATCCAAAGCTCATTACAGATTTTGCTAAAAATCACAGACCTTTGGTTTGCCTTATCAGCTCAAAGAAAACTGTCCATAGACCTTCCAGAATTTTAAGAGAAGCCCATGGCAATTCCCAGCTGGGTATGTGATACTATTCACCCTGCAATCTACAAGTGCTCTCTCCTGGTAAGGAGAGTTGGACATTCAAGCAAGATACCAGTGTGCCCAGAGACACACAGGCCAGTCGATTCTCGAGCATCACATTGATAAAATTAAGACAATGGACATCTGCAATCAAATCTGCCTGCAGACACATTCAAGTCACCTAGCTTTCCTATGTCCTTTCTGCAGACACGCAACTAACGTTCAAAGGACTTGTAAGCACTTAAATATCAATTATTATATGGCCTGCATGCACCTGGTTAGCTGACTGCCGTCCATGGTAGGGGTTTAACTGGGGGGGTGGGGTTAAGCTCACTGCACACCAAGATTTTGAAAGCTATGACCTATAACAAAAGAATGTTACACAAATTCCCACTGATCTCAAGCTGTACTGGTAGCTGTACTGAGCTGGCAGCAAGCTTCAATTGGTTTTTAAGCAGATTCACTGCAGTAAAGTGTCACTGTCCACATTCTCAGTTGTAGTAACAAGAGTGCCTGGATTCAAAAGACTAAATAGCCTCCTTTGTTTATTATATAATCTGCAAAACTGCAAGCAGATAGCAACAAGGAAAGCACAGATCCTTCCTCTGAGCACTATGACATGCCCTCTCCCCGAAAGAAGTCTCTCTATGGGTTCATCACTTTGGTACTCAATCTTCTGCTTTAGCAACTTTTTTCAAATTGCAAAGATCCCAGTTTATTGTGCCTGTACATACAATTATCGGCATCTACACATATGTATGTGCTTTGCTGGCTGCCCACATTCAGTCCCATCTGTTAGGCTGGCACTCTGCCTACTGAGAAGTTGGTCGGTCCATTCCACTAAAGCGTAACTGTCAAGCCGTGATGGGCTTTGGTGGGCAGCCAAGAGCCCTTCTTTCTCCAGGGAGGCAAAAGCCTCCCAGCGCAGCTCGAGTTTGTGTGGCACACCACACGAGCACGCTCATTGACACGCACGCCAAAGCAAAGAAAATTTCAAAGAGGAAAGAAAAGAGGAGAGCTGACTGGTACTTCAGACTGTGATCAAGACCTACTTTGTAGAGGTGATTATAGTGGACAATGCTGCTGTGGCTGAGCACAGGCCAACCATCATTTAACTCTGACTTTGGCACCAATCAAGTACAACAGGGCAATTGTGAGACAACTCAATAGATGTAAATAGCCACTACCAGGGCAATTCTGTGGGGTGTAAGGGTATATACAAATGGCCTACAAAAGGCAGCTCCTTCCAAACACGTGCAGACCTGGTAACTATAGTTGCCCAGGAACCAAGATCAGAACACGTGTCAGATCTTCAGCCCAAATCTTTCCACACCATCCTGTGCACACTGCTTCCCCTCACCTTTCTGACTAAAACCGATCTTTACTTTTTCTATGTGAAGGCAGAGGTGGGTCATGGGTTTGCTCTGGGGGTGTCATCTCCCAATGGCAATAATTACATTTCAGAAAGGGTTGCATTATGTTCTGCTTTTCCTTTCCTCCAGTCGCCTGTGGACTTGGCCAGTCAATGAGGCTCTTCCTCATGGATGCAATCAGGTCGCCCATCCTCTCTGGTGTCAAGCATGATGCACATAGTTCCACCTTACTGCACAAGCCATCGATGTGGTTTCACTGTTCAATGGGTCTATTCACCATATGGAAGTATGACAAGCAAATTCTGGCACTAGATCAGCAGCTCCTCTGCTCCCCAGGAAGGCCCAAGGGCAAAATTATATCATGCTTTTATTTAAACCAACACAATCCCACTTCACTATAGAGGAGTTTTACCAGTTAAACAAACCTCCGCTCACCCCCGCAAGGAGTCAGCGAACAGGAGGAAGTTCTCTCTGAACTTTTGAAAAGCTGCAGATAACCCTGGAAGATTTCCTTTCCCCTTTTAATTTTAATCATGTCAGAAAATCTTATGACTTCTCCATCACAAAACAGTTTAGAGACATTTCTGTCACATGACATTTTAATTGTTGTTACCTCTTTAGACAACTAAGCCAAGGCAGAGCTTCTCAGCACCAAGAGGAAAAAAAAGTGTGCTCCTGAAGTTTGACTTTCATTTTAAGCAAAATAAGCAGAGACATCCACACCACTCATGAGGAAATTCCACATGTATCTTCTACTTCAATTCTGAATGGTTCTTCTGACATCTCTTCCAGCTAAGAAGATTTTAAAAAGATCGAATCATTTGAGATATTGCATTGCTTCTTGACATCAATCTGGTGGAAGACTTAACTGAAACGACCCTTTATTTTTCACTTTGTATGTTATAGGACAGAATTCTGTTAAGCTGTAATCTCTTTTGAACAATTGTAGAAATCTCTGTATTTCCCTTTACAGGCTGTTCTGGTGATATTGAGAGAGCATCCCTCTACAAATGCAGCCTCTGTACAAAAAAAAGTACAGCTCAGGATCTCCCTCTGGATCCTTGTGGTATATGCACAGGGATGTGAACTGACTGTAGTGCTTCTCACATTATCAGTATAAATACAGTGGTTCCAGGAAGAGATGACGTCACACATTTTATAGTAAAGGAGCTGCATAAAAAAACTACATCCCCTAGCAGCATTTGTGGATATGCTGTACATAAGTAGTACAGTTATGATCTCCTTCTCTCTTCAGTGGGAGGAAGAAAATACACTAAGAGTGGATTTATGTCATCACAAATGAGGGAAAGATTTAGCCCCATACATTTCAGTCCCAGATAATTTAACAGCAGGGCAAAACCCTGGCTCTAACAAAGTCAACAGCACCAATGCAACGAGTCTCAGATTTGTTGATCTCCACATCAGGGCACAAAGACCATGAAATTTCCAAGTTCTGACAAGTGGTTTGGCATTTTATCTCAGTTGCCGAGACCACTAAACCATCCCTGCGCTGATTTCTCCAAAAGAGACACTATTGGTATCTATACAGGGAGAGAATACAGTAGATGCCTCTAAGTTTAAAGAAGCATTTGTGCTTTAAATGGAAATTATATGATTTAGACCTAAATTGGCATATGTTTCTTGCACGGTTGTCAACATCTTCATTGTAACAGTTTCTCAGTTTAAGGCAGGGGGAGAAGACAAAAGCTTTTTTTGCAAGACCAAGAACACACACCCTCCCTACCCCAAAACCAGCGCTAACATCTGTGGTGATCACAAAATGGCGACTGGTTATATAAAAGAGATTAAAAGTATACAGAACAATAATGTTCTGCTACCATTTTCAAATAAAACTCTCATGTAATTTTTTCCAAACACAGTCCCTCTAGTAGCTTTTGTAATGACATAGGAGAGGGAGACATTGCATCACACTCTTCCAGGCCGTTCTGATTGTTCCACACATAATTTCCCCTCCGCCTCCCCTCTGTTTTCAGCAAAAGTGTCATTCTTGTGTTGTTTCTGTAAGTGGACAGAATTTCGAGCATCTGCTCCCAAATGATTATAAATCAAGGAACCTTCACGCTCCATTAGCTTGAGAAGATGGCATTATTAATGATTGCTATTCAAGGAAGTTCAGAGTAAGTGTCTGAGTGAAGACACCTCTGATGTAAGGCTTTGTTTTGTTTCCGAAAACAGCTGAGTGAGCAGACTTCACTCTTGCTATTTAACATATTTCTGAGGCTACCACTTCTAAGAAATTTCAATTATTTTTGTTAGCTTAGCTGTAACATCAGCTTCCTCTGGAAACAAAAACAATACTGTCATTCCACAGCAACGCTCATGAAAGCCACTTAGCTTAAACAAACGCTAGGGCCTATGAAGATGCCGCACTGCTCTTACTCTGCTAGTCTTTATCTGGCGTCAGAAGACTGAAAAAGCTGGTTCAAATCTAAATCTCAAGAAGTGATAATCTAAGTACAGTCGGGTCTCCTATATCGCAGGCCCGCGGTCTTAATCGGGTTCCACGAAGCCCTACTTCCGCACTGAATGACAGCACATTAATATGCAAATTTGCCCCGCACCCTCACGCGGCCCCAGTGCTGTTTCAACACTGTGTTGCTGCGTATCAGTGTTTGTGTCGGCCCTTCCCAGCGCTCGCAGCCGCCCCACACTGGGAAAAACCCCTTTTCGGCTCAGCCAGTGACACAGTTTCATAACTGCATGGCGGCAGCTCCAGGGGAGCGGCCCTGCTGTGGCCACTGCCGCCGCAGTGGCAGGTCACGCACGCGCAGTAGCGAAAAGGGGCCTCCATCACTAAAAAATCATGCTGCTAAGATCCGAAGCCGCAATATGGGAGTATGAAGTGCAAGAGGGCCAACTGTATTATGCCGTATTACTACTGGACTTGAAACAAAGTAAGAAATGAAGAGGTATACCTGGCAGACTCGATTTCCTCCACAAGTTAATACACCATTATTTCCCTACATGACCCTAACTAGCAGCCTTTCGTCTCAACAGATGCACGGCAAACTCTGCAAATAAAAGGCGAGTCAGAGGACTGATTAAGATTTTACCCTGTTACTTGCCCAGGTGCACAACAAATGCAATGCACCCCATGCATGAATACCACACAATACCGAATTTAAAGATAAGAGATCTGACTCATCACTCCAGTTTAGTGCCTGCGGGGCTCCATGTTCTTCCGTGGTGACTCAGACCCAATACTCCCCTCTCTCCAGGAAAAACATGACAAGTCATGTAGTACATATCAGACTTAACCATCAACTATAATCCCCATTTGCACTGCAAAACTAATTGGAATGTAACATTCCATACCACTTACAGTTTGCTGTTATGCCTAGAGATAGGAACATATACAATTACTGTAAAGAGCAGCACTTTAAACACAGTCAATGGAACTCACCCTGTTAGACCTGGCAACATACTTAAGGAGCCCCGGCTAAGAAAGCGGTCCCTTGCCAAGCATTAGTAGTCTTGATATGTGCACACTAAGATTAACAGTACGGAATTAAGGAGAAGGAGATTAGTCACTGGAACAAAAAGTTTCTCTAGAACAGTTCGGATTCCAAGACCGCTGCCTTCACGTTCCTAACCCAAAGCTGCTGAAACAGAAGAAACTCTGGACAACTGTAACATACGCACTGCCTGTTTCTTCCAAGAGGACACGCTGTGTTTATGACAGCTATTTTTGGCTTTTGGCTACACAAATATAAAACACCATGAGGCTGATTTTCTTCTCACAGCTTCATGTCAGTATATATTCATTGATTTCAGTGCCATTATATGTATCCGATTATTTGCCTGGGATGGAAGTCAGACAGATCAGCGCTGACTCGTAAAGGCAATTCTGAATGGACTTACACTGGGCATAATGGATAGAAGGAGACAATCTATTTTACAGTCTCTTGACAGCACACAACTGTAGAAATCAAGGAAATCATTAGTAAAGGACCAAACCTTCAAAAGCCAAACAAAACAAAACAATTCATCCTTCAGCTTGCTCTAAACAGTAATGGATTGCTATCTAGAAGCTTACCATAATGTATGCTCCGCTTTTTCCATGTTTTTCAGTTCCAGGATCAGTGGGTTACCCTAGAACGCAGAGATCACAGCCACATACTTGTTTCCAGGACTGGGTCCTAAGCACTTGCCAGTGAGAGCTCAATCTGTTTAGCCTGCACAGTTTAGCCATCCTGGGCGCTGGCACACACAACAAGCAACACCAAAAACTAGTCATGGAAATGATTACACACAATTGGAGCGCCACATATACTGAGCACTACATGCATAAACCATCCACTTGCCTGTGATCACAGTGTGCACACATATGTAATTTTGTAATAACTATCACCAATAACACCTCATTCTGACTACAATTACATCCCAATGAGAGGTCAAACCAGGAGCTAGTATTTGATGTGTGATTTTCTATAAGATGGAAAGATTGAGTCTTAGGCATTCGGTTCTTTGAATTTTAACTTTGTCTTGTGAAAAAGTAAAAATAAAATGCACATAAACCCACAAAAACATCTACTGCAATGAATACAGACTTTGAATAAATTCAGGACCTTGACTGCTAACTGCAACAGGAGGACAAAATGCAAAAATGTGTCAGTAGGATCATTCTCTTTTGAGGAGCAATATAAAGACCTGAACTTAAAATAGGCATGGCATTGGTTTTTTACTCATGCTCATTAACCCTCTGAAAACCAGAAACGAGGATGACTTAAAAATCTAGCACTCACTGCTCTCTAGTTCCCATCATTTTATTAGTCCAGTTATGTGCACATTCACAGCTGTGAGAGATAACCTGGTATCCAGAAGAAAGCTATGAGAACAGCTCCATAGCTAAAGACAGCATTAAACCACAGAACCCATACCTTTACCCCCCATTATCAAATTATTTCCACATCCCCAAAACAAGGGGACACATAGAGGTAGAGCGCTCAGAACTGAGCAGTAAGTTACAAAACTTTGAACACAACACAACATATTGAATGCCTATGAGCACCAAATTTGTGATACTACGTCTTACTTGGCGAACCTCTCCTTTTAACATCTCCTCCATCACCAGTAACTACCGACTATTACCAGACAACACTGTTTCCCAACAGGGTTTGAAGTACGTACTACCTAAAAGATCGCCCATGCTGGGAAGCGGATCCAGTGAGTAAGTATCAGATTCAGCGGCCACCAGCAGTACGTATTTAATTTTAGGGGGTAGCTGGTCTTCAGCACGAGTGTAGTACGAACACGACAGTTGGGCAGCAAGGACCGAGATTTTCACCGCCCAACACCAAAGTTTGCCAACGAGCCGCCGAACGCACAGGTAAAGGCAGTCGCTGCTGCGCTGCGGGGCGCCGTCCTTCCGTCACTTGTACCTCAGGCGGCTGCGAGGGGGGAGAGCAGCCCAGCAGAGACAGGTCACCGGGTGCCCAGGTGGTCTCCAGGGACCCCAGGACCGGCTGCACGGAGCGCCTGGGCGACAGCCCGGCCGTGCCGCATGCCTGTGCACACTCACACACCGGGAGCTCCTCAGCAGCGCCCGAGGGCAGGCGGGAGCGCCGTGCCACCCCACCGAGACGGCCGCGGGAAGGTGGGAGAGGCGAGGGGCACCAGTTCCACCCCCCCCTCCGCCTCCCCCGCCCTCTCGAGGCCGCCCCCCATCCCCAGAGAACAGCGGTGACGGGGAACCCCCGGCGCCCCCGGACCCGCACAGGTACACGGCAA
>WEKX01006854.1:158288-177499 GCA_013390025.1 Pitta sordida
GGGTGGGAAGGGATGATGTCATCCTCTTTTCCCGGGGGGGCGGGGCTTGTCTCCGGCAGGAGGTGGGTGCGACGCCGCCGCTCCCCCCCCCAGGAGCCAGGAGAAGGGGGAGCCGTGCACGGTGGGAGCCTGCGGGGGTCCCGGACGGGCGCGCCTGGAGCAGCGCTGGCTCGGCGGGGCTGGCTGGGTGCCGTGCCAGCTGCGGGGGTGGGTGGTCTGTGCCGCAGCGGCGGGGCGCGGGTCAAGCGCCTCGGGGAAGGCACCCCAACCCGGGACGGAGGTCCCCGGAGTCCCCCTCATCGGTTCCAGCCCCGAGGAGAGGTCCCCGGAGTTCCATCCGTCGCTTCCAACCCCGAGCAGGGGGTCTCCGGAGTCCCCCTCATCGGCTCCAACCCCCGAGCGGGGGTCCCCGGAGTCCCCCCGCCTCCCCATCGGTCCCCGCCATCCCGGCTCCAGCTGCAGGGCGCAACTTTGGCACCGCCAAAGCGGTGACGTACTGTGGAGAGAGCACTTTATCGGAGACGCGGCTGCAGCTCCTGCTCGGGCTTCGGGTGCTGCAGGTGCGGGTGGCGGAGCACACGCTCGGCTCCAGCACGGCTCGCTGCTGGGAGCAGGGGTTGGCGTGCGGGTGGGTGTGTAGGAGCCTTCCCAGCACATCGGGAGTGGAGAACAACAAAAGCGTCTGAGCATCCTGCGGTTCTCAAAATTAACACATTTATATGTTTGGTGAAGGAATCGAATTCTCTCCGCTGCTCGAGTTCTGTGACCCACTTTTTTTTTTCTTTTTTTTTTTTTTTTACCTCTTACTGGTCAGATAAGCCGTAGGGATTAACCACACAGGCTTAACACACGAGTACCTGAGAAAAAAAATCAGCACCTTTCGGAGTAGCAGCCACATGTTTCATCTTCATCCATCATTTCCTGAAAATAAGACACAGCTATCTACATTAGAAATGCAATGCACACTCTTTAAAACAATGAAATTTGGAACTTGGGTAGGGGTTGTTTTCCTGTTCGGTTTTCACGGATTTTTCCTATCCACTTGCAAAACCAATTAACAATATGTATTTAACTCGTTAGCTACGATACTTAAACTTGAGCTTGAATAATGCTTGAGGGTCTAGAATCCTTCTAATCACGTGGTTTTAGGAGAGCTGGAGGCTTTTGGGATGCTGTATCCGGCTTTTGTCGGAACTGATGCTTTGACTAATCTGAAAGCAACATGAAGAAACCACAGCTCTGTCTGGAAAAAAAAAAAAGGCAGAAAATTTTAAAAGGGAGGAGATTTGATTGTGCTGGAAGCTTAAGTGTGCCTGGTTAGATAGATAGGGCATTATGCTAACTCTACTGCATGCAAATGTTAAAAATCTAGTCATCTTTTTAAAAGCTTGAGTAGTTGAGCACTGGAGAAAGGCACAGGCAATGCTGGATTCTTACACTGATGACACTTTGCAGCTACTGGCCTTGAAGCTACTGCTGAAGTAGTGGGAAGGAGACCTTAACAAAAGCATGAGAATGTGATTCAAGCACAGTAGATACCACAGAGACCGTACCCTCTAGCTTGGCGAGACAGTATCACAGTATCAGCAAGGTTGGAAGAGACCTTGGAGATCATCAAGTCNACACTGTTCCTAATACAGGCCAGGATGCCATTGGCCTTCTTAGCCACCTGGGCACACTGCTGGCTCATATTGAGTTTCCTGTCAATCATAACTCCCAAATCCCTCTCCATTTCACCGCTCTCTATGAGGTCATGGAGGACACAGAGGTTGAAATGGGAGCTTGAAAGGAGGTGTGGCAGGTGATGGAAAGCCAGCAGGCAAGTCTGTGTGTCTGCAGATTGTATCAGTTATGGAAGTTGATCATTTTAATCACAACACAGCAGAAAAAGACTGGGAAAAGGCAGCACCACAGAGGATGAAATGAGTGAGGCTGCAACAAGAGATTTTGTCCCTAATGATGAGGTAAGGGAAGAGATGTTTCAGCGGGGACATTTAAGTGTCAGTAGCCTTACTGAAAAGGAAGAGTGACACATAAACCAGGTCAGACCACAGGAGAACCTGTCCTTAAAATCTCTGTTTCCAGCTCACAAGAGAATATACCAGGAGACCTTGATGCTCAGTAGGGAATCTGGTTAAGATAGTAACAGGACTGAGGATGTTCATAACTCTATAGTCTGCTAACTGGGAGGGCTGCTATAAATTATAGCTTCTGAGACTTTTGTCAGGGAGTGTTGCTTCATTTCTTGAAATTATGAGCTAAATTAATCACCGTTTTAACACAGCACTAAATTATTTGCACTTATAGGCAGTTTCATCACAATAAATCATAATGTTTCATTCTCTAGAACATGCCCTTCCAAGGCTGAGTGGGCGATAGACTCTCCAATCCACGGGTCACAGACCTGGCTGTGATGGTCTTTGCATGGCAGGAGAAAAAATGTTTTCAAGGGGAATTGAAACTAGACTTAGCAAGTTGCTTTTCACAAACAAAAGGCAGAAAAATACTTTGAGCTCTGTCAAAGCACCACTGGAACAGGACTTTATGCTCCTCTAGGTGTTGTTAGCAGTCTTCAGACAAGCAAGTGTGCCTACCTGACAGAACTAGTGCCCCACCAAAAAAGTTTTTTTGTTTAGGGTACACTATAAATCATATTTTAAGCAAAGCTTTTCTCAAATGCCCAGTTTGCAGGAGAAGAAAAAAGTTTTTGTTGGGTTTGCCTGAAATGGATGAAAATTAAATGCAAACCATACCAAAAGTAGAAGTCTCTGCTAAATGAAAATCCTGCTTTTGGGCCAGTCTCATAGAGATGCTGATGGTACAAATTCTGCAGGGTTGTTATGGGAGCACTTCCTGCAACTCTGAGATATATTTCAGACATCTGTTCCTTGCAAGGGAGACATTGGTTTGTGTCTACCAGAACAGGCTGCTTTCTGCAGTCAAATACCTGACAACTCTTGTGTCCCACCCTCTCCCTCCCTATTACACAATTCCTGTACCTGCAAAGCAGCACACTCTATTTGCCAATCCTTTTTAAGTGTCTTGGAGAACTATACCTCTCAAAGCCACTTCTTTATGCCCCTTTATATGGATGCATTTGGATTATCTCACAAACTGGTCATGTTTATTAGCTTCACCTGGGTTTGTCATCAATACTAGTCAAGTGCAAACATTAATCAAATTAGAGGTTCATTCCAGCCAGGTGTAATGTCAAGCTCCTAATTACATGGCTGGAAATTGTGAATGACTGGGAGTTATTTAAACTTAAAATGTAATTCTAGGGCAAACTTAACAACAGGTTCTTTTTTAGCGCTGTTATCCTTCACCTTGAATTTATAATATGTCTCATCCATAAAGGAACAAGAGTCTAATTTACACCTATACTTTGTGTCTTGTCTTGTTCCCTTCCCTAAGTGACGTGTCTCAGGTGTAGCTAGCTGTGGTTCTATTTGAAGTTCAAAATAGTTCTTGCATTCCTGACCCTTTTCTCTGTCATACCTTCTAAGCAATCATATGTTGACCAGCTCTTCTTTCCAGCCAGCCATTCACAGATTCACAGATTCACAGAATATTATGAGTTGGAAGGGACCCACAAGGATCATCTAGTCCAACTCACGAAAGGATTTCCAAACCTTTTACTATCTTTCCTACAATTTCCTTTTAATAACATTAAAATATGTGAGGCCTGTAAAAGTCTTCCTCAGGTTTTCCATACACAGCTGTTTTCCTCTTGGGTAACAAAAATGGCTCTCTAGCAATGAAGATGACAGACACGATAATGATACATTTTGACCAAGCAGTCCTCCCACCATTCGGTGTCAGCTTCTGGGGTTCCTAATTTGACATCCCCCTGCAACCCCAGTGCTGAAGTATGAGAGACTATCACACCTCCTACATCTAAGAGAGTGTGAGGAGAGCAGGATTCACACGAGACAGTGCTGATCTTAGTGTCAGCATTAACAAATCTAATCTTTCTCTAGTTAATCTATCACTGTGCCAACCAGGCATCGTTTTGTATGACTAAGTGCCTGTGAAATCAAATAATAAACTGAATTTGTTCCATTTGGGTACATTATCCAAACTGGACCTCTGGATACATCATCATTACTATGATCTTTAACTTGTCGGAAATGCCAGAATACAGATAATAACAGTAAAAATACTGACACTGTACATTAGTGGTTTCCTTGACTCATTACAGCCAGAAAATAAAGTCCATACTTCATTCTGGAAAAATGCATTGCTTATCACTGAGATGTCACAGGGCAGAAACAGAATTTCTGCTATATGGAAATAAAAAAATTTAGTGGGCAGAGAGCTACAAAACATATTACGTATATACTATCTTATTGTAATTTTTTCATTAATAGTTTTATTTATTCACACCTTGGAAGAAGGAAACTGTGTTGACTGTTTAGCATCAAGTTATGTGTGTGACTCTGGGCTCTCTTAATGACCTGGAAGTTAGAATTGTGATTAAGTCTGCTAGTAAATGAGTAGCTTTGTGTAGCTGCGTGCGTTGTAGTCAGGATATGATGGCAGTTCCGGAGAGTTCACGCTGTACCAGAAATATGTATATTGCCACAGACCTTTATTTGCTGGCAAAATGAGGGAACTAATTCACGCCTAACACTTCTAAAGCACCTTCTGAGAGTATCCTTTATTCTTGTCCAAGAGGAGTTTAAAACCTTTTTTAGTGGCGGGTGTTACTGGCCATTACTGGTAAGTGGTGACACCAGGAGATGTCTGCCTTCCCTTGTTTTAATGCTGCCGTCACTGTGTGACACATTCTTCGGCCTCCCTCAGATGGGCTCCCTCTCTTGCTGTGCAAGTCTAGCCTGTCTACCAAATGAAATTATGGGTTTCAAGGGAACCTGAGAGGAACACAACTGTTTTAGAGAGAAAGACAGACAAATAGATACCACGGGAGGCTCTGAGGAAGCAGAGTCATTTTTCACCGAACAGTATTCTTTCAAACGTTTGAATTTCAGGTTGTCAGAGTGGATAAAGCTGCAAAAGTCACCAGTCACAATTCCATTTTAGGAATTAATATTCAATAAATTATATGCTCTAGAACTGGCAGTCATCTTCGAGAGAGTGAAAATATTGTACTACACAATTATTGTCAGCCTATATAAGCAAGTTCATTACTATTATTTGCGTTAATGTAGTTTATGGTGTATTACTGTACTGTTGTGTTCTACATCTTGAAAATGCAAAAGCTATAACTTTAAAGAGTTTGGGAGCTGGCTATTGTAATGATACTTTGAAGCAATATAGGGCTTTACAGAGACTTTTATTTCATTAGAACATTGCTACAGTATGTGCCAAACAGCTAAATAATACGTAGCATTTTAAAATGGAAGTGAAGTTCATTGAAGACTTCTGCACATTCTGAGGGAAATCGGTAGTTCACATGTGATGCTACTGCATGCAAGAATGTGGGATGGGGATTTGGCAACGGATTTCACTTCCTAACACACTCTGAGCTTGTGTTGCCCTCTGTGTTGCCCTTGGCACAGCTCTTTCCTTTCTGTTCCTCCACCTGGAAAAGGGAAAGGGTAGGGGTCCCTTGTAAACCATTCAAGATCTACAAAGAAAAAATGGGAGCTATCCTTGTGGTAAATAGGTGTATCCATACCCACCATTTAAACTAGTTACAACATAGTTATTTATGGGAGCAGACACTTGAAACAATGGTAGCCTGCATTTCAAACATGGGCACATGCAGGGGATGAATACGAAGCTGTACAATCCTGAGAGGATAAAGAAGTCAAATCTGCTTTGTCAGTTTTGTACACTCTGTGTTATGTGACGGGGAGATGCTGTGTGACTGAAAACCTCCATTCTATCCTTGTGACTGCACTGAGACCTGGCACCATAGAAATACCCTTCTGCACTGCCAGGTTCTCCTTGCAGAGTAAACAACACTGGGATCACCCAGAAGCGACTGTACAGAATGGAATACTGGAACAAAGGGTGCCTGAATAGGAAGGATGCAGAAAGGCACAAAATGAGTCAGAAGGCACAAATGGTAATGACAAGTCTGAAAGGATGTTGGAAATCAGGGATGGCTGAATGAAGGTCTGATGCTTAGTGGGAAATGAGAGAAAAAGCAAGTGACACCAAGGTTGACATGTTCAATAGTTTTCAGTCACAATCAAAGTGATGGTACCCAGAAACTTAGCATGCTTCATTTTAACAGGTGTGTAGAAAAGTCCAAAATCGAGGTCAGAATTAAAACTTTTAAGAAATATAGATATATTGAGGTCAGCCAGGCCCATTGCAGTCTACGCTGGCAAATTTTAAGCCATCCCAGACAGACTAACAGCAAACTTTGACAACTGCTAGGAGAAAAATTCCAGCGGATAAATGTGGTAACTATCATTAAAAAGGAGAAAATTAAGAACATAGTGGACATAGAGGAAAGTTACTCTAGGACTGTCACTGAGAAACATTTTAAAACAAATACAGTTTGTTCCTAAACATGTAGAATACTGTCAGGCAACAAAGACTTTTGATGAATAAATCATGTTAAATGGATCTTAGCTCTTCTTTAGGACAAACTGTCTGGTGCTATAGGCATCCACCCCTATTGGTGCCGGTGATGTGATGTCTTTGGGAGGTATGCAGGAGATGCCCTACTTTCCCCTTCTGTTGTGATAAGTTTTTACCTGCAAAACACTTAATGCCTGGACAACTTCATCCCTTTCTGTAGATGCTGGATTTACTGGGTAAGTGCTACAAAGATCCTGCGTATCAGGAAATCCCTCCCTACCCTCTGATGGTGTCTGGGGAAAGGTGGTCAGCTGAAATCCTATTGTGTGTTGTTAGGAGAAGGTAATTTGCTGCCTACATAGGTAAGGCAGATGCCTGGCAGTTGGATGTGGGCCACATGATCTGACTGGGAGGATGCAGTCCATAAGCTGTGCACACTGCGCATCCCATACCTAGCTGGTGTGTGGTAAGCATTAGATGTGAGCAAGGCTTTTTAAAAGCTTTTGATGTGGTCCTGCATGACGTTGTTACACACTGAACTAAGAAAAAAAAGAAAGGAGGCTAAGCTAAAATCACTCTGCAGTCTGGTATGTGCACAAGTGGTTGAAATACCACTTGTCCAGAGTAATTATCAATGATTCGCTGTCAAACCAGGGCGACGTTATAACTGAGGTCCCACAAGGGTCTGTGGGGGTCAGTTTTACTCAGTGCTTTCATTAATGACTGGATGAGAGTAATGATTTGTATAGAGAGTAAAATTTGTGGATGACATCGAGATGGAAGGCTTTGCTAGCACTTTGGTGAATAACATTAGAATTTAAAATAATCTTACTACACTGGTGAAATGCTCTGAAATCAATAAAATCAAATTCAATAAAGAATGCAAAGGACTCTTCTTGGAAGGGAGAAGTGAAATGCAGAAGTGTGAAATGGAGAATAGCTGGCAAGGCAGCAGTACTGGAGGCAAGGCTATGGGTCCTGCAGTCAATCATGAACTGAGGATGAGTACAATGCTGATGAAAAAACATTTGCCCCTGTAATGATTTCACTGTCCCATGAGCTGAACAAATGTAATTCTGATGAATATAAGGATAATTACTCTGCACTACTCAGCATTGATTACTCAGGTTGTGTGCCCAGTTTGGAATACTGCAAGAAAAAAAAAATAAAACAAAAATGACTATTTAATCTAGAAAAAAAAAGGAAAATAAGTGATGACCTGGTAGCATTCTTTACCTGTGCAAAAGATTCACAGAGAGAATCAAGTTGTCTCCATGCCAACAAAAAGATGAGAATTGCTTTGCAGCAAGAGAGATATATGTTAGATCATCATTTTCTCAGTATATCTCAGCATTTGAGGAGTTTTCAAAAACAATTCCCATTGTCAAAGTTTTAGAAGAACAACACAGGCAAGCTTCATTCATGAATGTGCTACCAAGTTGATTCATCCTCAGAGGAGATGGGACCTTCAGGTTTCTTCCAATCTTATGTATCCGTGATTTTCATATAACAGCTTAAATCACAGGATATAACACAATTCTTAATAGTCTAATTCTGTAATTCAGTGTTAAAATGTGTAGTCAATAAGAGTCAATTAAATTCTGAGCTCTTGCAAGGTAATGGTGTACAGAACCAAAAAGCTAATATAGCATGTTATTTTGTTATGGCACAGTTTCTTTAACTAAAGGGCTCAGTCCTAAGAATCTCCACAAATGTCTTTGTACAATTACGTTACCTTTGCTCAGGGAATAAAAAGCCGAACACCTGCTCAGGTCTATATAAAACTGAAGGATTGGGCTTCCTTATGTATTACAGATGTGCACAGCACAGAAACTTTTATCAACCTGACGATATATGTCATTGGCTTCTTTCCACTTCTATCTGTGGTCTGAGTCCATCTGAAACCAATTCCATGGGTGAAAAGAAATACTATGAACACTTGCTTTTGCACTCGTGCAATGTGTGCCAACTGCTGCTGTGCAGAACAGCCTTGTGTTGGCTGCCATGTGAGGAGGGCAGGTGGGGTGGGCAGCTCGCCCCAATCTGCACTGCTCTACTGGGTACAGGACTCACTAAGGCTGGAGCAGCTGAGGAACTGGCCTACAGCATCTCTAGAGTACTGTTTTGCAGCTCTGATAATAGCACCATGAAAGGACCTAATTTATTTTTGCCATGTACACTCTGTTCTAGTATTTTTCCTCCTCTTCTATTCCCTGAATCCTTGATTTGAGAGTAGTGGAAATGCTGTAAAATCAAGCAGGCTGCCAAGAGATGCTGCTTATTCATTCACTGGTTAGTTTGTCCTCTTTCAGTTACCAGCTGTTTGGGTTTTGAGACTAGATAAGTGTACCAAGAGATATTTGAGGTCTCTGTTTAATCTAGGGACATAAATTGAGACCCAGTCCATTATGCAGAATACTGGGGTAGGGATGAGTTGGCTGGTTCAGTATGAAGCCTTCTTCTTACCTTAAGTTTCATTTTTACCCCTTACTCTCTCCTGAAGAAGTTTCAGATGGGAGACAGGTGGGAAGCTTTCCTGAGAGTAAGTACAGGGAATGAGAAAAACTTTAATCTAGGGACATAAATTGAGAGCTGTATGATCAATTCTTTGAGGTAGCCTGGGCCCTGTCTACACTCTTGGCTGCGGGGTCACTCCAGATTTAGGACTGGGGGTTTAAGTTCCAGGTTCAGGCAGAGAAAAGCACAGAGCTACCTTCCACTATGAAGGGAGCTAAGCAGGGGCTGTGTAATACAGGGTTAAAGTTCAGGTTAGGACTTGAGAAGAAGAGGAGGAGCAGGCTGTTGGTTGATGTGGGTCTGTGAGGCAGCTACTAAAGGAAGTGAGGGCTGTGAAAGGAATTCTCCACTGAGGAATTTAACATCTGCAATCCAGCTAATCCTGATCCAAGGGTGGTCTGGGAGGGTTGCCACTGGTCTTTGGGAGAGGATGTGTAGCAGAATAGCAGAACCTAGTTTTGGACAAAGCTGACAAGGAAGAACTGGTAATGTGAGGGTGACTGGAAAGACCCTAGAGCTCATGCTTTAGTTTCCCCTGGTCTCATGGAGCAGGGCTTGGGTCTTGGGGAACAACCAGTCCCTTCTGTGCAGAATCCTGTGGTTAGCTCTACAGGTTACTCTGCAGAGTAACACTCTTTCTCTGCAGAGTGAGCTGTGAGGACATGAGCAAAAAGGACAAGGGGCTGGTAGGTGGTAAGTGCTGTTGTAGATATGCTTATCCAGTCTTCTGGCTAATCCTTGTGTCCATTACAATCATATATGTAGTATTTAAGAGTCATCTGAACTTCGACTCTGAAACTGTAAAAGAAGGATAACAGTAGTAAGACATTAGAATCTAGTATCAACAGCTTTGGCTTTGAAGAGCAGTTGGCTTAGTGGCTGAACAAAGTGGATCTAATTTTATAGAGAGATTGCTTTTGATGGAGAAATGGGACTGTTCACTGGGGGAAAGACTAGATAGTTACATGTGCTCTGAGAAGTGGTTAGAGTGTTCCACATCCAATGCTAGTGCCAGGTGTGTGATAATGGTAGGTAGTGGAAAGAAGGCTCTCTTTTCTCTGATAAATTGCATTGAGATTATAACAGAATGGGGTGAACATTCAGTATTTCTCAACGCTAGGGTCAGCTGAAGTGCACATCATATTACATATTCTCTTGTGAAAACAGACAGAGAGAGAGACGAAAACAGAAAAATGGAGCTCCAGGGGTTGGGTATTGTTAATATCTGGCAGCAGAAAGAACAAGCTTGTTAATAAGGAGGTTAACATCTAATCACACAGGAGCTGGTTAGTGTTATTACCCTGGTGCATAATTCCCTCTGGCCTCTACAGCTTTGCCTGAGAGCAGCAATTGCAGCCTCTCCTCTTTTGTGCTGTGTGACACCGAGACCTTGACTACAGAAATGAACTGGTCTTCGGACGCATCTCAAAAAGCAACTTTTTCATGGATAGTACTGTTGACTCTAGTCATAACACAGACAAGTAGACACTGTATTATCTGGCTGTACATGGAAAAAAAAGAATAGTATTTCTTCATTTCTCTAATTTATGGGGGAAATGGGAAAGCACTGATTTATTAAAACATAATAAGTATTTCTCCAAAATAAAGAACTATAGAACTTCATTCAGTCAAGCATTTCTCAAGCTACAAGAAGACAAAGAAGTAGGAAAATATTATAAATCAAATAAATTATTTTTATGTGTTCTGTAGCTGTATCTATACCTTCCATCTGCAAGACTCTCTTTCCTGTTCAGCTATTCAGTTTGCAGAATAAATACATTTGACAAGTTGACTACATTGAAGAATGTAAGACCTGTATTTAAAAAATTCCTATAATACCTTTACTTTTTAATTACCCAGCAGCTAGTTCAAATATTTAGTATAAGGTGCATTTATTTTGTTGAACCCTCTAACAGTCCAGTGAAAAATTATGGTGAATATCATTCTTCTTCTTTCATTCAGTGGGGGGGGAAGAACTTTTCCCCAAGAGAGATTTTGTTCAAATTGTAATTTGGAACAGAAATTTGTGTTACAGTAATCCCTCAAATATCTCATGGAATCAGTTCCAGGAAGATGCTGCAATAAGCGAAATTCACGAAGTAGGGGTAAATACGGTAAGTACCGTGACGTGTTCAAGCCGCAAATGGTGAACCGCAAAGTAGTGAGGGATTACAGTGTATTCAACTGCCAGTCATAGACTACTTTTGAACAGAATTGAACAGAAATTACAAAGTACAAAATAATAACACTTTATGGAATTAGAGACAGCAAATCAAATAGAATATTTGATAACAGGGTAGCAGGATGGGAAGGAAATAGACAAAAGTTTCTTCCTTCATAGCAGCACTTTAACCTTTTTATATCTTCTGTCAGGCAGAGAGAAGATCTAAGATTGATAGAAGAAAGGTCCCTGTGTACTTTTCTCACACTCTTCCCTTTGTATTTTTTACAGGTCAACATATTTACTTCCATTTCCTTTTTTTCTTTTCCTTTCAAGCAACATTTTTCTCTTCAGCGTAATCACACCTGAAATTTTGTACTTTCACCCAACGAACTCCCCTTGAAACTCCCAAGGAACTCACCTTAAAGCTCTTCATCTCCTGCTCACTCTCAACTCTCCCTTGCTAGATTACCCAGTTGTCCAGGTCATACATTCCAAGAGCCCTCCATTCTTTCTTTGGTGTTCTTGCAGTGTTCATTAGTGGAATAGCAGGGGAAGATACACACACGGCAATATTGCATCCAGAGCTAGCTTCTCTCTAGAATGACAATAATCATATTTATGTAGTGCTGTGGGTAAGCAAACAAACGGCTAGAATGTAGCTGCATCTTCTGCAGACACTTAAGTGTTTGTGCCTTGTAGTACCAGCTGCTATGGGGCTCATTGGGTCTGGTGGAGATCTCTGCAAAGATGATTATCCTCATGCTAGAGCTGAGCTGGCTTCTTTCATTTGCCCTGCTGTAGAAGCTACTACATTATTCTGGAAAAAGGAAGGATGGGAGAGATGTCATCTAGACAGCTGAGCTAGACCTGCTGTGCTGAAGGTTAGATGTGGAAGCAGTAGTATTATCTCTGTTATTAACAAAGACATAGGGTTTGGATTCTTCTATTTTCTGAATTTTCCTAACCCCACCATACCTGTCATCAGCAGATGCATTATGTTATTTACAAAGCCTTGCTTATCTCCAGACTCTCGTATTATTCACAGATCCATAGCAGCCTAGGTCAGGTCCATCAGCAGTGAGGCAGGGAAGACACACATCTTGTATGTTGTGGTGACAGCGTGGACAACCTGTTGCTAGGAAGCCTGCACAGTGCATCAGCTGAACCACTCTGAAGGAGGGAGATTATGCACAACAGGGTAAGACTTCACAGTTTATCAGTTTAATAGAAAAGCAGATGGGTTTTAAAGAATTGGGGATTAATTGTCTTAAATTGTGGTTCCAAGAGAAATCATGTGAGGCTCTAGGTACCTAGCAACTGGGAATTGAAGTGTCACAGCTGGGGGATGAAAGGCACTGAAGTAGGGCAACTCACCTGACTGCCTCAGATCTGTTCTAGAAACTTTGAACGGATAACTTTGTTTGCACGGACTGCATGTCAGATCAGGTATTTACTGTCCTCTTAGCACTGGTACTGGATGAAGAATAACTTAGAGAAGCAGTATAAAGCATCATCAATGTGAATCATGTTTTGAGTGCTCTAGCTAACTGGAGCAGAAATGTAATTTCCTCCCTGATACCAATCAGCTTTCTTTTCCCATGTGCTGTAGTGATCCAATATCAATAACACAGACCCAGAGCCTTACAAGACAGCAGATTGAGTAACCTTAACAAATGAGTACACAACCCACCAGAAATCACAGTAGAGTTGGGGCACTATAGTTTCAATACTCTGATATGATAAAATAAGATTGAGACTCTTGGTGTCAGCCGATCAATTGACATAAATTATATAAATTATTTCAGCTTCATTTAGCCTTTTCACTCTTACCACTTCTAGAACCACAGGGATAATTGTATTTCAAGAAAACAAGTAAACTTTTCCAATGTTTGACAAGGTGAGATCTCTTTTGAAATCACAGTCCTTTTCAAATCAATCACATCTCTAAACAGGAGGTGATGGTTGATAACATGCTTACAAAAATCCTTTGAAAGTTGACTGGCAGATCTAGCCCTACCTTGTTCAACTATAAGAAAGCAAATGGGTTGCAAAGAAAACCCACTCAAAAATGTCCCATCAGGAACTTTGGTTACTACCCAGTGTGAGTTACAAATTAGGTAATAAGAAAAGCAAAGAAATAACAGGCTTTAATAATGTTAGGTCTAAGTTAGCATTAGTCCACTTCTTATTAGAATCACATTAGCACAAAGCTTACTTGAACAGATTGAGCTATGTGGCAACATAGACTTCAGAATGTTAAGTCATGTAGTTCTGTGATCACTCCCTAAAGAATTATAACTGTCATAGTCTTCACAGGCTGACAAAATTAAGATGCTTTTTAAAGGATCAGAACTCAAACTAACAAAACTGATTTAAAGACTGCCCTGCTTCAACATGAAAGTTAATTCTTGAGTATAGGTACATTTCATTTAGCATTCATGCAAAGCATACCCTTTTTCATCACCTCCAGAGCTTTTATAATTAAATAGACTTAAATAATGAATATCCAAGAGTGACAATCTTGGCAGGAAACGCAGACCTCATAGAAAGCTTGGAGAATCTCATGCATGCAGTTTTTCAGGGATTTCTCAAGTTCATGCATTCATGCACTGCATCATTTTGATCATACTTGCTTGCTCTCAAACACCTTCTCCCCTAAATGAAGATAGTGTACCACTGCACTGTCTTTTGGAGACCACAGGCTTTGCAGGCAGGACTGAGCCACATTCTCTTAGCAGATGACTCCCTTCACCAAGGCACCACTAGTGTTGGGGGTTACCACCTGACAGCAATGCTGGCAAAGAGGCTCCTCAGACTCACCTGGGAAAACATGCCTAGGTGCAGCTGGCTTAAGGCTGGACCCTGCTAATCTTCATGATTTTATACCAAAATAGGCAGAGAAGCACTCACTTATTTGACTGCACCTGGTGCTGAGCAGGATGGGTGCCTCCACCCAATGAGTTGTTATAGAAAACAAGCCACAGTAACACTTTGTACTAGGGTGACTCAATTGTGTATATATGTTCCACATCTTTGTGCTTTGCTTTGGCTTGAGAGGGAATTTTCTTGTGGATACTGGTACTTAGTGTCCAAGGTCATTTTCTCTCTCTATCTGGAAGAGGAAAAAAACCCAGAAACAGCAGTTGGAGGAAAAAAAAATCCGGTAGTACACAGGACACAGCTGCAGAGGTTTGAGCTCGTTACTTGCTCTACCACAGCTGCAATATATAAGGCTGGGGAAGGGGTCCTTGGGTGGGGGTGTTTTAGTCATGTGAGAGGTTTTTTTGGGGAATACTTTATGGGGTTTTTTTGGGGAATACTTTATGGGGTTTTTTTGGGGAGAAGAGAGAGAGGTTTTTTTGGGTGTTTCCTTGCTGCACTCCTGCCACTAGAAGAGAGAGAGGGCTTGCAATTCCCTCCACCCCTGGGGGTTCTTCTAGCCTATCTCCTGCTCTTCCCTTGAGGGCTTCCAGTTGTTGGGACCTGGGCTCCATCTACTCTCTGGGCACCCGAGAAGTTTCTTCTGGGACTGTCTGGTGGAATTTGGCTGAGTTCACAGGTTATTTTGAGTTGGAAGGGACCCTCAGGATCATCTAGTCCAGCTCCCAAGAGATCAGGNGTAGCTACCTGGGCACACTGCTGGCTGAGTTTTCTGTCAATCATTACTCTTAAATCCCTCTCCATTTCACCACTTTCCAGCCATTCCTTCCCCAGTTGATAGTGATGCATGGGGTTGTTATGTCCAAAGTGAAGAACCCTGCACTTAGTCTTGTTCTGCAGGACATGTTCACATCACAGGACTGTGGGGTATCTCAGGTTTTTTTCTCTCATAACAACAGACTTTGCTGTTTAAAACTGTTGTATTTTGACTTGTGTGCTTACTAAAGTAAATAGTTTGTGTTTTCCACGCTTGCTGAACTTGGTGAGGGTTTGGGGGTTTTTTGTTTTGGTTTTTGTTGTTCCTTTTTTGACTTGGCCCCCAATTTGCCTCAAACTCCGACACACCTTCAGATGAAAAAGCTGGTGCTGAAAGAGTGTTGCTATCAGTGCTTTCAGCCTAAGAGTAGTGACACTGTGTCTGTACACTCATCTACTATGTAAAGGTATATGCTTAAATCAATTTTGGCTTCCTGTTCTTCAACAATCTGAGCCTTCTTATCAGCTAATACTTTAAACAACTGTAAGTGCAGTGCACAGCTGGCAAAAAGTTATTTGAGTTTCTACCATGTTCATCAGATTAACCTCTTTTAAACTGTGCTCTTTACAGTAAAGCAGCAGCTATTGTATTGCCTTGTGGATTTAAGGCAGCAAAATCAAGCCCATGGGTAAATTATGTAAATAAAATTAATGTCTTCAATAACAGACAGCAACACCTGGTTGTATTGCTGAGTTGGCAGCAATGAGTTGGCATTATTGGCATGAATATATATGATTGTGTCACCTGAGTGACATCAATACAACATTAAGGAGGTAAAGTAATTTTAGCCACGTACTCTGGGTTTATAACAGAGCAGCTCAGATAATGCCAGCAGAGAGATGGATTCTACAGATTCCTCCTTCATGTGTTTCACTTCTCTATCTCAAAGCTGCTTCTTTGGGCAATACTGGAGATGCTTTTGAGTACTCTGGAGTGATTAGTCCCACTAAATGTTGACTGTCTGCTCTAAATATACATAGTTATCAACCATGAGACCTACTGAGATGCAGGGAGAAATAGCAAGATTCGTTCACACAGAAGAATATTTAGAAGCTCTTCCAATGTAATTTGATGGTTCCTTTGTATTCCTTTTTCTGAAGTGCAATCTGTCTTTGAAGACTGGACTAGATTTGCCATTCTGGATAAAAACCTCTGCCCCATGTCTTCCTAATATACAATTTTAGTACAGTCCACTCCTTGGTTTTATGCAGTCTTGACACCTACATATAGGATATATTTTCTAATGGGGATCTCTAGTTGCCTCAATGGTATTATACTGTCTGTAGGTGATAATAAAAGCAAGTAGATTGCCTTAAGCTTCATGGGGAACTATCTGACAAGGGAAAATTTTGGAACTAAAAAAACTCCACAGGTTAATTTCATGCTCAGAATTTCTCCACATGAGAGGCTTTCCACTGAAATGAGGTGCTTCTCTTTAACTGATTCCCATTATCTGCCCTGGAATAACTAGAGATAAAGAAGCACTGAACTTTTATCTTGATCTCAGTCATTGTTTCGTTGTGGTGGTGATTTCTTTCAAGGCACTCCCTCAGTGCTGTGAACTAGCATTTCATGATCTAAATGACTGACGGGGGACAGGGCATTCCAGGATTCTGTCACTAGAAGTAAAAGCATATTTTGTTTTTGGTCACTGTAAATCTACACACAAGTGTGAAAGTACGTACTATGATTTGTCTTTTGCAGCAAGAGTTCGTTGCTGTCTGACTCTGGATTTATTGCTCAGAACAAAAGAGTAATTGATGTGGATAGATACAAGACATTATTCTCCCAAGTACCCTGTTTTTGAGCAGTCAGAACATGACAGCAGCATCTTCTAGCTTATCTGCAGTCAAGCTTACCAAATCAAAGGTCTGCAAGGGGCCTCAAAGTTCATCTGAGCCATCCCCCTACCCCCAGGTTTAACTGTCCTACTTTAGTCTTGGCTTAATCCTTCTACAGACCTACACAGGTGAAAACTCCGGTTTAACTGTCCTACTTTAGTCTTGGCTTAATCCTTCTACAGACCTACACAGGTGAAAACTCCGGTTTAACTGTCCTACTTTAGTCTTGGCTTAATCCTTCTACAGACCTACACAGGTGAAAACTCCGGTTTAACTGTCCTACTTTAGTCTTGGCNCCACAGAGTAAGAAGTGTTGCTTATCTCTGAAAAAATCTTCACATTAAGAGTGGCTCTTCCCAGGATCTGGGGATGCAAAAATAGAAGCACTTCTGTGGTAGATCAGTTCTAAGTTCTGGCTAGCTCAATACTCTGTATCTAAACTATTGAAATAGGGCACGAATATTGAAAAAGCTCTCATAAGGAATTTCTCCTCAAATGGAGACTGTATTAAACCATCTTTTTGAATAACATCCATAGGTCTATTTTGCATTAACTTTGTAATTACTTTTAAAAACTGTTTATGCTTTTCACCTGCACAATATCCTTCAACATTTAGATTCATCATTCGATTTTGAATAGAAAAAAGCCCTTAATTTCCTTTATTAGAAATTAGAGCTCTGAATTGTGAAAAGTAGTGAAAGACTGTTCCTGCTCGCCTTTCACAAACCATTTAGAAGCTGGAGGTTCCAGCACTATTTAGTCTGCCATCATATGGGAGAAACTCTGCATTTATTATTCTGGAATATTTCTCCATCCTTCCTGTGCTCTTTGTGAAAGTGGATGATCAGATGTGCTCTAGTCAAGTTGAATGATAGATTTTTATGACTGTATGGCCTTTGTTTTTTGCTGTTACGTTCCTCTGCTCCTTTTCTAACAACACTTAATATGCAATTTGCTCTGTTTGAACAAGAAAAATTGCTCCAAATCCACCTTCCTGAGCGGTAATAGCTAATTTATGTCCCATCACTATATACATATATAGTTCATGTAATAAGTGTTACATTGTATGAATTCACATTTTCATGTCCTATTTTGTCACCAAGTGAAATACAAGAACCTTTGTTGCACATCTTCACAGTCAACTTTACTCTGAACACATTGCTCTGCAGACATTATAACTTTACTCTTTTGATACATAACTTTTGAACATCTGACACAGGGCCAGCAGTGGCATAGATTTCCATAGCAGTATCCAGTAACCAACCTCTGCTGCAAAACCTGGCCATTTTCCCCTTTTTATTCCCATCTTTTAACTGATGTGTGTGAGACAGTTCCTAAAGAGGCTTAGATTCTTTGAGAAGCTTATTGAAACTTTGGCAATCTAAGTAGACTTTATCAAATAAATCACTCTTCTTTACATGCTCATTGACTTTTAAAAAGACCTTAATAAACTGTAACTCAAAAATTCCATTTATAATAAGAACCGCAACCTTTCCCCAGTGTGTCATACTTTGGCTTTATGTCTGTTAAATGTATCTATTATCTGAGTTTCTGCTGATTTACCTTGTACAGGCAGAAGTCAAGATTGATTGGAGGGGATTTTGCAGCAGAACTGGGGTGACCAATGATGGCTGAGTGACTTCAGACTGTCAAAGGCTGTTTTGCTGGAAAAAAGGTAATGGGAAACTCAGTGTGTAGTTGCTTCTAATTAATTACAAGGAGCTTGACACTGAATGGACCACTATGGCTGTGCTGCATGCTGTTGTGAAGAGGTACCATCTCTGCCTATTGTAAGGGCTGTCCATCCATGGGAAGTTAGAGACAGCTCTGCAAAAATGCTGTTTCCTGTTTCAATCGTTACTATTTGTCTCCATACCAACCCGCTGATTCCAGAAGAAAAAGGAAAAATGAGTTGGAGGGGCAGAAGACTGGCCTGGATGAGCAAAGAGCTCCTGAAAGAACTAGGGGGAAAAAGGAGGATGTAGAGCATTTGGAAAAGGGGGAGATAAGTCAAGGTGTGTTTAAGGAAGTCTTCAGGTCATGCAGGGGAAAAACTAGAGAGGGAAAGGCCCAGATGGAACTCAAACTAGCCGTTTCTGTTAAGGACAACAAGAAATGTTTCTATAAGTACATCAGCAGTAAAAAGAGAGGCTGCAACAACCTTCACTCCTTATTGGATGCAAAGGGGAATATAGTAGGTAGAGATGAGGAAAAGGCAGAAATACTTAATACCTTCTTTGCCTCTGTTTTTAACAGTAAGACAGATTGCCTGCAGGACAACTGGACTAGTGGGCTGATGGAAGGAGTAGGGGTGCAATATAACCCCCCTGTAATCCAGGAGGAGGTAGTCAGCGATCTGCTGAGTGGCTTGGACCCTCAGAAGTCCATGGGACCAGATGGGATCCATCCAAGGGTGATGAAAGAACTAGCAGATGAACTCGCTAAGCCACTCTCCATAATTTACCAACAGTCCTGGCTTACTGGTGATGTACCA
>WEKX01006854.1:177876-191430 GCA_013390025.1 Pitta sordida
TGGTGAAAGGACTGGAGAACAAGCCCTGTGGGGAGTTGCTACAGGAACTGGTGTTGTTCAGCCTGCAGAAGAGAAGAGGAGGCTCATGGGTGACCTGATTGCTGTTTACAGCTACCTGAGGGGAGGTTGCAGCCAGGTGGGTGTGAATCTCTTCTCTCAGGCTGATGACACCAGAACGAGAGGACATGGCCTTAAGCTACTCCAGGGGAGGTTTAGACTGGATGTTAGGAAGAGGTTTTTCCCAGAGACAGTGATCTCTCCTTGGAATGGTCTGCCCAGGGAGGTGGTGGAGTCGCCATCCCTGGAGGTGTTTAAGAGAAGACTCAATGAGGAGCTCAGTGACATGGTCTAGTTGGTGGGAGGCTTGGATGGATGGAGCGTGGTGCCCGTGGTTCCACGCTTGTGGGCCTGATCCCTGGGTGGGCGTTCGCTTGGGAGTTGGACTAGATGATCCTGTGGGCCCCTTCCAACTCAGAATAACCTGTGAACCTGTGAAATATTTCTCTGCTAACTTTTACTCCTGATGGTTACAACAATGTGAATCTGTTTGGGAATGACTTGGAGGGAATATTCATAAGCTGTTATCTAATTTTTTCTTCAAGTAAGCCACAACCATGGGGTGGTGGTGAGAAGGCCAAACCCTAGCAGTTTCGGGACGTTTTCAACATGAAGGAAACCTTGTCTTGGACATAAAAAGACCAACTTTGTCACTGTTATTGAAGCACTTACAGCATGACAGTAGGTTTTATCTTAAGGGATTATAATTGAGTGCTATGCCCTGCATACTACTGAAACCAAAGATGAGATCTCAGAGTTTCTCAACAGAGCTTTGAAGATTTTCAGGGCAGGTTGAACAGCCTGTGAGACTCTAAGATGCGTCCCTGAACAACAGCTGCCAGCAGCATGCAATCTCAAATGCCTGGCACAGCTGCTACCAAGAGAGAACACATTGTTTTTTAAATAATGCTTGGTAATTCTAAGTTGGCAAGCATTCCTTTTGTGTGCTCTGCATGCCCATGTGAGTGTGAAAATGGGACACCAGTCCACCAGGTGCAAGGGGCTCAGTGTGATGGATCAGAGGGACCATTTTGAGCCTGGATGTGCTTTCATGAATGCTGATCATTGTTGAGCTGTAGCACAGACTGAGTGGATGGTCTATGTGAGAGCCTTCACTGATAGGCCTAGAAAGATTTTTTGTGCGCTGTCCATATTTTTTCCCTCAGTGACTTTATTCTTTTATTTCAAACTGCACATTCAGTGTGAATGCTTCACTTTCTAGAATTGCAACTTCATTGTTTGTATGGAATTGCTGTGAATTTTAGAAACAACTGATGAGAAAAAAGCAGAAGATAGTCAGTAAACAAGATGGAGTTTCACTAAGTAGATAAAATAAGACTCTGTTGTCCTTGATGTGCATCAAAACAAATACTATCAAAGATGCAGACACATTTTTGAGTCTATTTTGTGCCATGAAAAGAGAAAAATGAAGGGGATTTGGCTCAGACTCTTGACGAACAGTCTTTCCTATGGATCTCCATGTATTGAAGGTCTATATCAGGTTCATAACACCTTTGGGAGCAGTTTGGTCTCTGTCAGACTGAGAAACGTTGTGGCTGGAGTAGTCAAGTTACAAATGCCTTGTCCTGATAGAATAAGTACAGGGAACTGGTAGGATCTGGGCTTTTGATAGATCTCAGTTTTGAGATGACAGTGGTAAGGAGAGACAAAGGGATGGCAGCTTTGAGTGACTATTGTTAACAGCAGTAATAAAGACGTATTTATAATGCCCGTATGCTGTCACACTCTCTCCGTAGCCACTAACTGCCCTCCTTGTTATGGCCAGGCTGTGCTCTGTTATCTTGAAGCTGTTTTCTGGCAGCTGACAGGTCAGATTGAAATCCTCTTTGTTTCTCTAAGCACTTCTATACATTCCTCTCTTTGCTCTTCCCCCTTTTACTTCCACTTGTCCTTCACTTTCTCTAGTCTGAGACACACTCCATGTATCAGAGAGTTGTAGATCCCGAGGAGATTTCTGAATTTTATTTCACCTTTTACTTTTCAATTAATGTAAAAACTGTGAAATGGTTAAGCCTGGTGCCTCTGAGGTGCAGGTTGCTACAGGTGTTGAATTGTCAAAACTGAAAAGGCTGGTTCATGGGTCTAAGGTTTGTTTTATTTGTTGTTTTTATTTTTTTCTTTCATCCCCATTAATGACCTATTGCACGGCTCAAAATCTTGGGACATTTTGGAGGTATGTCTTTCTCCAGACTCTCTTGGATGTTTCTTAACACAGGTAGTCTTTTCTGCCCCATGGGAACAGAGAAAGGGTGATTCTACCTTATGGTGAGAAACTTCACTGCAGCACTTGCTTTCTGGTGTGCCACACTGGCTGTTTTGCACTTGGGAATGAGCATGGGAGGTCTGTGTTTTGCACTTGGGCAGTGCATTGCTGGCTTCTGTTTTGGATGTGAGCACCACCCAAAACTTTACAATGCACTGGTGAAGGCAGAAACAGTCATTAGCCACTTAAGGCTCCTGCTCATCTGGGAAGTGAAATACTCTCAGCTGGGCTGCTGGTGACCTGAATGCTCAGGCAGCAGAGATACAGGGATGAGTGCCCAGGTTGCTGTAAGAGGAGTGTGTTACTGTTCTGGGAGACATCAGTCTCATTGGTGTCCTAAGCTCTTGCCATGTCCATGCCAGAATAGATTGCCAGAAAACATTCTCTGTAGCCTGGCCAGTCACTGAGAATTGGTGTTGTTTTCAGAGAACTTCAAATCACCCTGTAAATTGTCCTTCACATGCAATATTCAGGTTCAAAACTATTCTCTGTCTTCTACTCCATCATTTCCTGTAAGTCAAGATGTGTCCCACCAAAAGCATGGTCAAGAGGTAGGGGAGGCAAACATTCTGGTGGACTGGCAAGGCAGTGGTTCAAGGACTTAAGAATGCACAAAGGGAGAAGAGAGGAGCACAAAATGCCTGTGTTAGACCAGGATAAATAGATAAATAGAGCAGCCATAAAGCAAGTACAGTTATGCCCCCTCATTTGCGAGAAACGGGTTATGTCAGAGGTCTTGCAGAATGTCAAACTCACAAATACGTGCGGGTCATTAATATGCATGCAGGCCACGCCCATCACTCCACCCCCAGTCAATCAGGAGCTCTGGGGAGCCTCTTCAACTCCTCCCCATGGGCTCTCGCAGCACAGGAGAGGAAAGGGAAGCACTTCTGCGCCCTGTCTGCCTCGGGAGACACCCCCGACAATCCCTAGACTTCTCTTTGGCCATGCTGCCGCTTCCGCGGCTGTCGCTGGGGCTGGGCTGCTGTGGCCACACATGTTCGAACGGCTCTGCCCACAGTGCAAACAGCCCCGTGGCCCCCATGCTCATGCCCACCGCATCCCAGCCCCACATGGTGCGAGCGAGCTGTGGCAGCGGAGTGAGCATGTCCCACCGACACGCCGAGGCCAGCCCCACTTCCTGGGACAGTTCCCTTCCCCGCCTGTAGCCAGGGAAACACTAACACAGATGCACGCACACAAGCCCTGCCTGCTCACAGCTTGCAGGTGCTCCACACACATGGGCGGGTGAGCGACACTCAGGGACCTGCATTAATTAAGCGTAGGCAGGTGGAGGACTCATCCCCACTGGGCGCCTCCCGCCACACAGGGCCCTGCTCTGTCTTCTACAGTGGCCATCCCCGTCCCACAGTGAGCCACAGAAACCGTGCATCCTCCCTGTGGGGCCGGCCCAGTTCTGCCCCACAGGGAGATATACTGTAGCATCAAAACACTCTGGTTACAGCCTTCTCACTCTGTGCATCTACCTCAGTGCTCATTGAGTATCAAGCTCTTTAAAATAAGGGCTACATGAACCCATTCAAATAACTAGAAATGTAAATACGACCTGGCTAACTATGTTGTAAACTCAGTGCAGAGAGAATTCATTCTGATGCATGTGCCTATTTGTTTTTACATTATTGAAATGAAAGACAGTGCAGTATTAAACAACCAACCAAGGAAAGGATCTAGACAGTGGCAGTCCTGAGATGATGTCTCAAAATCAATAACTGGCTGAACAGCCAAGAGCTCATCCCTCTGCTACTGTGGACTGTCACAGCTCCACTACAGCTAATGTTGTTAGCTAAGCATCATCTTTTGCAAGACAAAAGAAAAAGAGATAGGTAAAGGCTCAGGATGAAGTAAGAGGCTTGTTTTATTCATGCTGGTAGCCTCACTGCTTACATAGTTGATATATATTTGCTTAGTCCACTAGGATGATCCTATTACCTTTAAGTGAATGCTTAATGTGCAGAATAATGATACTTGCAACATTTGTAGGCAGCAATAAGAGTTCACTGGATTGAGAGGCTGAATATTCCAGCCAACACACAACAGCAATTGCTCATGTTCTGGGAAGTTTGCAACATTTTAAGTCTCTTTTCTACTAACTCAGGTATCACTAGGAATTAACACACAAGTAAGCAGTACACTATGTTAACCCCCAGATTCTGAGTTAGTATCACTCAAGTGATATAGGACATTGGAACCAGCAGTAGTGATGACAAAAGGCTGAGGCATCCAGTGCCAATGTGAACCACTCTGGCTTTTACTGACAGCTGCTTTTCTTCATTTCCAGGGAAGCATCTCCAAGACGCAAGATTTGTATCTTGCTGCTACATGCTTTCTACACACAGTGCTTAAGAGATAATCCCTAATTGCACTGTAGGATATGAAGCAATAAATGGCTGCTGAGATTAATAGACTAAGTAAAGCTGAAGCATTTAATCAATCTACAAAAAGACCGCCAGAATATTGCAAGCAAGAGAATTTGTTCCTCATGCACAACAAACCTTAACATGGACCAGCAAAATTTCTATTCACCAGTGAGAACTTGAACTGCAGAGCCGCCCTCTTTCTTAACAAGACACCTCAGTATGGGGTGAAGATTTTGGGATTGACTGCAGCCATAACCAAGCAGGAAACATGTACAGGCTTAGACCTGACTAGGGAAACATGCTGTGGCTAAGGGTTTCCATGCTTTCTGTGGAAGGTATATTGTCCTATTTCTTTGTGCCATAATACCTTTATTTAACACAGAAGAATAAGAACAAGTATTAGAGCCTCTTCCTGGTGTAAGAAGGAGCAGAATACAAGAAGACTTTGGATCTTCTTGGTCCAGCCCAACTCAGATATGACTGCTGTAATTTACAATGCTTTAAAGTTCTTAACTGTGCATCGACAGAGATTACTGAAATGAGGTTTACTCTGATAGATCTTGATGGACACCTTACAGCATCTAAGTGGTAGAGTGCTGACAAGGGTAAGGAGCTCCTGTCCATCGAGAAGCTCTTGTAGGAACACAGAACCTACAAATGCCTTACTAGCATAGAAGTCAGTGGTAAGGCTTTCTGACTTCAAAAGTTGTCTGTAGGCTCCCTGTTTCCCATAGAAAGACATTCAGCTGCCTCAGAGGCACACTTCCTTGCTTCAGAGGACATTACATGCCTCTTCCTGGTCTGTGATACCAAAATAATACAGTTCAGCAAGTTTGTCTCAAAAGAAACTTAAATTTCATTATAATGATCAATGTGAAGATGCAAGCCCTGACAGGGCAGAAAGAAGATGGAATTACTTTTCCCTCCAGCTCCCTTCTTCACTCACATGTTCTCCTGTATCCTTATATTATATGTTTATTTGTACACTTTAGTACAGTGATAAGTGTCCCCACCTGGCGTGTGGGAGACCCAGGTTTGATTCCCGCCAGGGAGACAGTGTTAAGAGTTGGACTCGATGATCCTTGTGGGTCCCTACCAACTCAGAATATTCTGTGATTCTGTGGTTCCAATATCTGATCAAATAGAGAGTTAGAATTTTCATTGTGAAACCACTTGTTATTTAAACCTAGTCTGAGAAATGCTGGTGCATGGGTTGGATGCTCTGAGAAGTGCTGGTACTGCATGTCATCTCACACTGGACTCCTAACTCACTGTTTGCAGTTTTTCTCTAGATGCCATATGACATTGGATTTTAGGAAAAATGTATTCACTGAAAGAGTGGTCAAGCACTGGAACAGGATGCCCAGAGAAGCAGTGGAGTCACCAACCCTGGAAGTGTTCAAAAATTGTGTAGATGTGACACTTAGAGATATGGTTTAGTGGTGGGCTTGGCTGTGCTGGGTCAACAGTTGGATTCAATGATCTTAAAGGCCTTTTCCAATCCTAAGGATTCTTTCGTTCCAAAGTATTGTTATTGGTTGTCCCAGTTTTATATATCCCCTACCACAGTCTCTTCCAGCCTTGCTTCAGAATTTGCAGGTCAGTGTGTCCTAGGATGGTGTGTATATATTCCATATCTTTGTGTTTTGGCTTGTGAATACTGGTCCTTAGCAACACCAAGGTCATTTTCTCTCTCTGTCCAGAAGATGAGAAAAAAAAAATTCAAAAACTGAGAAGCGGCAGTTGAAGGAAAAAAAAATTTTCTGGGGGTAGCTCACAGAGTGGCGGCAGAGGCAGGGAGCTGGTGGGTGCTCTCTGGCAGCCGTTGTTGTGTGGGGCTGGAGGAGGCTGCTCTGGTGGGTTTTTCTCCAGCTTTTGGGAGAGCCCCATTTTTTTCTTTTTTTTTCTTTTTTTTCTTGTTTTCTTTTTTTATTTTCATTTTTACTTTTTCCATTTTTGCTTTTTTTTTTCCTTGGACATATTTCTTACTGCACTCCAGCCACTGGAGGAGGGAGACAGGGCCTGCAGTTCCCTTCCCCTGCCCCCAGGGGTTCTTCCTCATCATCTCTTGGTTTCCCCTGGAGTGTCTGCATCAGGACTCTGAGCTCTAGCTGCTCTCTGTGCACCTGAGGAGTTTCTTCTGGGACTGCTGGAATCTCATCAAGACCGACAGGACTCTTCACATACAGGACTTCCCACATCACAGAACTTTTTACATCACCAGACTTGTGGGATATCTCAGGTTTTGTTGTTTAATACTGTTGTACCTTAACTTGTCTGCTTACTAAAGTAAATAGTTTGTACTTTTCACACTTTCTTTGTTTTTTTTCTCCAAACCTGGTGAGGGGGAGGGGTGGTATATTTGGGTTTTTTTCTTTGGCTCAGCCCCAATTTGCCTCAAACCTTGTCACAGTGCTAAACACTTCCAAAAAATCATACATGTTAAAGGGAATGTATAATCAGTGGTTACTTGAAAATCTTATCCTATGTGACCAGTTGATGCTTGCTAAGTTTGTGTGTGAATGCAAATGAGGAAATCTCCCTGCTTCAAGCTTGGGTGTTTCGAAAAGCAGATCGATAGATTCAAGCAGATCTGAATTAGGTTTCTAATAATAATCTTTTCAGCTTCACAGAGAGGGGGAAACTACAAGAGCATGATAAGGAAGGTAATAGACTTCGAAAACAAACAAACAGGCAATAAGCAAAACCAGATTTACCTTGCCATAAATCCAAGATAATCTGCTTTTCTCTAGTATCTTTGTAATGAATTCTCATTAGTTTACAGATAGAGTCATGGCATTTAAGTGGATAATGATACATGCCTGTTTTATCTTTCCTCACTCATTTGATGAATGTCCACAGTGTCCTTAAGATGTTCTTATTTCAGTCATGTGGAGTTCAAAAACATGTATTAACTTTCAGTCTGTCATATAATGTTGTAAACTAATTAGGATTTTTAATGAGTGCAGTTAAGGAATTATTTATTAGAACAATACACTGACTAATCTGAACTGAGCATTAAGAGAAGGTTGGCCTAGTGAGTTAAATGGGAGAAGGGACTTTCTTAAGACTACTCTGGGTTTCATTTAGACAGGCTTTATTCTGAGGAGATTTTCCAGATTTTATTTGTATAAGCATGGAGAAAGCTCAGTGCCAGGTACTTCATATATGCTCTCCAGAAATATTTCTGGAGCAAAAGGAACTCTAGATATACATATCTTTCATGACTATAAGAAAGTAGGAATATTTGTGAGTTTTATCTCTTTTGCTTAAGAAACACATTAAAGTCTTTAGGAGATTTCCAGAGCCAATTAAGTCAATCAATCATTATGAGTCTCAGTTCTGAGCCTTTTAAGGAACAAGTTTGAGCAGTTGACATTGCTAACTTGCAATGGCCTAATGTTACATTGTTATACTTTCTAGTACTGAAAACTAGTTTAGAAATATATCCACATTTCAGATGTGTTTTTTACAGGCTTTCTGAAAACTGTCATCAAAATTTACGTACGTTCCTGTGAGAACTTAAGGGATGGAAAAGGTCATGCTAATGTAAGGAAACAGATTTTGACTGTGACAATCCATAACTAATTTGAAGGAATCTTACCAATTATGTAGTTTGAACTCAAAGCTTAACCTTCCTTAAAATTATTTTGCTATGACAAGAAATGTGTTTTTCATCTTAAAAATCACATTTTAACCTTGTTTTTCTTTCAGAAAAGAACATCAACTACTTTTTCTCTGAGAAATAGGAAAAGCTAACACAGTGACCATTTAAATGCATTATGTTTGAAGTGCTCTTACAAGAAGAGCTGTCCATGTGGAGAAAACAAATTAACAAATGTGAATCCATTCCAATTCTATCATCGAATAAACCTCTATACCCTATTGCTAGAGTACTGTTGACTTCACTGATTACATTGCAAATATTAATTAAAAACAACCAAAAAAAGTAAACCACATCATATGCTTTTGGCATGTGATCCGTAAATAGTGTAGAAGGGGCAAACCATTATGTATTCCTATTGACTTGACTGAGAAGAGGAATGCTGTACGTAAAAGAATGGATACTAATGTCAGAACTGAGATCGCTTAGTCATTTCTCATATATTTAAAGGACAGTCTGGCCTTCTTACAAAGACATTTTATCTTTTCTTTAATCTGTACTTAAATACCTACAGCAAGAGAAGTGGATTTGATACTGCCATATGCAGAAATTGACAACACAGTAAAATAAGTGTGAAGCTCACTGCAGCCAGAATACTGGTATTTTATTCTGACTGCATATAAGCATTTTTATGCCTACTTTGCAAAAGATGTAAAATAGCAGGTACAGGGTGACTCAGGCACCAGAGCTATTCCCCAATTAGCTGCCTTTATTATTTCAATGAGCCTAGAACAAGCCTCATTCTGTGCTAGTGCAGCCAATTTTCAATAGGGTTTTGCTCTGACAGAGTTACTTTAATGGCAATGCTTAAAAAAATCAAAACACATATTTTCCAATTCTTTTTAGGTACATACATATGACCATCTAATTGCTCCATGAAGAGCTTTTGGTAATCTAAGCTTTCTTTTTCTTAGCTTGAGGGCCTTTCTTCTTGACCTGCTATTTTCTGGGACTAAATAATTCCCTTCTTTCATTTGTGGTGTTAACTTCATAGTATGTATTTATAAAGCCTGCTTGTTCCTCCCTTGAGTTTTCACTATGCTAGACAGTACAAAATTTGCCTTATATATTCTCCATGTAGTACAACGTTATTTTACAGATTGTCATGGTTTAACCCCAGCTGGCAACTAAGCCCCACACAGCTGCTCACTCAGTCCCCCACCAGCAGGATGAGATGGCGAATCAGAAATGTAAAAGTGACAAAAATCATTGGTTAACATAAAGACAGTCTAATAAGTAAAGCAAAAGCCAAGTGCACAAGCAAAACAGAAGAAGGAATTAATTGACTGCTTCCCGTGGGCAGACAGGTGTTCAGCCATCCCCAGAAAAGCTGAACTTCATGACATGTAACAGTGACTTCAGAATACAAATGTTATAACCCTGAACATCCTCACTTTCCATCTTCCCTCAGCTCTATATGCTGAGCAAGATGCCATATGGTCTGACCCTTTGGGGCATTTGGGGTCAGCCATTCTAGCTGTGTCCCCTCCAAACTGGTTGTCCACTCCCAGCCTGCTCACTGGTGGGGTGAGGAGTAGAAAAGGCCTTGACACTGTGCAAGCCCTGCTCAGCAACAGCTAAAATATCCCTGTGTTATCAACACTGTTTCCAGCACAAATCCAAAATATAGCATGTTACTATGTAAATAGGAATTACTATTATTCTGTGTATATATGTATATTGTATATACGTATATGTGTATTATATGTATAGCAGTTACTGTGAGGGAAAAAAAGTCTATTCCAGCTAAAACCAGCACAAAGGACTAAAATAATTTTTGTTGCCCTGGACAGTATTTTTTGGTTCTTTTTATGGGTGCACAAATTTTTTACACAATGTGTATTAAAAGTGTTCATAATTTCAGATGTGGCTGCTACCTAAGCCATGCATAATTATCTAGACTCAAGATCTGCCTATAATCTCTCTCTTTGATATACTATAACCATGAATATCTTTGAACTTTATGGTAATGGAGTTGCACTGTAATACAAATTTTATTTGGTTTCTTACTGTTCCCCAAAGAAAACTTTCTTACAGCCCCAAAGAGGACTTGATATTAAAGCTATGTGCTTATTAGGAGGAAAGAGAAGAACCAAACAAAGCCAAAATAACATAGAAAAGAGGGGGGGAGGGGAGGGGGGAAGAAGGGAAACTGTTAAATTGCCTCTGTACCAATGCAAACAGCATGAGCAACAAACAGGAGGACTTGGAAGACACTGTGCTACTAGAAAGCTATGACCTAGACATCATTACTAAAACTTGGTGGGAAAAATCAGCTATCAATGTCTACAGGCTGTTCAGAAGGAACAGGTGAGGAAGGAGGGGCGGAGGGATTACGCTCTACGTTGAGTTGGATTGAGCGTGAAGAGTTGCTCTGAAGAACCTCCGTGACAGCTTGAGAGCCTGTGGGTAAGAATCAGACTGAGGGAACAAAGTGAATGTTGTGGTTGGTGGGTACTACAGGCCACCTGATCAAGGGGAGCTTATTGACAATGCCTTTTTGCTCCAGCTACTGGAAGCATTGCATTCACAGGCTCTCATCTTCTGGGGGACTTCAGCCACCCTGGCATCTGCTGGGAAAGTAGCATGATGGCTGTTGGCAATCCAGGAAACTCCTGGAATGAAGGGAGAATAATGTCCTGAGCCAGATAATAGACAGTGCTACCAGAGGGGACACGATACTGGACCTGATAGTCACTGACACAAGTGAGCTAACTGGGGACATCAAGGCTGGAGGAAGTCTGGTATGCAGTGATCACACACTGGTAGGCTTTGGAGTCCTAAGGAATATGGGTCAGGTGAAGAGTAAAGTGGACACAGTACTCAAGGTGCAGCCTCACCAGTGCTAAGTACAGGGGAAGAATCACTTCCCTAGTCCTGCTGGCCACACTATTTCTAATACAGGCCAGAATACCATTGGCCTTCTTTGTCTACCTGGGGACACTGCTGGCTCATGTTCATCCTGCTATTAATCAGTACCTCCAGGTCCCTTTCTGACTGACTGCTCTTAAGCCAGTCTGTCCCCAGCCTGTAGATCTGCATGGGGTTGTTGCTACCATAGGACCTGAGACTTGGACTTGTTACATCTTATATTGTTTGATTCAGCCCATCTATCCAACCTGTCCAGGTCCCTCGGCAGAGCCCTTCTACCCTCTAACAGAGCAACACTTGCTTCCAACTTAGTATCATCTGCAAACTTAATAATGGTTGACTCAATACCCTCATCGTGATCATCAATAAAGGTATTAAACAGGACTGAGCCCAACGCTGATCCCTAGGGGACACCACTAGTGATTGGCCACCAACTGGATGTGACACAATTCACCACCACTCTCTGGGCCCAGCCATACAGCCAGTTCTTCACACAGCAGAGAGCACACTCGTCCAAGCTGTAGGCTGCCAGCTTTTCCAGGAGTTGTGTGGGACAGTGTGAAAGGCTTTGCTGAACTCCAGGTAGACTACATCCACAGCCTTCCCTGTATCCATCAGGTGGGTCATCTGGTCATAAAAAGGAAGTCAGGTCGGTCAAGCAGGACCTGCCCCTCCTAAATNGTATCCATCAGGTGGGTCATCTGGTCATAAAAAGGAAGTCAGGTCGGTCAAGCAGGACCTGCCCCTCCTAAATCCATGCTGGCTGGGTCTGGTCCCTTGGCCATCCTGTAGGTGCTGTGTGATCACACTCAAGATGATCTGTTCCATAATCTTGCCTGGCAGTGAGGTCAGGCTGACAGGCCTGTAATTTCCCAGATCCTCCTTCTGGTCCTTCCTGTGGATGAGCATCGCATTGGCCAGCTTCCATTCACCTGGGACCTCTCCAGTGAGCCAGGACTGATGATAAACGATGCAGAGCAGCTTAACAAGCTCATCTCCCATCTCTCTCATCACCCTGGGATGGATCCCATCTGGTCCCATGGACTTGTGAGGATCCAAGTGTCTCAGCAAGTCTCTAACTGCTTCCTCCTGGATTACAGGGGGGGCTATACTGCACCTTGATCCCCTCTACCAGCTCAGGAGGCCAGTTCTCCTGAGGACAACATGCCTTGCTGTTGAAAAGTGAGGCAGAGAAGGTGTTCAATACCTCTGCCTTTTCCTCATCTTTAGTTACTGTATTCCCCTCCACATCCAATAAAGAGTGAAAGTTGTCCTTGTTCCTCTTTTTTCCATGAATGTATTTATAAAAATATTTTTTATTACCCTTCACAGAAATGGCCAGATTAAGTTCTAACTGGGCTTTTGCCTCTCTAATTTTTTTCCTACAGGGCATAGCAACATCCTTAAACATTTCCTGATTTATCTGCCCCTCTTTCCAAAGGTGATACACCCTCTCTTTCCTTTAGTTCCTTTGGAAGCTCCTTGCCCATCCAGGCCAGTCATCTTCCCTGTTGGCTCATCTTTCAGCACATTGGGACAGCCTTCTGCACCTTCAAGATTTGTCTCTTGAAGTGTGTCCATCCTTCCTGGACCCCTTTGTTTTTAAGGGCTGTTTCTCAAGGCACTCTCCAATTTAGTCTCTTGAATAAGCCAAAGTCTGCCCTCTGTAAGTCCAGTGTGAAGGCTTTGTTAATGTCCCTCCTTGTTTCATTGTATATTGAAAACACTATTATTCCATGGTTTCTTCAAGATCATCGTTTGCCTGCATATATGCAATGTATGCACTTTTCCTAACTACTCCATCTCTGGTATTTCCTGCAAACCTTGCACTGACATTTAGGTCTCACCCAAACCAGAGAGCAGTGGCTAGTTCTCTGTTCACCCCATCTGCAACAGAACAGTAGACCTGCAGAGGACAAAACAGGTATTCCTCAATAAAGTATTTCTGCTGAGTACAACTGGAAATTATACAAAAAGTGTCCTAACATTTGCATGCCACATTACACAGTATCACACAGTATCACAGTGTTCATAAGGTTGGAAAAGACTTTGAAGATCATCAAGTCCAACCTATGATCGAACTAAAACTTAACAGCTATAACATTTATGTCATAACCCTCAACACCTCATCCAGTCTACCCTTAAACACCTCCAGGGACGGCGATTCAACCACCTCTGTGGGTAAGGCATTCCAGTGCTGGATTACTCTTTCAGTGAAAAACTTTTTCCTAATGTCAAGTCTAAACCTCTCTTGCTGGAGCTTAAAACCATGACCTCTTGTTCTATCTCCAACGGCCAGA